>OX123202.2:33616983-34096610 GCA_944739405.2 Euclidia mi | reverse complement strand
GCCTAAGGTCCGGTTGTGATTGAGATTGTGATTCGCGACTTGCTATCATCTCCTTGCTATCATCACACGTAATGGGCCCCTTACTTGGCGATCGGACGGTGGTCATTATTTGAGTTTAATAGAAATAAGTGCGAATAGCTACTTGGTTAAGTCTTTGTTGGATGCAGCGGTGAGGGAGCGAGATGAATTATCGCTGCTCCGGAGCCTGTTTCTTTTACTTGCTGGTGAGGCGGGGGTCATTGGCTGTCGCACACGCTGGATATTGGTGTTGAAACATTGTATGTCACACGCAGTTTGCAAGTAATAATGCGATTTAACTCCAAATATGTAGGATTAATAAAATTTCACTTAACTGTTATATTGTTTTCAAAAATAAATTTATCGGCACGTCCGTTCCTTGCGCTCGCTCACTTAAACATCCCATATTATGTTCTTTTCTTTTGTATACTTCAAGTTATTGTGCTAATTAGTGGCAATGAAGCTATGGCACCCCTGACACATAACAAGTCCCATACAAACACACGTCGGCAACATAATAGACCCGTTCCATTTTTCACTTCCATTTTGCTTACATTTATGGACAGCATGACAAACTACATAAGCGTAGCACACTGTGTTTTGCTTCCTTTATAAGATTAGAAGATAAGAAAAAATGTAAGGTATTCACTCACATTGCTTTAGGTAAAACAAAAAAATAGCTTATCATTGCTATAATATAGATTCCTAGCCTTCGCTGACGGATCCAGTCGCTTGGAATTATTATACCCCTTTCGGGGTGGAATTCCCAAAAATCCTTTCTTAGTGATATCCTTCACTCCCCAAGGAACATACATGCCAAAGCTTGGCTTCAGCTGTGCTTTGTTTGAATTAATCGATTTTAAACTTTTGCGATTTGTATACATATATATACAAATTGCGAATCGCAGTGCTCGCGGAGAGACTTCTGTTTCTCCGCGACCACGCTCGGTGCAAGACGAGCGAAACGTCGGAAACAAATTGGTATTTATACCCTAAATAAGTAAAGTTGACGCGATTAAGACCCGCTAAATTATTTTTTCTAAATTGTCTGGCAGTCAATCAATAACGATGTTATTTTATAATATATACTGATATTGATGATAGAGATGTGCCAACTCGGGATAAACCCAACTCGAGTTAACCCGAGTTGAAAGGCAAGTAACTCGAGTTCAACTCGAGTTATGCAACTTGAGTTGAACTCGAGTTACTTGCCTTTCAACTCGGGTTAACTCGAGTTGGGTTTATCCCGAGTTGGCACATCTCTATCATCAATATCAGTATATTGTATAATTATTAGTTATTATTATAGTTTATTTATAAAATAACATCGTTATTGATTGACTGCCAGACAATTTAGAAAAAATAATTTAGCGGGTCTTAATCGCGTCAACTTTACTTATTTAGGGTATAAATACCAATTTGCTTCCGACGTTTCGCTCGTCTTGCACCGAGCGTGGTCGCGGAGAAACAGAAGTCTCTCCGCGAGCACTGCGATTCGCAATTTGTATATATATGTATACAAATCGCAAAAGTTTAAAATCGATTAATTCAAACAAAGCACAGCTGAAGCCAAGCTTTGGCATGTATGTTCCTTGGGAGTGAAGGATATCACTAAGAAAGGATTTTTGGGAATTCCACCCCGAAAGGGGTATAATAATTCCAAGCGACTGGATCCGTCAGCGAATGCTAGGAATCTATATTATAGCAATGATAAGCTATTTTTTTGTTTTACCTAAAGCAATGTGAGTGAATACCTTACATTTTTTCTTATCTTCTAATCTTATAAAGGAAGCAAAACACAGTGTGCTACGCTTATGTAGTTTGTCATGCTGTCCATAAATGTAACCAAAATGGAAGTGAAAAATGGAACGGGTCTATTATGTTGCCGACGTGTGTTTGTATGGGACTTGTTATGTGTCAGGGGTGCCATAGCTTCATTGCCACTAATTAGCACAATAACTTGAAGTATACAAAAGAAAAGAACATAATATGGGATGTTTAAGTGAGCGAGCGCAAGGAACGGACGTGCCGATAAATTTATTTTTGAAAACAATATAACAGTTAAGTGAAATTTTATTAATCCTACATATTTGGAGTTAAATCGCATTATTACTTGCAAACTGCGTGTGACATACAACGTTTCAACACCAATATCCAGCGTGTGCGACAGCCGATGACCCCCGCCTCACCAGCAAGTAAAAGAAACAGGCTCCGGAGCAGCGATATTTCATCTCGCTCCCTCACCGCTGCATTCAACAAAGACTTAACCAAGTAACTATTCGCACTTATTTCTATTAAACTCAAATAATGACCACCGTCCGATCGCCAAGTAAGGGGCCCATTACGTGTGATGATAGCAAGGAGATGATAGCAAGTCGCGAATCACAATCTCAATCACAACCGGACCTTAGGCAAATGATACAATCGGACGCAGACATAAATAAAATTACTTTCCGTTAAAGAAAGGCACCTTAAGAGGATCTATGTGATAAGTTCGACAAATTCGAGAGTAAAATTATGACGATACTAAATAACATGGCCCAATCACAAACCGATCAATTAAACAAATTATCTCAACAAATATCAACTATAACTGATCAGATTTCTCAAATTAAAACCACTACAGACCAACTTTCTATCGAACAAAATAGAGTAAAAGAGGAATTAACAAAGATGGAAATTTCAAAAATATATTTGAAGAAACAAATAGATGAACTTAAAAATGACTTCGGAAATTTTAAATCATCGACTCCTGGCCTAACACAGTCAACAATGACTATCACACATGTAAACATGATTTCCGAGATTCATGAGCGGTTCCAAAGAGAGAAAAATATTATTGTGAGCGGTATACAAGAGATAAACTCTAGAGACTCGGCCGAAAGACTTATTTACGATAAGCAAGAAGTCATTAAAATTATAAGACTAGCAAATCCAAAATGCGAAGAACCCACAAAATGTTTTCGATAAGGAAAATACAACAATAATTCGTCTCGCCCAATAAAGGTCTGTTTTAATAATGCAGACACAGCTAAATTAATATTACGAAATAAAAATGGCATACTCAAAGAAACAGAAAACGTTAAACTTTACTCCGATCAAACACTGCTACAGAAAGAAGAAATGGGTCAACTACGCGCCGAATTAAATAAAAGAAGAGAGGAAGGCGAAGAAAATATTGCTATAAAATACATTAAAGGTGTTCCCAAAATCATCAAAACCACTCCAAAAAACTAATAACTACTGAGCCTAATGACAAAGAAGCGTCTCCAAACTATATCACCTATCAACTTTCCAACACTCATGCAAATGTTACCAATGACATTAAATGCTTAAAATTTTTGTATGCTAATGTACGCAGTTTAGTTTGCCCAGGAAAACTTGATGAATTAAGATGCATAATTAAATCTATTGCTGGCACCCTACACCTAGTAATACTAACGGAAACATGGATAAAAAATGACGCTGAAGCCAAGAGCTTAACACTAGCGAATTATATTCACTACTACAATTACCGAAGTACTGGAAGAGGAGGAGGCGTATCAATCTATGTACATACAAGTCTCCAGCACAATTTCATCGAGGACTTATACGAAGATGGCAACCATTTTCTATGGATCCATTTAAACAAATTTTCTCTCGATATTGGCGTAATCTACAAACCAGAGAGAACTAATAACGAACATTTTTTCGAAGTCTTTGCACAGCAGCTACAACGACGAAAACGGTCTGTCGTATTTGGAGACTTCAACTATAATCTACTGAAAAAGAGCCAAGCAACCAAAAACTATAAAATGATATTAAAAGAAAATGGTTTCAACATACTAAACAAAATAATGCCTACCTTTTGTACAAGAGAAACCCCAAACACCAAAACAATCCTTCACCATGTCAGCACCAACCTCAAGACTAACAAATTTCATCTCGCCATTGTTAATTCAGCTATGTCTGATCATAAACACCTATACTTAGAAATTCACAAACACAAACCAGAAAAAAGAAAAAAGATTACTTACAACGCTATTGACTACAACAAACTACAGAAAACGATTGAACACAGCCTTACCCGAGATTATGACCTAACATACGAAACACTTGAAATAAAACTAACTGAATCTCTACAGCAAAGCAGGATCTCCAAAGTAAAAGTACAAAATCCACCTAAATCAGATTGGATCAATCAACACATCATCGATTCCATAAACAGAAGAAACCAAATACTAAGTGCCCGAAACCTGATAAAAATTAACGGAAATGAAGACCAGAAGGAATTTATAGAAATGCAACTAAAAACAGCAAGAAAAGAAGTCAGAGAACTAATAAAAGATGCCAAAAGTAAATACTATTCTAAAGCCTTCAAAAACTGTAACATAAAACCACGTAAAATGTGGCAACTAATTAACTCCTTAAGTATAAACAAAACAAAAATAGACATTGCCCCAACAAAACTTGAAACCCAGTCTGGCTGCTTCACCGAATTATCCGATATATGCAACTGCTTTAACTACTTCTTTGCCAATATTGGCGCTGTGTTAGCTAATCAAATTCCTCCTAAATACCATGACAGTGAAGGATACAAACAATTCTACGGCAATAAAAACAAATTAATAGTTACTGAACTGTCTGAATTTGCCCCTGCCTCGCTAGATGAGATTAGCAAAATAATAGACAACTTAAATACAAATACCACGACTGGTTTTGATGGTATCTCGTGAAAATCCCTGAAATGTATCAAGAATTTGATACTCGAGCCATTGACAGCCACTATTAACGAATGCCTTAAGTGTGCTTCTTTCCCTGACCCTCTCAAGATAGCCAAAGTGAGCCCAATTTTCAAATCCGGCAATAGAAGAGACCCCGGCAATTATCGCCCAATTTTGGTATTACCTGTTATTTCAAAAATTTTCGAGAAAATTATTTTGAATCGCCTAAACAAACATTTGAATTATAACAACATTCTTTATGACAAGCAATATGGTTTTCGCCCTAAATCTAATACACTGTCAGCCTGTTTAGACCTTGTTACAAATTTAAAATGTAAAATAGATGAAAAACAAATAGCTATTGGTATCTTTATAGATTTAAAGAAGGCATTCGACACTATAAGTCATAAATTGCTGTTACAAAAACTACTCGACATTGGCATTAATAAATTTGCACATAAAATGATCGAGTCATATCTTTCCAATAGATATCAGATAGTTAAAATAGGTGAGTCTAAAAGTACTCCTAAACCAATAACTTACGGGGTTCCGCAAGGTTCTCTTCTCGGGCCCCTATTATTCTTAATCTACATCAATAACATCAAAGATTTGGACTTGACCGCTGATGTAACATTATACGTTGATGATACTTGTCTTTTTTACTATGGAAATGAGATTCAATCGATTGTAAGCCGAGCCCAAGAGGACGTTAACACTATATTCACTTGGTTTCAATATAACTTACTAACCCTCAATGTTACTAAAACAAATTTCATGATATTCAGTGCTAAAAATAAAGACGTACCAAAGGAGAATGACCAAAACTGGGCTATTTTGTGGCACGTTTGCTTCTAAACCATTCATATCTAGAAAATCTTCTTATATTTTATAATTTTATATACATTAATTTTAATTTAAAGCAAAGCGGGGATTTTTAGTTCAAAATTAATAGTATCTGCGTTGTTCCGCTCGTGATATCGCCATTTCATATTCAAAACTCATTTTGCATATTTAGGCAAATGCATAGATCATACTTATACTGGTAGGCAAATGTTTACAGTTTCTTGCAAACCCTTTTTAATAGGGAAAAATTACATTCATAGTGAAAACAGGGTGACATAAGCAAAATAACACCAAAATCTTATGATATTTTGAAAAATGTATTGTGGTGAAATATTTTCTATAAATAATATGTTTATCCTTTTTGCAACATATTACCCACGAAATAATGTTTTGTACTTATCGAAAATATGGGAACATTTTTTATTATACTGGCATCTGTAATGTCTTACGCAAAGAAATATAACCTTATTACTAGTCCAACCTCACTAGTCTTACGTCAGTTACACAGAGTAGTGACGTAGTCAGTTATTTTGACATGAAAACAGTCAAATTGCTTTTTCACCTATGCTCATATCTCTTTAATGGAAAATAATTTATATTGACTTGAACAATCCTTTGTGGACCAAACAAGTTTATTTCGTGTTATCAAGACTCGTGGGTTGACTAACTAAAGTATGAGACAGTCTTTATTGGTAACATTAGTATGTCTGGACTTAGAACAACTAGCCGTGATGAGGATTGCAGTTATGTTTACTCTTCCTTTGCGGTACCTCGGCAGCAACACGTGTCCGTTTTTTGGACAAGCTATCTGATTCGGAGCTCAATATTTTGACATCATGGATAGCGCCAGTCTGTGTAAGTGTTGTTTACTTCTCTTCTCAATTCCTACAATTCTCTCGTGCTCTCCTCGCCGAATATTCAAACTACTTTAATTGTTTGTTTCAGGAATTGAACGGAGTCTTATGTTTAGAATGCTACACATTAATTTAAGCTGTTGTAACTTATGAGGTCATACCTGCACCACATTATGGTATACGATATACAAGCTCCTGCTTCATTTTGAGGTGATTTATTTGAAGAAGATTTAGGTATAATAACAAATAAAATGAAGAATAACATAAAAACTGTGTTTCATTTACCTATTAAGCATAAAACAGTGTTGTTTTAATGCCAACTTTGTTATAAGGTCCAATGGGAATGAGCTTATCTTTTGCGAACTAGCCTCACTGAAATACTCATTAATTGAACCACGTGGTATTGAGAATTCTCAGTAAGAAATATATCAGACTGAAAAAACCGCAAACTAATATAATATACAAGCGTCTGTTTCGTAGCTCCACTTCCTTTTACAACTATTTTGTATATTGTTTAATATACATAGAGGCTTCTAATAAATTCCGGTAATATGATTAAATCATATCATCACCGTCCTAGAGTTATGTCGGTTGCATCCAAGACTTCAACGCCTAGGAGCCCTGGGTCCGCGTACTAGTCTAACCAGATATGACAGAATATTAGCTTTTCCATAGTCTGACCGCCATAACCCAAAGGGAAAGCGATATTGTATGGTTTAGACCAGTAAGTATCGGTTTATTGGAGGGTACTGACTCCCCGTAACGACGTGCGATGGTGAAAGATCTTCATTACAACTGGGACCGACGGCTTAACGTAAGTACTCTTCGAAGCACTGGCGATAATTTACTAATTTACTACTATTATTATGTATGATTAAGTCATGTAACTATCCCAATACCTAACCTCAAAATATTTGAAATATTTAATGTCCGATAGCTAAGAACTGCCGCCGAATATCGCATTATTTTTTTCCTAATTTAATTAGGAGTATATTTACTATATTTTACTGGTCAAATCATCGAGAAGCAAACTTAGCCCATCTTCCATACAAATTTGGTCATTCTCCTTTTCCACCGTTACACATAAACAATGAACATCTAACTAAAGTAGAATCTGAGAAATATCTAGGCCTTATATTAGATAATCACCTAACCTGGCAACCTCACCTGGACAAACTGCGCTCAAAATTATCCTCATTGATGGGCATCCTACGAGGTAACATCCGATGCTTTCCCGAATCTGTTAGATATACAATTTATAATTCCTTTATTAAATCCCAATTGATATAACTGATTGAAGTATGGGGTTCTGCTGCCAAAACAAACCTTAAAAAACTACAAATAACACAAAATAAAGCCATCAAGCTACTTTTCCGTCTAAACTATCTGACACCAACGGAAAAAGTTTTTAAGAAAACCAAATTAATGACACTTGCACAACTATATACATTTCACACTTGCTTATTGATAAGAAAGATCCTGACGAAAGACACACATTCTCAAATAATTTTCACAAAAAAATCACAATTTCGAACCCGACTAGTAAGAAACGCCAATGATATTTGTTTAAAGAGACCAAGGACTAACTACGGCATAAAAATATTATGCATGAAGGTGCCAAAATGTATAACAAACTACCTAAAGATTTAAAAGAAATAAAATCCTATCCTCTATTTAAAAAAAAATTGAAATTCCATTTATTAAAAACATTTCATATATTTTAACATATCTAAAAACATATATTATAGTATCATATTTACATTACAAATTAAAAATTTAAATCATAAAATACATTTAATCTAAATTTACACTACACATACTTCAATCTACTAGATGTACTAAATGCCATCAACAGAAATGGTGATAGCAACCGCGTCTCCATACGTAATACCGTCTATGTTTATTTTTTCGAGTTACCTACATTAGGAATATAAACAAACAAATACTTGTATGTTAAATTATGTGAAAAATAATTTTATTTATACTATACATAGTGTTTAACTAACATATTTATAAGAAAATAACTAACAAACTCAAATGTACTTTAGTCTTGATTTAAGTTATGTTCCATACTCGCTCCATTGTAAAATTACTACCCTACCAAATAGTGTTTCTCATTGTAAGCGAATTGTATTCTGTTTGAGAAATAAATATCTTAAACCATAATATACTAGCTCATGTTTCACTGACAGATAGGCAGAAGCCACAGTTTTATTTATCTCTTACTTGGTAACTATGCACCCATTGATAGATTGGCTTTCATAATTGGTTGATATTCTTAGTTACGTATTAATTTGGCTCTAATCATAAAAATACGCATAGGTCGTTCACGTAAGTTGTATAGTCAAAAGATTTTAGTTTTTGAACGGTTTTCATTACCTTTAATAAAGTATTTATTCAAATCATTACTTAATAACGTACAAAATCTTTCTTAACAAAGCAAATTTCTCTTAAAGCAATAACTATAAATTCACTTTTCGCACTTTATTCTATTACTAACTTAGTGCTTAGAATACACCGCACATTATTCTCCGAGGTCTAATTTAAGTCCTCTTTATATTTTATTGTGCTTTTTTTAACTTATTAATAAGGTTAACTTGAGTAAGCTCTTTAATTTGTTATTTCTGAAAGGTAGACAGGTTGACATTTGGTGCACAGAATTTAATATTATGAGCAAAAAACTGTCTTAGAATTATGTTCCTTATTATGAAAAACTTCACTATACGAAATTCTGTGTAAAAAATGTCACTATAATTAGACCGATTTAAGCAAAAATGTTCCATACCACACAAACCTCATTACGAGATAATTGACTTTAAAGTTTATTGCTGTATTTTTTTGGTTTTGTAATGCTTAACGTTGTGTTTTGAATTTTATGTAATTCTAAGAGTACTAAACTAATTTACATGCATGTATTTAGTGAATAAATTGTAATAATTCAATCGATATTCAAGAAACTTGCGTCTGGATCATTTTAACAAAATAAATTTTGTATGGGTTTTGCAGTGTAGGATGCGGAAAGAAAAATGCAAAAATTTTTCAAAAATGACAAAATTCGAAACTCAAAAATGTTTAATATTCTTGTTTTATTTAAAAAAATTGCGAAGTGACCCTACTCCTCATTCAAATCAAAGTCAGGTTCACGACAGTAACCATCTATATCATCTATTATTGCATAGTTTCCCTTCAGTTTTTTATAGTCATCAATGCAATCATTTGGTATAAGACGAAAAAACGATTTCAAATCGTTTAAACTTCTTTTTGTTAATCCGTTTTCCTGACGGCCATAATTCTTTCAAATCTTCTTCTACGACAACCAAATCAACACCTATTACTTTTTAATATTCCTCTATGTATTCCTCATTGAAGGAAGTTCTCGTGAAGAAAGAATGTGGAGACTCTTTTGTGATTAATGTTTCTTTTGTTTTGAGCCAGTTCACTTTGTTCTTAACATTAAATATTTTTCTATTAACTATTTTATTTTTATAGAATTTGAGATCCAACAAAATCACAACTTTCCATTTAATGGATCTATAAGGGGTTTTTACATATTTTTATAATGGCAACATAATCTTCCACGGCGTACCTATATATATCCTTTCATATTGCTTGAGTCGAGTCTCAATTTTAGCAAAATCGTTGTCATTGTGTAGGAAAGTGTGTCCTGATTCTAGGTAACGGAAACTGATTGTCTCTAGAGTGGGGTGTCTATTTAATAAAGCCTAATAAAAACGATTTTTATACCTATTCCAGTTTTGACCTCCGCAACAGTCACTCCACAAGATCAATTTTTTTACGAGTAGGTAAACTTTAAAATACCCCCAACCCAATAATGTTTGCAATGCAGTTTTTCGTGTTGAAAAATATCTTTAGTGCGTTAGCAATATATTCAATAACACAATAGTACTTACACAATATTAGGTAAGTATTAAGTTGATCCTCTTTGTTTATTCATTTAAAGCATTAAATATACCTATGGTTTTCATTTCAAAACTGCAAAAACGTTTCAAGCTTTGAGGTTCATTTATGTTAGAATTTAAATTAAGAAATTATGCAGCAAAGCAGTGTTGTAAAAAGGTTCAATTGACATGGATCGTTTTTGTAAAACTTTAACGGTATTTTTTCACTGCGCTTGAAGTTTTACAAAAACGATCCACGTCAATTTAATCTTTTTGCAAAGCTTTAGGACAGTTAAAAAGGTTGATTTAGAAATATGCATAAATGATCTTCAATAAGTTTTGACCAAAATATCCAAAAAAATGTTCATGCAAAACATACAATTTTATTGTTGATAATATGTACAAAAAATTGCAAAAAAAATAGGTTTCAGTAAATAAATGGCTACTTAATTAAAGTTTTCGGTATAAAAATAATATTCTGTTTAGGTACTCGCCGAGATACTAATGATAATTTTATATGGTTAATAATATAAAAGATTGTGAATCGTTTTGAATTAAATTTGTCGTATTTTTTATTTAAATATACATAATATATGCATGTGACCTGAATCAGTATAGATCTGTAGTCGAATGTTATTTGGAATTGAGTTAAAATGGTTCAAGGTTATTGGAACATTTAAGCAGAATTAGTTTTGTAATATTTTCCATATTGTATAAAAGCATGATTGTTACAAGTAGTTTGAATCATTATAGTAAAATAAAATTAACACATGTCAGGGCAATCAAAAAAATGCAAAAATGATTCTAATAGCTTGAAACACTTATTCATTTTAAAAAATGGTCTTCGATATTACAGCTGTGGGTTGGACCATACGGATTTTCGTCAATTATTGACAAAGCGTTTTGAGTCTTTGATATGTTAAAATATACTTTATTTGGAGTACATAGGTCACAAAAACTCGAAATTGTCGAGGTTGTGGGTTGGAACACTTTTGCTTAAATCGGTCCAATTTATCTCTCAAAACATTTTGCTAAGAATGTGCTTCACAAAATTGTACTAAGAGACTTACCAGCTACTCAGAAGTATGCATTATTAAAGTAGTGGAAAGATTTGACGTAAATCGCGTAAAATTTTCATAGAACAAAATACGTAAATATTGTAGACAACACCCTTCTGCGAAAGCATTTAAATACCAACTATAGTATTTTCGCTATGTAATGATATGCATGACAGTTCATGATTGACAATTATAGTGATGTAACCTAAGGAAATATAAGCGATTATTAATAAATATCGAATTAATTGGCTAACGACATGCGATCGTACGTAGTTACCGATTTTACATCTTCGAAATATATTCATATTAAAAGTGTTTTGGCAAATACATTCACAAATAAAACGCAGTAATTTTAAAATATTTTTTTTTATTATTCGTCACTGACACTCGGAATAAAACCTCATATCTGAATAGGAATCTTCTCCGACTGAGATAATTAATTGCTGATCTCAAGTTCGGTCGAGGTGGACATTTATCCATGTCTGTAAATATTGTCGATTGTGTTATTTCTACGACTGATTAATTTTATCAATGCAGGGATTTCATATTGCCACCACATCGGAACTATCTATGTCAGTTATAGAAGCTTAACGCTCACGTTTCTTCGGAGCGGACAAGTTCTTGTCTTCAAAACTAGTTTCTCCAAATTTTTCTTTGGTTATTCGAGAAACTGAAGCCTTGCCGATGTTCAGAGCTGCCGCAACTCTGTACACAACACTGTCGATCGGTATCACCGGGCCCCCGTTTGCACGCTCTCGTTCAAAGAACGTCCTCAAACGAAGCACTCACACTAACTCACAGGCTTTGAGAGTTTAAAACTATCTTTTTTGTTGTTTTTGCCATTGTACGTACCAAATAGAACAAAACAAAAAAATTAAAAATAACACGCCAAACAGGCAGAATCACAAACCGCATACGAGGCGCCCGTACTGACGTATTCGATCACAAGATGGCCGCTCCTATTTATCGATTTCATGTCGATTCAATGGTGTCAATCTCTACTGACAGAGGGTTCGTTTCATGCATCTGACATTTTGAGGATTATATTTTATTATATTTTAATAATTTCATCATCATCATTGTCTTGCCCTGGTCCCAATTTATTTGGGGTCGGCGCAGTATGTCCTTCGTTTCCATACTTCTCTGTCACCAGCCATCCGATCGTTTATCCCTTTCTCTTTCATATCCATCCTCACACAGTCCATCCATCTTTTCCTTGGCCGCCCTCTCCCTTTTCGTCCTTCTACATGCATATTCATCACTTTCTTACCTACGTACATCTCATCTCTTCGCATAACATGTCCATACCAGGCCAATCGACTCCCTTTTACCTTTTCATCAATGGGCGCTACTTTCGTACTACCTCTAATGTATTCATTCCTAATTCTGTCCATTCTTGTCACTCCGCACATCCATCGTAACATTCTCATCTCAGCAACATGCAATCGTTTCTCATCCATCTTCTTTGTAGCCCAACACTCAGCTCCATACAGTACGACAGGCCTTATAACCGCCTTATACATGCGGCCTTTTAACTTCACAGGCATTTTGTGATCGCAAATTGTGCCTGAGACCTGTCGCCATTTCATCCATCCTGCGTTGATTCGTTGCCTAACATCCCGATCAATTTCGCCGTCATCTTGCAGGAGTGAACCTAGGTAGCGAAAATCGGAGCATACTGGTAGAGGTGTACCGCCGAGTGTAACCGGTATAGGACTGGAGAGACCGCCAAAGTCACAGAACATATACTCTGTCTTGGTTCTGCTTATTCTCAGGCCTACATTCTCCAATCTCTGCCGCCACTCCTCCAGCTTGCTCTGCACCTTTTGTCCATTCTCTGCTACCAGAACGATGTCATCGGCAAACAGCATGCACCAGGGTGCCTCTTCCTGTATGTCCGATGATATAGCATCCATAATTAACAGGAAGAGGTAGAGGTATTTTAATAATTTATTTACAGTTAATAATAATTATGAAAATAGAGAGAGACATACTAGTATCAATTTACTTTGTAATTTTTAATAGATATTTTTTTTAATAATTGTTTTTTTTTGCCAATTTATTTTCATAAGTTGAAAGTAGTATGCGTCAAATGTAAAATGAGACCTGTCATGCATATCATCATACAGCGAAAATACTATAAGAACCAACTGGATGGTTATTTTTAGACTAGAACAAAGTTTAAAATGTAAAGCAATATTATGTTAAACAACCTTACATACTTTGGCCGAATGATTAATTATAGTTATTCAGTCATTGCCTTGATAGAAATCCGAAATTTCTAGTTTAATAATACTTTTGTGATAAGCTTTTCAATTACAGCTCCAAAAAGATTTTTTTAACATAAAGCTTGATGTAAAGTAGCAATTTTAAAATGTTTTGAAATGCAGACGTGTGAATCACAAAAGCACTCGCGTCGTACTGAATGCAAGACAACTGTGAATAAATTCTCGTTTAAGCCCGTTTAGATGAAATATAAAAGATGCTTTTAAAAACCACAGAGGGTTAAGTAAAAGACCGCAAATTAAGACAATAGCGAATATTGTTGGTAAATGACATCAAACAACAATAATTTTAATGGTCTAATTAATATTGAGACGTATCTTAATTTACAAAATCATTGAAATTAAAGAATATTCAATCACTTGTCGAGCATTAAATAAAATAATTTATATAGACTCACGCCTGTATCCCCGAAGGGGTAGGCAGAGGTGTAATATTACACCCACTTTTCGCCATGAATTTTTAGGTCCCACGTAATAGGGGGCGAGCCTATTGCCGTACCGGGTACATTACCAGACTCCGTGCTGTTACTGAGAATTTCCTAACGGAAAAACCCAATAACACTTTGCCCGACCCGGGAATCGAACCCAAGACCTCCCAATCCCACGCGCACATTTATGCTGCGAGACCAACGAGGCAGTCAAAATAAAATAAAATAATTATTTTGCATAAATAAATTCCTTTAAAAGTTCTTTTTTAAACGTTACACCTCTCTCGCACTAAAATAGTATACAGTGCTGCGGAGATAACACAAACACTCATCAAACAACGGACACAAATAGCACGCAGACACAAAAAATAAAGTTTAAGGATTGTTAAAAGTTCTGTCCCATCTTGTGATTTCCTCCACAATACTGACCGTAGAGCTAATTTATAAGATAACCGCTTAAAACGTGTTTGTAAATTACTTTCTGCAAAGATGAAAAAATGAGATGTAATTAGTAGGTACATTTAATGAAAACTGAGTTACGTGCTATCTCACACGTCTTCATAATATAAAATATGTTTAAAAAACGCCCACATATTACATTCGTGCCACGTATTCAATCCAGTTGAAGCGTAAAATGTAAATATTACGGGCGCACGCACTTCAATCCAGGAAAATAAGATAAAATTTATGTGAGATAGCACTATTTACCTTGGATTATATTAAGAAGCCTGTACCGCAGAATTGTAAAGAATTCCACTATGGCAGGTAGTTGGCCGACCCCCCCGTGGGATCTCCACCTTGTCG
Organism: Euclidia mi; assembly: GCA_944739405.2. Lineage (NCBI taxonomy): Eukaryota > Metazoa > Arthropoda > Insecta > Lepidoptera > Erebidae > Euclidia > Euclidia mi. The sequence continues at coordinate 34,081,718 of OX123202.2, read as the reverse complement.
TGGTGGGGGGGCTCAGTAACCGTGGATTGGTCACCCGCGGTGAAGCTAAGAGGGATCCAGGAGGGGACGCTCCGCGTGGGCTTGGAGGGGCCTGCGCAGGATGCGTCCAACGGTGCGGGTGCGGGGGACAGTTCTGTCTGTCCCTCGCAGTCGGGTGCGGTCGCGGGAGGAGAGGCGTGTCGGTGTTGCGTTGCCGCGCGCCCTATCTCCCGCGACCAAATGGGGGCGCACCATTCGATGTGTCGCGGTGGGGCCGCAGAGGAAGAGGAGATGCGGTGTTGCGTTGCCGTCCTCCCTATCCTCTGCGGCCGCTGGGCGTTTTGGCGGCGGAGTCCAACACCTTAATCCGTCGCCTGGGGGGTTTTGTCCGGGGCCCGCCTGACCACCTGGCGGGCCAATACCCACCGGAGGGTGGTGACGAGTGCTTTGGTGATGCCCCACCCTCCGACACACGGGTACATGGCGGAAGTCGAGGTGGTTTTTAGTGGAAACACCACATAGGCAATACACTTAGAATATCGCTTAACCGAAAAATCCAACCTTATCAACCAGACAAAAGCGGCTGGGTGTTGAAAGACGACACATACTTGTTCAAATGGTGTGACCCGGATCAACTACCTGTTATGTTAGTGATTCGCTCAAAACTCAATCAGATATGTAATTATTATAACAAATTATTGAAATTTATTTTTTAAATATTCATAAGACGATCATGCCATCGATTCGAAGGGTAGGCCTGAAATGAATAAATAAAAATGTTGACGACAATAATTTTATGAACAGTAAAATATTTTTTTACATGTTGTAATACTCTTTTTAGATTTTTATAATATTAAAATAACATTTTTACTTTATTTAACATGGCTATGGACGAAATCATTTTAATTTTATTGGATATCTTAAAAGATCGCAAACGGCTAAGCTCTCGCGCTCGTACCTACAGCGGACTTTCAAAGTGTCTGGCAAGATGTTAAAACCATTGAAACTGTCCGGCTGTAAGGCTAACATCTTTTTATAGGTCTACAAGTAACATATATAAAATTTAGCTTTTATACTATAACGAGTTTTAGGTACCATTTTATCCACCTTTACTACCTGATAACTGCCAGAGTAACCACAACCCAAACTCTATAATCGGTGGTCGTTCTTACCTTTGTAGGGGGCATGCACAGGCAAACTTTCAGCTTTTATAAAATAACGAAGGTCTGGCAGTCGTGGGCTCTTGCTCTATTATATATTTGTAAATAGAAAAGCTGTTGTTTGTGTCGTTATAAATCCAAAAATATTTCAATAATTGCCGTCTATGCTTCACGCTTAAATACTCTATGCTATCACCATCATCATCTTAGTAATGGTCCATTTGACCGAAGACGAAGAAAAGTTAAATCTGGTTAGACTAGTGAACGGACCTTTTTTATGAGATAGGGGGCAAACGAGCAGACGGATCGCCTGATGTTAAGTGATTACCGCCGCCCATGGACACCCGCAACACCAGAGGAGTCACAAGTACGTTGCTGGCCTTTTAAAAAGGAATACGCTCTTTTCTTGAAGGTTTGAAGGTCGTATTGGTTCGGAAAAACCGCAGGCGACAGACTTTACTTCGCCAAATTCTTTTATTTATTTATTTATTTATTATATACTTTTCTGTACACCTATAAAATTATTACATAGTATAAACTTAAACTCTATGAAAAGTACAGTGGGCGGCCTTATCGCTAAAAGCGATTTCTGCCAGGCAACCTTTGGATGGATATGGTTTGTAGAGGGAAAAAATGGTGGTTGTAGGCGTACCAAGTAAATATATTATAAATAGAGATATATAAATAGATATATATGTATAATATATACATAAATACATAATAATATTACATCAATACTTATATTCGAAAATTTAATTATAATTTTATAATATATACCTATGTAACTAAACATATATACATCTAAACATATATACGTACATCTAAATAATCATACTATAATATATATAAACACGACTTATAATGATATAAATTATTATAGTAGAATGGTAGCTTAACCTACAAGGACAGATAGTGTTCCTTTACCATCGCTTTAAATTTCGTTACTGTCTGAACCTGTCTAATAGGTAGCGGTAGAGCATTCCACAAACGTACAGCAGTAACAGTAGAGGACTTACCAAAATAGCTCGTGGAATGTCCCGGCATTTTCAGTTTTAAATTTTCTGATGACCTCAAAAACTTATTATGTGTGTCATGTAGGTAGTCAAATCGACCTTTAAGATAGGAAGGAGTTGAAGGGTTAAACAATACATTGTACAGTAAAGTAAGAATGTGAGCATTCCGGCGATGACGTATGGGTAACCACTTGAGTTGCGTTCGAAATTGTGAAACATAATCATATTTGCGTAATCCAAATATGAATCGTATACAGACATTTTGGAGGCGCTCAAGTTTGTCAAGTTGGTTTTCGGCGAGATCTAGATAGCTGACATCCGCATAATCGATAATGGGTAAAAGAATCGAGTTGGCAAGCGCAATTTTGGTGGCAGTGGGGAGAAAGTTCCTTAATCTTCTCAGCAAGCCTGCTGAAGCGAACACTTTTCGACTAACTTCTTGGATCTGTGGTCCCCAAGTAAGAGCAGAGTCGATCGTAACACCCAAATTCTTGACTTTGTCCTGTATGTGAAGTATGGTGCCATCAAAGACAATATCAGGGAGCTGCGACCAGTTAACTTTTGACACCAATTTGGGGCTACCAACAATAGTGACCTGCGTTTTAATAGGATTCACTTTCAGCCCGAATGATTTGCTCCAACTGCAAACTTATGCCAGGCCAGGTTTTACTACACTTTTACTTTCATACTATTCTAAATTCTTACTAATCTTCTTAAACTGCGTGGTGTTTACATTGGTTTAAATTGTTTTATTAATAGTCTAAAAACTAAAAAACACGCTTCGTAAATACTACATTGTACAAATAATAATTTCATAGGTATTATTTATTTACGCATTTCTTATTTTTATCAGAATTGTGAAGTGACCATGATTGATTGAACAAATAAAAGGCTCTCAAATTTAAAGTTTACTCATAATCATTTGAGATAAATTACATTTTCATACTAGAGGGTGCCCGCAGCTACGCCCGCACATTTTTTCCAATCCCGTGGGAATTTCGGGAAATCCCTTCTTAGTGCACCCCTACAGTCCCCAAGGAACATACATGCCAAATTTCAGCTTCCTGCGCCCAATAGTTTCGGCTGTAGCGTGTCTGTCAGTCAGTCAGTAACGCAAGGATTTTATATATTAAGATAATGCATTTTATTATGTGACTAGCATAGCAAAAGCATTGTAAAAGATTCTTATCCTATTTGAAATACAAGGGCGGCAAACAAGTTACAGTGCGTCTGAGAATAAGCGGCTAGCCGTAGTCCTTGGAGACGAGACGCTAAACAGGAATCACTCGTGCGTTACTATCACTCAGTAAAGGAAGTACAAGGTTATATAACCCTTCCTCATATATTTATTAGAGCCCCGTAAAAAAAGGGTGAACGTTCGAAAACATAGGCTTGGTCTCCAGTGCTTTTACTTACAGAACGTCACGCGATAGTAGAAATACTACTACTTAATGTCTACCTTTTATTCTGAGACAGGGTAAAAGTAATTTTGTAACCAGCGTAGGTCTACAGTACTAATCTAGGAACATTTTCTGTAAAAAATGAAGAACTATTTTTGTAAATGTGTTCAGAGAAGTAAGTTAAAAGTCAGAACATGTCGCTGAGACATGCGACTTTTTAAAAAGTGATGAAATGAAATAATTTTTTTTTTATGTTTGTCTAAAAAACTAAATAAATGCAACCGTTTATCATTTAGCAATCGCGCACATAATTTAGGATATTTAACATTTTTAATTTACCTGAACACGAAATTTCTGCGCGTGTATTAATTTTGCATACATTCGCGCGAGTCAACCCCATAACATTCACGAACTACTTACATAAAATTAAAGTGATTTTCTATAAAAGACTTTCTTTCATTTTAATAACAGCTACGTCATGGATAAGGCTTATAATGGTAATTACGTTCCAAACCCTTTTGTTACGGATTCTATTATACGCATAATAAAATTGCTGCGTAGATAAGTCGAATATGAATGAGCCCTGCGTAAGTTGACAGCAATGTCGCGTGATGCATATTAATTATTTATTTATTATTAATCATCTTTATTGCACCAAAGAAATTTACAATAACGAACCTTAACAAAATGACAGATAGTACAATTAGCGGCCTTATCACTATTAAGTAATCTTTTACAGGCAACCTAACCTGGATGGATAAGAAAAACCCGGATTCAGGAAAAGGGTAGTTTGGTGATCATTAACTATTGATAAAGATAAATAATACAAATATTTACATAGATAAATAAGCATATACATACATAAATAAAGATATACTTACATAAATAACTATGTACATACATAAAAAATAAGAAATAAATAATTATTAAATACCTTATATATACACACACCGGCGCAATTAGGGGAACACAAAAGAAAGGTCGATATTTTTCCAAACTTTCGTTTATCTTGACAAGTTGTTATTATTTATGTGTTATTTCCCACTTTGGAAGCTATTTTAAGTGCAAATTTGGCATTTAAAAGTGTGTTGACAGATTTTATGACACTTTAAGAATTTGCTAACACTTAATGTTAGAATTGCTTCTGATAAGATCTTTATTGGGTTCAGTGTAAAGTGACTGTGGGTCATTCCACTGTTTATTTTTGAACTGTGTACACATTCTTGATACAAAATGAGTAATTTGCCAGCAACTTCAGTGGCTAGGGCTGTAACCATGATCGGAGAATACTCAGAGACTACAAACTTACCGCTCGGTAAGCCGAGTCTTAGGTGTATCGACTTCAGTGATTCACCGCATTGTTCACTGCTATAGGGAGACGGGATCTTACGTGCGCCGTCGAGGACAGGGCAGAAATCGGGTTACAAGTGTCGTTGACGACCGATTTATCACTATGCAAACTTTGAGAAATCGTCGACAAACCGCTGTTCAGACCCGAAATCAACTGGCTGAGGTCCGTAACGTAAATGTTAGTGAACGGACGGTTAGAAGACGTCTTGATGAAGTTGGATTAAGGTCTTACGTTCCAGCAAAAGCACTGAATCTTGAGGTAGCTCATCGGGTTGCAAGATTAGCCTTGCCCCGTGAGCACCGAGATTGGACAAGTGAGTGGGTCGTGTTTTATTCACCGATGAGAGCCGCTTTTGTGTCAATTTTGTGGATGGGAGGTAAAGGATGTGGAGGTATCGAAGTGAATGATACAACCAGACTAACTTCACGGAAACGGTGTCATATGGTGGAGGGTCAGTAATGGTATGGGGTGGCATATGTTTAGGAACCCGCACAGAGTTAGTGCTCATTGAAAATGGATCTCTCACTATGCACCGATACGTAACAGAGGTCTTAGAACCACATGTCATGCCGTTTGCCCCATTTATAGGCCAAAATTTAATTTTTATGCATGATAATGCACGCCCTCATACTGCGAGTATAGTGAATAGCTACCTCTGTGAGGTTGGTATGAATCAAATGGACTGGCCAGTGCGATCACCGGACATAAACCCAATAGAAACACGCTTGGCACATTCTGGGAAGAAGAGTTCGACAACAAAATCCAGCTCCCAGGAATGTTGAAGAGCTGAAACTGGCTTTGGTGGAAGAGTGGGACAATTTACCCCAAGAAATGATCGACAGCCTTATTCAGAGCATGGGAAATCGTATACAAGCTCTGCTAAGAGCCCGCGGAGCCAATACTGGATATTAATTTCAATAATTTTGTGTAATTAAAAGAAAAAAATAAATTTAAAATCTCACCGTAAATATGTTTGATTTTGCAAATTTTCGTAATGCAAGTGTATTTTCTAAAAACTTGCCAATACGTAGCTTCTTTTGCTTTTATTTAAGATATTTTAAGACTATATATTTATTTTATAACTGCAAAAAATGATAGAAACTAAATTAATTGAAAAAAAACAGCCTTTCTTTTGTGTTCCCCTAATTATGCCGGTGTATATATATATATATATATATATATATATATATATTAATATTAATGATACATAAAATAGTGCTAGTGCTAAATAAATGAAAGGAAATAGAAAATATATAATTACAAGAGTAGTAAGGTTAAAGAGTCAAATAGTAGTCTTTGAGTAATTTCTTGAATGAAGTCAGCGTTTGCGCTTGTTTAATAGACATCGGCAATGCATTCCACAAGCGTGCAGCTTGGACAGTAAATGATTTATCGTAGAAACTACTGGAATGCATTGGTATTGCCAGTCTCAGATTCACCGACAACCTTAGAGATCTAGAATGCGTATCAGAGAGGAACTCGAAGCGATCTTTTAAGTAATGGGGAGTAGAAGGGTTAAAGAGAATATTATAAAGTAAAGAAAGTATGTGAGTATTCCGTCGAAGGCGAATTGGGAGCCACTTGAGCAAGTTGCGGAATTTAGAAACGTAATCATATTTGCGCAATCCAAATATGAATCTAATACATAAATTTTGAAGTCGCTCAAGCTTATCAAGTTGCTCCTCCGTGAGATCTAGATAGCTGACATTCGCATAGTCAAGGATAGGTAGAAGAAGAGAAAAGTTTCGCAATCTTCGCAACATCCCAGCCGCAGAAAACAATTTTCTACTAACTTCCCTAATTTGGGGTACCCAGGATAAAGTTTTATCAATATACACTCCTAAATCCTTCACGCAATCGCTTATGGGTAAAGGAGTACCATTAAAGTTTACTTGGTGTAAACAAGTCCGGTCAACGCGCGCAATTAACCTGGGACTACCAACAACAATAATTTGCGTTTTTGTAGGGTTGATTTGGAGACCAAATCTGTGGCTCCATGCAGCTATACGTTCTAAATCCGAATTTATGATACGAATTGCTTCAGACAACTCATGGACAGGAGCTTGAGTGTAAATTTGGAGATCATCTGCATAAAGGTGGTAGGCTGACTGAAGTTGATAAGAGATAGAATTTATAAAAATTGAGAAAAGTAAGGGAGATAGAACGCCACCCTGTGGAACGCCGACTGTAGACGTACACCAAGAAGACAAAGAGTCTTCAATACGTATACGCTGTCGGCGACCAAACAGGTAATTGTGAAACCAATCAATCACTGGTGGAGATATGTTAATAGAGCGCAAAATGCCAAGCAGAATATGGAAATCAATAGTATTGAAGGCATTACTAAAATCAAGTAGGCAAAGGACAGTCACGTTGCCATTTTCCATACCGAGCCTGATGTCGTCGGTAATGTTGATCAGTGCCGTAACCGTGCTGTGACCTGGACGGAAACCGGATTGGAGAGGATTGAAAAGAAAGTTTTTATTGAGGAATGTGCTGAGTTGGGCATGGACAAGGCGCTCAAGCACTTTTGAAAGGAATGGTAGGACGGAGATTGGCCGGAACTCAGAAAAGGAAGACGGATTAGGTTTTTTAGGTAAAAGAATAATTTGGGCGTCTTTCCATATGGTGGGAAAAACGCCCCTAGACAAGGAAAAAATAAAAATATGGCAAAGGATGGGAAGGATTTCATCTAATATAGGAAGGATCATTTTTCGACTGACACAATCATTACCGACTGCGTTAAAGGCAATTGATAATACGCTCTTTTTGACATCACACTCAGTTAGTTGATTAAAAGCGAAAGATGGATGATTTGGGGTTGGTAGCAATGAAAGATCATGCAAAGTGTTAGCTTTGTTAGTCTGATCAAATTTAGACGAAGTAGTGAAATGACGATTTAGTAAATTAATATCTATTTTATCAAAAAACAAGATCATTTGAAGATTTGACAACTCCCAACGTTTTTAGAAATTTCCAGATCTTAGCTGGATCTTCATTCTCAACAGAACTATGGACGTATTGGCGTTGTGCTTTCCTACACACCTTTTTACAGTGATTTCTGATAGCAATGTAGTTGTCCCAATTGCGAGAGTTAGGTTGACATTTATATTTAGTTTTAGCTTTAGCTTTCTTAGACAACAAAACTTTTATTTCAGTGGTTAGCCAAGGCGATGGTAATTGTCTGACTCTAATCGCACGGACTGCTGCATGGACATCGTATAGACGAATAATAGAATCAGTGAAAAGTTCGACTTTCTCGTCGATGGTCTCTGCGCTCTGTAAAGGACTCCAGTCGATCATACTTGCATCTGTACGAAGATTTTCTACATTCATGCCACCAAAATTACGTTGCAGCTGAATTTTTGTCTTTGTCTTATGAAGACGAAGTTTATAGGAGAGATAGATAAGGTCATAGTAGGAGAAAGCATCAGCTGGAAGCTGCCCATGTTTAGCGACAAGGGAAGGTGAAGATCCAATTACACATAATTTTCCTAACTCAACTCCTTCTCTTCTTGATCTCATGTGACAAACACTCTCCTTCTCTTCTTGATCTCATGTTTGTCACATGAGATCAAGAAGAGAAGGAGTTGAGTTAGGAAAATTATGTGTAGCATTTAAAGGGAGGATGGATAGATTACAAGATTCGACAATACTACACAAGGAAGATGAGCGCGAATCCTTTTTCAGCAAACAGGTGTTGAAATCACCCATGACTATGGTATGACTGTAAGCAGGAGCTAGATTTTCTAAGATACGTTCGAAAGAAGAGAAGTAATTTATACGACAGTTAGGGGAATAAAAAACACCAAGTAGAACCTTGGTATAAGCTAGATCTAGTTCTACAAAGAGATGCTCGCCGGCATTAAGCGGTGGAGGTTGTGGTGACACATTTACAACATTGAAAGGAATGTGTGAACGGAGATGAATGGCAACACCACCACCACCACTCCCGGTTCGATCATTTCTTATAAGTCGGAAGTTTGGAAGAGAGTAGGAAACAGACGAGAGGCATGGTTTTAACCAAGATTCTGAAACAAGAAAGGCATGGATATTCTAACAGTCAAAAGTTGTCAGCATATCTTGGAAATGGGCTGGAATACTCTGAGCATTTATATGAACGACATTAAAGTTCCCAGGTACATCGGCAAACTCGCACTGTAAAGTTTCAGCAAGAGAAGGAATACTTTCAAAGCTACTGTTATGACTACTCATAGAAAAAAAAACTATCATTATCACTATTTAACTGGTCTGACATAGTATATAAAAATAAATACAATAAAAATAAATAAAATAAAAATATAATATAATAAAATTAGAGTAATAACTTCTTAATTAACTAAGTCTGTCTTATCCACCTGCCAGTTCAGTGCTTACAAATTACAGAACAAAAACATAATTATACAAATTGCAATGATTGAAAACAAAAAAAAAATAAAGAACAAAAGTAAAAGTTTCAACATCTAAAACAGGTAAAAAAAAAAATACTAAAACAGTAGGTAATTTTGTAAAATGCGACATCCGGGCTTTGTTTTTGGTACGGTACGGCATACATAATAAATATTATATTGTAAAGTATGAATAATTAAGGAAGCAATAAATACATTTATATTAATAGGGAGAAAATAATAAATAAGTATACAAATAAGTAAAATAGTGCAAGTATATACTTTTAGGAAGTAAATATTTATAAGCATTAAAATGGATATAAAAAGAAGAGTAGTCTTACTTATAATTTTATTCACGGCTCAGTTTCTAAACGTTTCCAAATAAAGAAAACGGAACGCAGTTTTGACGTTGACAGATGTTAAGTGTCATGAACTCGTGAAGTTGGAAACTGGAAAGTGGAAACAGTGTTATAAATTAAAGAGGGAATTAAAGGTGGAATAATATTTATTAAAGAAGTAGATTAGTTAGGAAGTCAAAGTCAAAAGTAACGAATTAGGAAGTATTACGGATTAGTGTTATTGAAGATAGATATAGGGTAAAAGTGTAAAATACATAGAACATAATTATAAAGTAAACAAACCACGGATGCCGCAAGTACTGCCAACTAGAATTCTGTGATGCACGCTACCTACTTCTTCGTGGCCGCAGCTCGTTTCGTCTTCCCAGCCGCAGGTTTCTCAACAGTCGGCGTCTTTTGAGTACCCGCCTTAATCTTGTTGAGTTCGCCAAGAGATGTAATACGATGCTGCAACCCGTCGGAGTCTAACACAAAAATATGTCCCTCTTTGTCCAACTCTTTGTGACTCCAAATCGGTGCCTTGCTGCCATGAAAGTATCGTGCCGTGCCTTTGTGAGAAATTCAGACAGGGTTTTGCCGCTACCTTTCAGTTTGGTCTTGGAGAACCAAACCTTGTCACGAATTGCTGCCTGTTGAAATTTGACTAAAATGGGTCGCGGCTTGGTTGAACCTGACGGACGACCCATCCGGTGACTCCGCTTGATGTGATCCTTACTAACCTCAGTGAGGTGGAGATCTTTCATGACATCAATGACCAGCTGAACAGGATCTTCATTTTTATGTTCAGTGATACCATGGATCAGAAGCATTTTTCGGCGGCTGCGCGTCTCGATGCTGTCCACTTCGCGCACCAGCAACTCAATCTGACGCTGAAAAGCGCCAATGGTCTCCAACACAAATGACCGAAAGGATGAAAAATCGGCTGCCAGACTTGTTATGCTGGGTGCATTGTTAGGCTGTTTGGAACTTTTCTGCAGTTCAGCCTCAAATTTGGCCATCCGCTCCTCGATGCCAGCCATAGTGGTGGAGAAAGATGTTTTCATTGCCTCAACGCTGTCCATGACAATTTAGTGATAGTGCAAAATGTAAATCAGATTCTGAAGCAGGAATTAACACCAAACTGGTTGGTATTTATGTCAGCATATAAATATTCACATTTATTATTGAAAATTATTTAATTTACTATATTTAAATAATAAAAAATACAGAACGAATTTTTTTTTGTGCTTTTGATCCGACTACCCACATGTATATATTAATATTACTTTTATAAATTTTTCAGAATACATTTTGATATAATATCGCCGTTTCTACACGCAAAATGTGTCACATGTTGCTGTAGCCTCCGTCGGTTGCATATATAGTAATATAAGTCACATTGCTTCCTACTGAACAACTGAATATGTTATTTTATCAAAATATTGTTAGAACCTTCTGTGAGGGAATGTATTATTATGTAGCGTAGAAGATTTTTTAATAAATATACATATTTTATTAAAATGGTGTACTCGCGTGTGGATTTTGCAGCTATTTGAATGTGCCGAACAATCAAATAATAAAATACGTATGCATGCTTTTAATGTGCATTCATATAAGTTAGTCGCCATTTGAGTCAGACGTCATTATGCCTATTAAACAGAAAACAGTTAAAAATTAAAAAATAAACTCTACAAACTTTTCAAAAAAGGAGATTGATTCGCAAATAGAACCAACTATCGAATAAATCTTGTGTTTATTTATGTCAACCTTTTTAATGTTCTTATGCATATTCTCAAACAATAAACGATATGCTTTATAAATACATAGTTTTCAACATAAGGAGCAATATCTTCAAGAGTTTATTTTTTTTCTATTAATACATAACATTTTGTGTCTGCAATCTGAGTGTTACGCCCTACAGAACCCGGAAACTAGGATCTTGAGCCTGATATTCTGAAAGATGAAATACGAGCCGCTATTAAGCATCTGAAAAACGGCATAGCCACAGGGACGGATGCCATACCGAAAGAGACCATCAAGGCATCGGGTGAACATGGTGTCCAAATCTTTCACACTCTGTGCAATAAGATATGGCTCACGGGGCAATGGCCGAGAGACCCATTCTCTCGGCCATTGCCCCGTGAGCCATATCTCTCTCACACTGTTTTTGTCCCCTTGCACAAGAAGGGTTCCACCAAGACGTGCAGTAATTACCGACTTATTGCTCTTATCTCTCACGCAAGCAAGATTTTACTGCACATACTAAATGAGCGTCTAAAATCCTACTTGAGCAAAGAAATTGCTCCTGAACAGGCTGGTTTTGTTAAGGGGAAGGGAACCCGGGAGCAAATTTTGACGGTTCGACAAATTATAGAGAAAACCAGAGAATTCAACAAGCCTGCCTTTATATGCCTTGTGGACTTCTCTAAGGCGTTCGATTCTGTCAAATGGCCCAAACTCTGGGAAACGCTGACGGCGATGGGTGTTCCAAAACACCTGGTACACCTCCTGCGAAGATTGTATGAGAATGGCACAGCCTCAGTACGCGCAGATGACATTCAATCCAATTACTTCCACCCCAGCGCCGGAGTCCGTCAGGGATGTATTATTTCTCCACTCCTGTTCAATGTGTACACAGAGCTCATAATGAGGATTGTACTTGAAGACTGGATAGATGGCATCTCGATCGATGGCTTGAAGATCTCCAACCTGCGATATGCTGATGATACCACTTTTTTTGCCACCAGTACCCAGCACATGGAACAACTTCTCGGCAAGATGGAACGCGTTAGCCTTGAGTTCGGACTTAAGATTAACCGGAGTAAAACGAAAATTATGATTGTCGACCGCATGAAAAACAATTCTCCAGAAATTACACAAATTGCTAATTGTGATGTGCTACAATCATACATTTATCTGGGAGCCTTAATCACGAACAACGGTGGGTGTATCGATGAGGTTAAGAGGCGTATGGCAATTTCCAGGTCTGCGATGGACAAGTTGAGGAAAATATGGAGGAATCGCAACAAGTTCGGACACTTGTATTTCCCATATTCTTGTACGCCGCAGAAACGCACACCTTAAGAGAAATAGAGAAGAAGAAGATAGACGCCCTAGAGATGTGGTGCTGGAGAAGAATGCTTGGAGTATCGTGGACTGAATTCCGTACCAATGAGTCTATACTTCGAGAACTCGGCATCAAGCAGCGCTTATCATCTTTGGTACAGTCTCGTATTCTCACCTTTTTGGTCACGTATGCCGCCGAGGGGAAGTGGCTATTGAGCGACTCGTGGTCCAGGGAAGGGTTGAGGGTACCAGGCCACGAGGAAGATCGCATATGAGGTGGACTGACCAGATTAAAGCGGCAGTAAATGGCTTATCATCACTGCACGAATGCACGAGGAAGGCGGCCATCAGGGAGTAGTGGCAGCATGTTATGAAGCTAGCCACCAACACCTGAAATGATGACCACGACCACTCTGTCAAGAGTGATACCGACAAGGAAGAAGAAGAAGGGTATTTTATTAAGACTTTATAAACCAATATCTTGCTTAATTTCAGAATGGAAAATATATCCGGATGCGACATGAAATTATTGCAATTTCTATTTGTGAATGCACTACTTAACAATATTCGCTCACTATTATTAGTGCTTGGCTGCATAACGCGCACTAAGCCAGCGTGGTGGACTATGGCGTTACCCTTCTCATAGTGAGAAGAGGCCCGTGCTCAGCAGTGGGACAGTATGATTATTAGCGTTATGATCCATACGGATCATAACGCTAATAATCATACATATGTCTTATCAAAAAAATGCTGTGAATTCGTCGGTTAAAATACGATTGTTCAAAATTGTTGTAGATTATTATGTACTGTTGTGTGTTGTGTTATTTCGGGGAGATGGGCCTCGTTAGCCTTGGTTGGCAACCTGTCTAGGAGAAGGAAAACTCCGAAATTAAACCAACTTTCAGGAAGCATACCCGACACAAAACCCCGATCTAAGGTGTAAACCGACCCGTGCCGAGAGATTCGTGGCCAGAGGGTAAGCTGGTCGCAAACTGAGGGTGCCTGTGTTGGTGGTCACAGGGCACACGTGATATTCCGCCTTACCCCCGTAAAGGGCTCTATGGGGATGGACATTTAAAAACCCTAAATCTCGTGGGAACGCAATGGGAACAATTAATAATATTTCCTCACACGGCGGCGACGCGGTTCGCAACCCATCACGTCTCGTTTCCCGCGAGGGCGAAAAGCGGCCTACGGAGAGCAGGTGTGCAACATTGAATGTTGGAGGAGAAATGAACGGCAAATTGGATGAAGTATGTCAGATGATGGATGATAGAAAGATTGATGTTCTTTGTGTGAATGAAACAAAAAGAAAAGGGTGTGAAACCACCAAGTATGGCGCATATACGGCGTATTGGTCTGGGGTAGATAGTACCACCAGAGCCTGTAAGGGAGTTGGTGTAATACTGTCTGCGCGAATGAATGAGTGTTTAAAAGAGTTTGAATGTGTAAATGCTAGGCTACTGTGGATGAGAATGAAAGTAGGACTTACTCGTCTCTTTATTGTGGGGGTGTACGCCCCGGTCAATATAGTTACGGGTATGTCACAACATGAGCAAGACGAAAAGCAGGAGTTTTGGGAGAGTTTAAGAGAGATTTTGAGGAACTGCAAAGATAATGAAAGATTGATCTTGTTAGGGGATTTCAATGGATGGGTGGGAGTAAAGCGAGATGGATTTGAAAGGGTGTTAGGTGCATTTGGTGATGAGAGTGTGAACGAAAATGGAAAAATACTGCTTGAGATTTGTTTGGACTGGAGCCTTTGTGTGACAAACACCATGTTTGATCATAAAAGGATACATATGTATACGCGAGAGGCGAAAAATGTTAGAAGAAGTATGATTGATTTTGTGATAGTAGATGAACGATTGAGAAAGAATGTGTTGGATACAAGAGCATATCGAGGGATCAGCATCCACACAGACCACTTCTTGGTGTTGAGCCGGATAAGTGGGCTCTTTAAAGGATGGCGACACCGAGAGCGTAATGAAAATAGGGTCTTGGAAAGAATTAAGGTAGAAAATCTACAAGAGAAAGATGTGAAAGATGAGTATAAACGAAGATTGATAGCAAAATTTGAGAGGTTCGATTGCATAAATGATATGGAAGAATTATGGCAGGCCTTTAAAGAAGAGGTAGTATGTGTAGCGTCTGAAGTATGTGGTGTGATCAAGAGAAGGAAAATACGAAAGGTTAAGAATACATGGTGGGACAAGGATGTACAATCAGCAGTGTCAGAGAAGAAGAAAGCTTCGTCAGATTGGTTGGCTGCCAGAGCAAATGAAAGAATGGGCAAAGCAACGAGTGTAGACATAGGTGAAGCAAGAAAGGAGTTTGTTAGGTCAAAAAGAATAGTGAAAGAAATGGTTAAAAGGAAAAAAGAGGAAAAGAAAGATGAGTTTGATAGCAGATTATCTAACGATTTCCAGAGAAACATTAAGTTTTTCTGGAAATCCGTTCGTGCAGTTCGAGGAACAACTCAATCCTCAGAACACACATCCATCAGAGACGAGAATGGAAAGATAGTAAATGATGAATCTTGCGTGCTGAAGAGATGGAAAGAGTATTTTGAAAGTTTATTTGAAAGGTTGGCGATAGAGACACCGATAGCTGAAATGAATAGTAACGATAGTAATGATGAAAGCGTTATTGGCGTGGATGAGGTCGTGAAGGCACTGGGAAGTATGAAAGTAGGTAAGGCTGCAGGATATGATAGGATTACAGTCGAAATGCTGAAGGCTGGACAGGGCGTCATAGTTGGTCAGTTGCAGCGGTTATATAACTTGTGCTGGACCACCGGCCGAGTACCTAATGACTGGGCCACAGCTGTAGTTGTGCCTCTTTATAAAGGAAAAGGCTCGCAACAAGATTGCAAAAACTATAGAGGCATTATCCTTCTCAGCATTGTTGGCAAATTGTATGCGAAGGTACTGATTGAAAGAATTATGGAAGTAACCGACAAGAAAATATGGGATGTACAAGCGGGATTCCGAAAGGGTATGGGATGCACGGATCAGGTTTTTTCCTTGCGAAGCATAGCCGAAAAGTTTTTGGCCAAAGGTCAAAAGGTCTATTGCGCATTCGTGGTTTTGGAAAAGGCTTACAATAAAGTGGTGAGGAATGAAATGTGGTCGGTGCTGTCAATGAATGGGGTGGACAGCAGCCTCATTCGAGCTCTGAAATCCCTTTATGAGGATTCTAGAGCTTGTGTGAGGATAAACGGGGCATACACTGACTGGTTTACCATCGAGAAAGGTGTTAGACAGGGATGTGTAGCGTCGCCGTGGCTGTTTAACCTCTTCATGGACAGTTGTTTGCAAGATTTAAAACAGTGTGACTGCGGATTAAGGATGAATGGGTTACTCGTCAAATGCCTCTTTTATGCTGATGATCAGGTAATACTTGCATCTTCAGTGGAGGAGTTGCAGGAGATGGTAGCAATCATGCATGGTGCGTTAGAGAGGAAAGGAATGAAAGTGAATGTAAGTAAAACGAAAGTTATGGTTTTTGAAAAGGAGGAATGCGTTACGGCTTGTAATGTTTTGATCGATGGACAGCGAGTGGAACAAGTGAATGAGTTTGTTTACTTAGGTACGTTGTTTACAAGAGATGGTAAGAATGAAGAAGATATTGAAAGGAGAGTTAATGCAGGTAATAGTGTGAATGGAGCTCTGAAAGCGTTTATGAACAGTCAAAACGTGTCCAAAAAGGCACGTTTGGCTGTACATAGAGGCGTGTTAGTGCCTACCCTTATGTATGGTAGTGAAAGTTGGGTATGGCAGAAGAGATTTGAAAGTAAAATAAATGCTGTAGAAATGAGAGCACTAAGAAGTATGTGTGGTGTGTCTTTGACCGACAGAGTAAAGAATTGTGTGATACGAGAGTGGTGTGAGGTAAAAGAAGATGTAGTGACAAGCATTGAGAAAGGCATGTTAAAATGGTTTGGGCACATGGAGAGGTTGGATGACGATAGACTGACAAAGAAGATATATAAGGCAAGTGTGAATGGAACAGGGCAAAGGGGAAGACCTAGGCGGACGTTCTCTGACCAGATTGGAGACATCCTGAAAAAAGGAAAATTCAGAAGTACCCTTAAAAGAAGAGCATACATGAGAGACTTGATGGGAGTGAGTGAAGCAAGTGAGGTATGTCAGGATCGTTGCAAATGGCGTTCCGTAGTCCCTGCCTACCCCTCCGGGAAACAGGCTAGAGTCTATGTATGTATGTATGTACTGTTGTGTTGTTTTATCTATTGTCTGCGGTTTCAGCCGCCTTAAATTTCTCATCCCTAATTTGACTCCTTGCGGGTAGAATATTGCATCAGCGAATACCTACGTCATGAACGGAGCTTACTGTCCAAATATGTTTCGACCTTCGGTAGTTTGAGAATTATGTTGGTCAGGTTAAGCATTAATTTATAAATGATGATGAATCAAAGTATATACATATGTCTTAAAACTCATTTTTTGTAATAAGTGTGTTAATAATCTTTAAACAAACGGCTAGAATTCCCAATATGCCATTGCAAAACCAACAATATTATACCCTTATACATTTTATATTCTAACTCCATCAAATATTCAAAGCCTCTACCTATTCAAGCATATGGAACGAAACCGACAGTCAGATATTGAATAAACGATTCAATTTTGTACTAAGTCATTTCTGAATACCTTCCATATTAATTGTGTTTTCTTATTATTAAATTGTGAATAGACATAATTAGTCTTTGATTTGGAACAAAATGATAAAAATAAGTTATAAATATTTCATAAGAATTACAAAGCTCTTTGTGCTATTTCACACCTACTCTAGCTAATCACAATTGTCTAAAATCACGTTGGATACTATTAGAATGGACCATTCTAATAGCATCCAACGAGCTTTTTTAAAGATTTTAAAAATGCTGTTACTTTAAGTCGTTTAAAGTGTAATAGGTATCGTAAACCCATGCTTTTGATAAATTTATATAAATTAGCTCATATTCAGAATATTTTTGGTACTACACTCCATCTTTCTAATGAAAACATCTGCTCTGCTTCGTAGAAAGCCAAAACGCAACGGCTGTCAAAAACCTTGAAGACGGACAACCGTAAACATAACTGTTTATCGCTACCAAATTATTCGAATGATTTATACATTTATACACGCATACGATTAAGCCAAAATACTAATGCTTTATGAATAACCCTAATGCTTTATTCTTCCTTGAAATATTTAGCGGTTGGAACATAGGTTATCTCCAGTATTTCTTCTGATATCTTGACCATTATATAATGTTTATCTTTCATCTAACATTTTCTAAAATATGGGTCTCGGTCCCTTAATAGTTTGATAAATATTAGGTAAGGATAACAGGGTAGCACTTTCTAGATAACTTACTTCTTCTTCAGTGAAAAGATTCTTCAGTATCACACTCAATATCAGGTATTAACATTTATATCGGAAGTACATTCTCAGTAGCAGCACGGAGTCTGGTAATGTGCCCAGTACGGCAATAGGCTCGCCCCATATTACGTGGGACCTCAAAATTCATGGCGAAATGTGGGTGTAATTTTACAGCTCTGCCTACCCCTTCGGAAATACAGACGTAAGTCATCATACATTTTACAAGTGTAGTTGATGATTGGATAAAACTAGAGTAAAATACATGTATTCACACACCTATACCAATGTAAGGTTTAGTTGTCATAAGAAAAGTTCGAGGCTGCGGGAAAATCATACACCCAGTAATTAGTAGTAATATTCTTTGGTCGCTTGAAGATTTCCGTTTTGCGCTGAATGAGGCTAAATAAATTTAATTAGGTGTTACCTGGCGTAGTAACAATGTATACTAATGGAAGGAAAGAGGAACCCACCACGCACCCTATCTGGAGTCGTGGCGAAACGCGAGTGAGGAGCAGGTTGTGCAGGCGAAACACGTATTGAAGCATAGTCGGCGCATACCGCGGAATACTGTTAGTCAGGTATCTTCCTGCAATCCATACCACCCCTATATATCCCTTATCTTTTTTCTCAGAGGTGTTCCGCATGTCAACTTTTTTAACCGACTTCAAAAAAATTGGAGGTTCTCAGTTTGACCTGTATGTATGCATGTATGTATGTTTGTCCGCGATTATCTCGCATTTGGCTGAACCGATTTTGATGCGGTTTTCAGAAAAGTATTTGTTACACTTAGGAAAAGATTTTAGGCCCTTAATCGACTTCAAAAAAAGAAGGTTCTGAGTTTGACCCGTATATGTAAGTTTGTCCACGATTAACTCGAGTTTGGCTGAACCGTTTTCTATGCAGTTTTCAGAAAAAAAGTATTTGTTACACTTAGGACAAAGTTTTAGTATTTTAATCGACTTCAAAAAAAGAAGGTTCTCAGTTTGACCCGTATCCATATATTGGTTCTTAGTATGTTTGTATGTATTATGTGTGTGTTTGTACGTGTGTGTGCGCGCGCGCGTTTGTGTATTTGTATGTGTACGTGTGTGTGTGTACGAATGTGTGTGTGTGTGTGTGTGTGTGTGTGTGTACGTGTGTACGTGTCTATGTCTCTGCGATTAACAAAAATCAAAGAAAGTCGGTAGAAGAATCTAATGCGAGAGCATATTTCTCATTCTTGTCATTTCGGATAAGGCTCTGTTGTCGTGGGGTTGGTTGAGTAATTTGTTCGAGTCAATATCACTTAAAGCCATGCCTTTTAGGGATTTGACCCGCCTCAAGGCAACATAGAATTGGCCTATAGCAAAGATTTTAGGCCCTAGGTCCGCGGAATTAAGTGTACATCCTTGCAACTTGTGTACCGTCACAGCCCAACTCAATTTGACTGGCAACATCCGCCTTTCGATATCACCATAACCGCGATTGCCTTGATAGGTCGCTGGCACTGGAGCTATGGAAATGTATCCATCATCATCTTTAAGACGCAATGCTATTGATGGATCATCAAATAATATCAAAATGGCATCAGGCAGTTCACCTGGCTCAAGTTGATCTCTTCTTAGTGCCGGCCATTTAAATCCTTTAGGAACACCCATTGCTCCCGTTCGCTAAGCCATCCGTTATTGACATATTTCTCCGGAGCATAATACGAGAGCTCACAGCCAATTCAATAGTATGTACAAGTCCACCGCATTTGTTTGGATCAGCCGGAGCAGCATTTGCGGAGGGCGTCCTTCCGTATGTGGCTGATTCCCTAGACTCATCTCTCTCTTCCAGCTTCAAGCCTGAGTCCATAGGCAAACAGAATAAAAGTAGGTACCTATGTCAAAGTCATGATTACAGACTGACACTAGCAGAAAACTTATCACTAAAATAATTGAATCTAACTATAAACAAACTATTAATTAGCCCAAAACTTAAAGTAAATGGAGTACCTATCACTAAAAAGTATGAAATAAATAAAAGAGTAGTTAACACAAAACCTGAAGTAAACGAACGAAGTACCTAACACTAAAAAGTATGAAATAAAAATAATAAGAAAAAAAAAACAAACGAAAATGAAAACTTAAAAATCGCAACAAAAATGTTAACTAGGTATTTAGTTTCTTTTTAAAAAAATGAGAACCGCCTTCAAAAAATCGACCCACTGAAAAGTACGAAATAATTTTTACATACGCTTATACATAGTCTATAACTTATACAATATACTTAGTTTTTGAAGTGGTGCCAAACCATCAAAAACAAAAAAGAATACTGGCAAACAGAGAAAATAATATCAAATCAAAAAAGCCTCAAAAAATATCTAAATTAATAAAATCTAAAATAATCTACCTATATACTCTAAAAAGCAACAAATATATAAAAAGTATGAACTAAATGCTTAATTATAAAATAATTATACTTCTTAGCTTTTTTGGGCTGTAAGTACTATGTAGATTGAATGCGCTGGTTTGGAAAGGATGACGCCAAACAATAGGCTTTTAGAGGGATTTGGTTTGGCAACGACTTCAAAAACTAAGTATATTGCCAGGCTGAAATGGCAATGGGCAGGGCACATAGCGCGAAGAACCGATGGCCGTTGGGGCAGGCGGGTTCTGGAGTGGCGACCACGTTCCGGACGATGCAGCAGGGGTAAGCCTCCCGCAAGGTGGACCGACGATCTGGTTAAGATCGCGGGAAGCGGTTGGATGCTGGCGGCTCAAAATCGATCTGTGTGGAGAACCTTGGGGGAGACCTATGTCCAGCAGTGGACGTTTCTAGGCTGACATGATAATATTGGACACTAATTGTGTTGACAGACATTGGCGAGGCAATCATCGCTGTGCATTGAAACTTCGGTACAGGTATTGTTCCAATATAGAATTAGCTCGAATTCGTGTCAATATATTGCGATTCGGTATTGTATGGAGCTTCAAGTCTATGCACAGATATATAAATTCTGTGACTAGAAAGGACACGGTCCAACGGGGTACAAAAAATAAGGCATAAAATTAAACAACGCATTTTTCGCCAATTTGGCGTTACATCATTTTATTTCATTGATCTTGTACATTTTTGAAATCATATTCTACTACATACATACATACATACATACATAACGTCACGCCTTTTATCCCTGAAGGGGTAGGCAGAGGTGTATTTCTACACCCACTTTTCGCCAGATATCCTTTAGTCCCACGTAATAAGTGGCGAGCCTATTGCCGTACCGAGCACATTTCCAGACTCCGTGCTGCTACTGAGAATTTCGTGACAGAAAAGCCCAATAACACTGCCCGACCCAGGAATCGAACCCGGGACCTCCCGATCCCACGCGCACATTTATGCTGCGAGACCAACGAGGCAGTCGTATAGGGTTTGATGTCGAGTCTTCCGTCTCTACGCAAAGATGGTATTTGCATCGTGTTATCCCTTAATCGCCTCTTACGACACCCACGGGAAGATAGGGGGTGGTGACACTTGTATTCTATGCCGTCAACCACATTCTACTACAATACGTGTATATTAGCATTATTTTATATTATTAAACATTTATAAATAATTATATTGATATAATGTAAGGTGTAGCTTACTTTGAAATATTCAGAATATGTTATACACTTACTTCATAAAATTATTATCTATGAGCAATAAATTGTTTTCAGATAAATTTCTATAGTAAAACTATTTGAAACTTGAAGGACAGAAAATGTAACAAGATATAAAATGGCTTTGAGTAATTTAATACATTTTATTTAAGTTTGTTGCAAAGAAACATTCTATTTAACCTGGCGTGATCGAAACATTAAGAATTCCAATGCATACTTGGAATATAGTGTAAATTTGAGTTACAAAAATATTATTAAATTCATTTATAGACATTTGAAATTGCACGATATATAATTCAAATAGAACTTTTTCACATGTTTATTTTACACAGGGTACAATTGGTACCATGTGGGAATAAAAAAAGAGATTATACAAAGATTCAGTAGTCGGGACCAATTGTGCCGAGTACGTCCCTGTGAGAATATAATACGTCTGAATTAAATAGACTCACAGCTAGATCGTGTAGGTAGTCGTCATATGTTCATTGTGTTGGCCGGGTTGTCGAGTTTAACTGGTTAGCGAGTGCCATTGTTTGACTTGCTCCATAGGCGCGGCGAGGGCCGAGTTCCAGTGCTGTAAGGCGCGGCCTCTGTCGAACATGTATGATCCTAGCACGAACTTTCCGAGCAGTCGATCTGAAACAAAATTTAAATTTGTATATACTAAAATTTCATCATTATGATGAGAAAAAAAAAGTTCTCTGTTGTAACTTTGTCCCAAACAACATACGCAATGGATATTTTACGACGCTCTTAAAGACTCTGGTGAAACAAGTCAAGTAAGCTTTATCCTTTCTTTTTAAAACGCTTTTGTGTAACTATGTAATGGAATCTAAGGCAACTTATTTAACCATCCTCCAAGGGTCGAAGCGTAACGAAAATTGGCAGCTGTATGGAGTTCTGATGAAAATACAATAATATGGTACTGTCGAACTGATCTGATGATGGAGCCGGAAGATATGATCTGGAACTTCATGATGGAAAATCGTATCATAGCTGTTTTGGATTTCTTAGAAAAGTCTTGTTATGAAATTTGACCACGATTAGGTTTCAAGGTCTGATGATGAAGCTGGGGGATAGGCACTGGCATTCCATGATGGAATATCGTATCATTGTCGAGTTTGCACTTGTGGGAAAGGCCACGTAATGCACTTTGAAGACAATCAGGTTTCAAGGTTATAACAAACTAATTTTATATTGTAGACCACGCTGTGGTGTACTTAGGGTCCCATACTTTTGCGGCTGGACATGCTCATGTGGCCCTAAGTAGAGTAAAATCACTTAATGGTGACCAGATTGAAGAGCTAGATTGTTTTAAGCTCGTTCAAGTTGTCTCTATTTCTGGGCTGAAGTGTAAACTATGTGCTTTTAATTATAATATTTGATTGTAAAAGCGTAGAGCGCTGTAACAGGAAAGACGTTCTTGTTTAACTTGTTCAAAAATCAAGTGAACAGATGTTACGGGAAGCAGGTTACACAGATTGACGCTCTAACTTGAGTTGCAGCACGACTAGTAGGTAGCTCTACATAAAACAGTCTGTTCAAAGTACCACTTTGTCGAACAGAGAAAAAACATGCGCCATCAGCGAGGAAGACGACATTCACCGACATTTTTAACGCCTCTTCTTTCAAGAAGTTAAGTACATAAGGGTAATGCGTCAACAGTAGCAAAATTTTTTGTTCGTGGACGAGATATCTTTGGTTCCCTATGGTAACCCTTTGGCGGCATAAATGCTATGCTCTTGTGCGACCTCATGCAGCTTCCGCCAGGAAGGTAATATTAATATTTGTTGACAATTAAGTCTTTCCTGTTCCAGCGCCCCATGCTTTTACAATCAAATATTATAATTAAAAGCACATAGTTTACACTTCCATCCATATTTAATTTTTTGTTTTTACGTGCATTTATAAAAGCGTGTTTTGCTAGTGTTTTTTAAACTATTAATTTATTAAGAACACGCACTTCACTAGATATATTATTCGAAGTACCTTACGATGCGTCTTTTCTAACGCCAGGGGAAATGTACGAAACATAAATCATGGCCGGCGCGATATCATCGTATGAAACTATGGGAAAAGTTGTATGACGGTTCAGAACTTTCCGCTTTGGGTTACTTATTACATTGTTCCGCTGTCTTCCAGGGGCGTTACGATCACGAAATAGGTGGCATTAGGTATGTATGTAACACGGTGTCACATAATTCATAGTCAATATGAAGTGTAATCCAGCTTACGTGGAATAGGTCACGTTCACTAAAATCGATTCAGATATATGTATCTAAGCCCCAAACTGTACGGCGAATTTTCTTTAGCTTAAAAGGTAATTTGAATAGAAAATTAAATGTTTCGCACCTGTCTCAACAATACTCATTTCAGTTCGTAAGCCTGTAATCTGGTCTGGCCGCTACTTCGCTGTTCTGGTAACAATCTATGTCTGTATTAGCCTTATCGGCTTCCGGGCTTCATTCTATCCAACAGATTTTGGGTACTCATTTATCTATTCTTTGTCTCACTTGTAATTGAAGGAGTATTTATTTCTACTTAGTTTTAGAATAGAAGAGCGTATTAAAAGCCTCTTTGTGTCAACTAGTAGATAGCAAAGTTTGTACAGTTTTGGAAAACAAAAATTGATAGATAGCCTTTGTAACAGTGTTTTTGAAATTGCCCACTTTCTTATGAAATTACTTACTTAACTATAAGATAGACAATTGCGAGTGAACTGAGATTTGAGATATTGTAGTTTATTTTGTCATCTGGTCCTTTTCTCGATAGCGAATTATAACTACGTCGACTAACTCAAACTTATTTTTGCAGATGATAAGATCCATATTGAGCTAGAGTCCTCTTTAGAACAACTACGGAACCAGTCATTGTGTGGGGCCCCACATGCACTCGACCGGGTTTTTAATTACTAGGGAGGTGGATTACAAATGACGAGTACGTTTATTTAACTACGTTGTAGGCTTGTGTCGGTTTACGTTGATTGTTATCTGGGTGTGGGTATCCATTAACTTCACCATGCGTATTTGGGAATAGCTTTGGCACTTAAAAAGTGATATATATTATACCCTGAGTTTGAAGAAGGTGTTCTCGGAAATAAAGGCTGTCTATGATAAAAAAACAGCCCGGTGCAGTTTGCACTAGTAGGCTCTGACGCTTCATTCATTGCGTTATCTCCCTTGTTTGAGTATAAATCCTGCTACGAGTAAATATTGTGACTCTTTCATAATTACTTTGGTCTATCATATACAGAGCGTGGCTGCAGTACAGACCTGTCCTATGACGCTGTTGGTATAATAATAGGGCTCGTCAACCACCAGAATCAAGGAAAGATCTTAGGGTCTAGGCCAAGTTGTCCCCCCCAGTGATTGAAACTCTAGCACGCTCTTACACCAAACGGACGCTTACCTTTCGGTTGCTTGATGAAGGATCTGTTAAAACTAAATATGATGTCTTTTATTATTACCTTTGGCATATACAGAGTGTGGCTGCAGCGTCTGTACAGTGACGCTGGTGGTGTGTAGCTCGTCGGCCCTCAGCCTAAAGTGGAAGCACTCGGAGACGAAGGCTGAACCATCATCTCCCACGTCTACGGCCGCGGTGTGACGCGCACGCACGCCACGACACGCCCGCTCTTGCGTCACACGGACTACCATCTCCCTCTTGCTTGATGACGGGTCCAGCTAGGACAAGGTATCGTAATTTACTATACTTTAAAACACTTTTTTTAATTTATTTATAGACTCACGGCTGTGAAATATTATACCTCCGCCAAGGCGTAGGCAGAGGTAAAACAACTTTAAGTAATAATTATTATTTTTGGACAGTATTCATATTTTTTTGTATCTTTTCTTGCCTTAAACTACATCAGTTATGCAATTTTTTTTTGTAGTTTTGAAAGAATACTAGTAATCAAAGTAACAAGTTTCAGAAAGTGTTCTCTTTAAAAAAGGTAAACCTTTAGTAGGTACCTTCTTCTAATTTAGGTCGAATTTTATTCAAAACCACATAGACTACCTAAATAAGTAAACCGTGAAATATTGTATCTGTTTTTCTAATTGAGTAAACTGCCAGATTACAGAAATCTCGGTATATAAATAATTCGTTTTGAAAACCAAATTCCAATTTATTTGGTATGGTATTGACGACCGGATGGCACAGCGGGAGTGTAAGCGACTGCTAAGCTTATGGTCGCGGGTTCGATTCCCGCTCAAGTCAAACATTTGTGTGCATGAACATGGGTGTTTATCTTGGTCTGGGTGTTTCTATGTATAGTATGCATATATATACAAAAAAAAGTATATATGTATGTTTATCCATTATCTAGTACCCATAGTACAAGCTCTGCTTAGTTTGGGACTAGATGGTGATGTGTGTATGTGGTAGAATATTATTATTATTATTGTAATGGCGCTGATACACCTGAGCATTCACTTGTAACAGAAGAGCGAGCATTCACCACTATTAGAGTTCCGTACCTAAAAGGTAAAAAACGGGACCCTATTACTAAGACTCCGCTGTCTGTCTGTCTGTCTGTCACCAGGCTGTATCTCATAAACCGTGGTAGCTAGAAAGCTGAAATTTTCACAAATAATGTAGTTCCGTTGCCGCTATAACAACAAATATTAAAAATAAAAAATAAATAATATTAAAATAAAATAATTAAATAAAAATAAAGTAAATATTAAAGGGGGCTCCCATACAACAAACGTAATTGTTATGCAATTTTTTTCTCGATCTTAATAAACAGATAGTAATTTAAAAAATTATATATCATCCCATGGGTGTCGTAAGAGCCGACAGAGGGAGCATATTATGCAGAAAACAGCACTGTAAGAGAAGGAAAACTTGATACAAACCCTATACCAACCCGTTTGGCCAGCGTGGTATAGTAGGCCAATTCCTCCTTTCAAAGGAGAGGCCTAGTCCAGCAGTGGACTGATAAAGGCTGATGATGATAAATGATGAATTTACAAAATATTAAAGTATACGTACAAAAACGTGATTTTCTTTTATAGATGATGGTACGGAACCCTTCGTGTGCGAGTCCGACTCGCACTTGGCCATTTTTTTGTTTTGTCGAACCGAACAACGTACAGAGCCGAACATACGGACATTTTCACGATCTTTCTAGCGAACACTCTCACCCTCACACTCTTGTTTTTTTCAAATATATTTACTTAAGTTTGACTTTTGTATTCTTTCCAGAGTAAGAAGTGACGTGAAGTAAAGAAATGACGTTTCTAAATAATTAAATGCAGATTTTAATTTGAATAGGTTTAATAATTCACACAAGTTCCTAGGTTCAAATTTATTTATCGATATCGAGGATTTATGAACATTCTATTGAAATTAATTCGGATTAAACCAAACCTAAGGATTTATTTCAAACATAATATTTTATCGATATTCATTCTGGGTAAGCTCATCACTAGTAAAGTTAAAATTAGTGACAAAGAACGAATATTCGAAACGCCATTTGTACGTCATCACATTAGATAAAAATCAAAAGTCAAAGTGAGGTAGATATATTAGTTTTAGCCTCCATTATAGCGCGGTTGCTATGTATTTTCTACATTCTAAGGCTCGCCAGAATGTTCGTGAGAATGCTCGCTAAAACACACTCGTTTAATTTTAGGATTTGTAACATTCGCATGAATGCTCATTAAAGGTGAATGCTCAAATGTATCAGTGCCATAAGAATACAAAGACATTATCAGAGTAATTTAAATATCAAGCTTCAGGAATCCCAAAGGAACTTTGAAATAAAACACATTAAAACATAAAACGAAAGTTCTGAATAGTTTTTAAGAAAAGCGAAGTTAATTATTAGCTATGCGATTAACTTTTTAAGTACTTTACTTATATTCATCATCATCATCATCGCCCTAGCGTTATCCCGTTTGCATCCAAGACTGGCACGCCTTGGAGCCCGAGGTCCGCTTACTGGTCTAACCAGATATGACAGAATATCAACTTTTCTACAGAGCGACTGCCGTCCGACCTCCGCAACCCAAAGGGATAGCGATATTCCATGGTTTAGACCAGTATCTGTTTATTTGAGGGTACTGACTCCCCGTAACGACTGTCAAAGATCTTCATGACAGCCGGGAGCGGCGGTTTAACGTGCTCGCCGAGGCACGGGACAAGCGATAATGAACAAATTAATACACATTTAACTTCAAAAAGTCATTGGTGTGCGCCGTGGATTCGAACCTGATACCCTCTGCATGGCAGTCCGTTGGTATCTCCACTAGGCTATCGCCGCCTCTGCTAAAATGGTTTTTATGTATTAAGTTTTTATTCAAGCATTTTATACCGTTTTATATATTTGACCTTTCTCTTCGCACGTCATCGTCGTCTTTAAATATAAACGCAGAAGTAGAAACCAGTATGTTGGCGGTCCAGATGAATATTTAAATATAATATGTCGTACTGTAAACACGTTTACCTTTCTGTTTGCAACCTGAGTCTCTAGAGAAATCTAAAGTATTATAAGGTTGCTTTATACTTTTTAGTAACATCTCTCTTGATTACACGCCACTAATGAGGGTCTAAGTGCATTTAGCGTCAGCTCGGGTTGACAGAATGATGGGAAAGAGACTAAAGTGATTTTTATTTATAATTAACCTTAAACGTTTCGGCATAAGACTGCAATTTGTGGAAACTATTTACGTAATTTTCTGAGTCACCTATCGTCGCGTTGTTATTTCGTCTCGTTATTTACAAAGTTATAATTGTATATAAAAAGGTCATAAGTTCAAAATTGAACTCTGATTCATGCTTAAATTACTATTTTCGCCACAGTCAGGCCATATATAGAGCATGATGAATATACTTGAACCAGGTTTAGCCAAATCATTTTATACATATAGAGTGTAAACACGTGAACAACGTTTTATTATTATGATTGACAAAATATCAACGCGACGCGCCGTTAGTAGAATACATAATATTAAAAATACATGCCCGTGTACCATGTTGTTGTTTGAAATTGAGAGAACATTATTATAATGTAGGTTACGAACGAAAATAACAAATTTGTAAGGCTGTATTAACTTTTTGCTTTTTATAGACGTATACATGGACCACTGCTCAGTAGATAATAGGATCACAATGTAGAACATAATATTTATCGGCATGATAACAAAGTCTAACAACAGATGAAGAGTTTGCTTGTTTGTTTGTTTGGTTGAATGCACAAATCTCAAGAACTACTGGTCCGATTCGAATAATTATTTTTGGGTTTGATAGCCCATTTATCAAAAAAGGATATAGGCTATAGCAGTAGCCCTAAAACGCGGGTGTTACTGCGGTAATATCTAGTAAAGATAACACCAGTCTAACCCGAATAACATAAAATTCATACCTTTTCAATATCAAGTTTGTAGAGTTGTGGCTCCTCATCGGGTGCCACGCCTTCCAGTTCAGTGAGTGGTAGAATGATATTTCCAATTAATTGTTTGCCTTTGCCCACCCTTCCAGTATCCAGCACTAACAGTTTGAGGGTCAGACTCTCCAGCTTACCCGGTGGAATCTGTCACGAGAAACTTTCATCGATTAAATCATCCGTAGCATTGAGAGATAGCTATATAAAGTATATTTTAGAGTATGTGTAATATTTTAAACATACGAATATTAGAGTATATTATCATATACATATATTTATTATACAGGGTGTTGATCAGCATTTGCAAAATATTTTAATAATACAATAGAGACAGTACCTATTTTTATAACATTATTTCAAACCGTGTGCGATGATATTAACATCCTATTTTCATTAAATGTTGCTTAGGTACTAAATCAGAATAAAAATGTTTACTGGTACAGAAAATGTTTACGTGTGCTTGTGTGTGTAAGGTACGTGCAATACAAGCTCCCGGCGATCAGTTGAGCGGCGGCAGCGGTCAATAAACCAAGCTGATTTTTTAAATCCACGATCACGAAAAAAATATTTTTAAGTTTGAGTGAGTTATTTTTTCATGTATTTGTATTCAGTTATAGTAGTATATTCACCCCTTAATATGGCAAAATATTTTGCAAATGTATATCAACACCTTGTATGTATTATGTATAAAAATCTCGTGTCAGTGTATTGGTGCTCGCGCTTCTCCGAAACGGCTCAACCGATTTTTATGTTCTTTTAGTGTATATTGGTTAGTAAGATAGTTCTTAAAGTATATATTTCATACCGCTGGGCGATTACGGTGTTCTTATCCAGAAATAATTAATAAGGCAGAATAACGTTTGACGCGTTAGCTAGTACTATAATAACATGCTGCTATTGTAATAAAATATAATTATTTTCTGTAATGTCGTATTGGGAATCAATTTTATACAACGTTCATCTTCTTGAAAGATAAATAAAGTTTTGTTAACAGAGAGTTTTCTTGCTAAAGAGTATATTTGCCGATAAACCTAACAGCATTTTCCGAGAAAAATATTCGGCAACCGGCCACAACCTGTTGCAAACATATACATAAACCTAAGTAGTTTTATTGAATCAGATTGACCAGATAGTACTTTAAGAAAAAGACTGATACGACTAGATTGAGATTGAAGTGGTGTCCTAGTTGAGAAATTACTCCTTTTTTTTTTTTTTTTTTTTTTTGTTTTACGAGGTGGAAAATCCCTTCGGATCTCCGACTCTTGGGGGAAATAAGAGCCGGAGTATGTGGTGTTTCCACTAAAAACCACCTCGACTTCCGCCATGTACCCGTGTGTCGGAGGGTGGGGCATCACCAAAGCACTCGTCGCCACCCTCCGACGGGTATTGGCCCGCCAGATGGCCAGGCGGGCCCCGAACAAAACCCCCCTTGGCGACGGATTAAGGTGTTGGACTCCGCCGCCAAAACGCCCAGCGGCCGCAGAGGATAGGGAGGACGGCAACGCAACACCGCATCTCCTCTTCCTCTGCGGCCCCACCGCGACGCATCGAATGGCGCGCCCCCATTTGGTCGCGGGAGATAGGGCGCGCGGCAACGCAACACCGACACGCCTCTTCTCCCGCGACCGCACCCGACTGCGAGGGACAGACAGAACTGTCCCCCGCACCCGCACCGTTGGACGCATCCTGCGCAGGCCCCTCCAAGCCCACGCGGAGCGTCCCCTCCTGGATCCCTCTTAGCTTCACCGCGGGTGACCAATCCACGGTTACTGAGCCCCCCCACCACGACAAGGTGGAGATCCCACGGGGGGGGAGAAATTACTCCTAGAAAATTGAAATAGTTCTTGCTAATTGTACCTAACCTAGATGCCTTCGGCTTACTTTGTTAATTACTAGCGACTTTTAAATCATCTGACTACTGAACACTAACTTGACGTCATTGGCGCACCCTCGAAGTACATTTCACATATGGACGTGAAAGAAATTTACCTAGGCAAAATTTTACATATATTTAAAAGTTTGCAGGCACTGACACTTATATTGCCTGTCCAAACAATATTTAATACTGAGGCATGGCCAATTCAACAAGTAACTGTGAAAACGACGTAGAAAAAATTTGAAATCGAAATGATATATTTTCATGAAAAAGCATTACCCATTAAAATCAATTACCCATAAAAAAAAATTTAAATCGAAATTATATATTTTCATGAAAAAGCATTACCCATAAAAATCAATTACCCATAAAAAAACCAATAACCTAAAAACCTAACACAACAACATACGTATTAAGTACTTGTGACAAGGAGACCCGCACTCACTGCATTTTGTTAACAAAACACAGCGTTCTTTTTTTTGTTTTTAGAAATGTGACATACTGTTCAGCCACAGTAAGTGATAGAAAAGTAAATAAAAACACGTGGATTTTTCGGAACTGAATGCCGTCGCGCGGATGATCGGTAAAAGTCCATGACGAATAGAAAAAGTTTCATATTGACAACTGCGTGGTTGAATAGAGGACAGGGATTGAGTATTTAAAATAAGTTTGTACTGTTCAAAGTAAACTGTTCAAATGGGACCTATTTCTTCATTACCCTAGTTGTATTTATTATTTAAAATTGTATTTTGTACCAACAATAATACCAAATTACGCTTTTACTGACCAATTACGTCCATTCTATAACAAAACTAAAACATGCGTAACTAAATTAATAAAATATGAATAGCAACGAAGTGATAACAAAATTGAGACTATTTATTTCTCATAATTAGATAGTTATGTGTTATAAAACTTATAAAATTTAGGCGTTAACTTATAACAATTGACCATTAAGTACTCAAGCAGAATTATGTTTGTCCAAAGACACGTATTTGTTTGGAGGATAACGTGTACATACAACCCGCCATTATTCTGTTAGCAGTGACTCTCTGCTGACGTATCGATTATTTGAGTAACAAGCCATCATAAACAATTATAATTACCTCAGTACAACGGTAGTAAATAATTATTATTTCAAAGCTACAGGCAAATTCAATTAATATTAGAATATTATATTTGGTTCGGCGTTACACCGAAACCGAAGTTAGGTTCTAGGCGACTTGGGAGGGAAATGGACTGTATACAAAGGATAGCGGGTTCTTAGCCGCCTAGGAGATGGATACGGGAAGAGGTGATTGTGAGTGGGTATAGGATATTTCAAGGATGGAGGGCATTTACCTTATACAATCTTCTTCGTTTCCGAAGGGCAGTCTCCTGGTGCTTTCGTGATGCAGCTGCTTGTTTTCACTTCACTTCACCGTCACTCCCACTTGCGAGCGGTTTATATATGCGGTAATAATCACATACAGCGATGCGGCGCGGTACGATATAGCGGACACGTTCTCAGCGAGCGGAATGTTCTGGACTGTCACTCGCGTCGACGATCGCGGCGACAAATCAGGCGAAAGGCAGTGCCTCTTCCAGGGAGTGGGATAGAGGGAGACGGAAATATGGTATCGCTCACACTTGTACGTGGAACGATTGATCTTGATGCGATTAGTTATAGATAGGAAGGGAGATGGCGCTACCAATATTAAACTTTAGTGATGTCATTATTACATGAACGATGGACGCGGATTGTAATTATCACACTCATGCGTAAACAACACCTAGTAAAGGTGGCAAGCGCCAATAATTTGGACACGAATTTAACGTCATTACTTTGAAGTTTCACAGAGTTAGAAATATATTTTCACATAGCTTTGAAAGTGACATTTCATTGAAAATGGCATAACATGGCTGAGTTTTTTTGAACGCAGTTGTATTTAGTTAACTTTCAGTGTCCGTAGTTAATGAAGGCAAATACTAAAGATACAGCACCCTAAATGGTAGGAATTCAGGATCTTCCATCATCAGCTTAACTGAATTACTTACTAGTGCAGCACTAGCCTTCTTTACGTCATGTTATTGCCTAACTAGAGGATCTTTCTATCTTTCATAGAGAAGCTGTTTTTGCCATGTCATCGGAAAGTAAATATAATAATATGATTAGTATAAGAAATTACATTAAACACATAAATTGTAAAGGTTCCACCTATTCCATCATCAGATTCTGAGTTGGATCCATTCCAAAGTAAGGTCTATCAAATAAGGAATTTTTAAATCGGTTCACAAATGACGGAGAAATCGAGAGACAAAATTATTGGTGTCAAACTAAAACATCTTCCTTTTGCCAAGTCGGTAAAAAAAAACTACTACATAGTGGCTTCAATTTTAATATGCAGTATGGGTTAGTAATGAGTTATCATA
Organism: Euclidia mi; assembly: GCA_944739405.2. Classification (NCBI taxonomy): domain Eukaryota; kingdom Metazoa; phylum Arthropoda; class Insecta; order Lepidoptera; family Erebidae; genus Euclidia; species Euclidia mi. The sequence goes on along the minus strand of OX123202.2, from coordinate 34,048,331 downwards.
TTTCAACAAAACAAGTACCTCAACATCGTTACTTTATGTTAAGCGTCCACAGATCAGTATCGTACGCATCGGACGCGTCGCATCAACCGCATTATTTTTTCATACTGCGTCCACTGTATCAGCAGCGATCGGATTGCCGAAGCAAGTACTAGTGATCGTACGTGTATTTGTGAGAATGTAGGAAAGTGAAGAAGAACAATTTGTCGTTATTGCTTGTTTGTTAGTAGAAGAGGAAGAAAATGCAAAAATATCTAAAAAAGAAAACATAATGTCTGGATACACGACATTCCATTGTCAGCACCTCAAGACGGATGTATCTATTGATGACGTGCGGCGCTGTCACAGGATGGGACGCACATCGGGTGACCTCAGACAGCGTGTGGTTTGGCAAAACTAAGTTTAAGGGCACTGGTGTTACAATATCGGAGTTCCTAAGCCACGGCATGACACTTTCATGGCTGCGCGTCAGAGGTTTGGTGTAACCCGATGCTGGACCAAGGAGGGCATCATTCATGTTGGGACGCCTGATGGTTCGCGTCACCGAGTGGCCAATCTCAGTGAGCTGAACAAAATCGAGCAGAAGGATGGTGCGGAGAAATCACTCGCAGCGGTGAGGCCCGCCACAACCACAAAGTCCAAAAGAACTGTTTCTCAAAAGAAATAATTCATTGTTTGTTTTGGTCGATCTCCGGTTCGGGTAGTAAGTAAAATATTCTATTATGTCTTCTTATTTCTTTTCTGTTTCATACCCACTTTCACACTCACTTTTTTTTTCAATCTTTTATTTTATAACATTGTCGCAATCATTTCGTTAAAGTTCTTGTTTTATTACCCGGACCGATGCTTAATTTTTTTATTTTTATGGAATGTCTTTATTTTTGTGTTGTATTCTGTTATTTTTATGTAACAGTCTTTCTACTGCTAGCACTACTGGCAGGTAAAGTCAATCCTTTGAAAACCCAGGTCATTGTTATTGGAAGTTCACGAATGATATCGAAAATTGACTGGTCCCAGCTTCCTCACGTTACTTTCGATGGCACTGTAATCCCCATACAGTATAAAGTAAAGAACCTGGGCATAACTATAGAGTTTTCTTTTACTTGGCGGTCGCAAATACAAGAAGTGAGTTGAAAGGTTTTTGCTTCAGCAGGATCATTAAGAAGATTAAGAAACTTTCTTCCTACTGCCACCAAAATTGCAATTGCTAACTCTCTTCTATGCAGCTGTCAGCTATATAGATCTCACCGAAAACCAGCTAGACAAACTTGAGCGCCTTCAAAATCTCTGTATACGATTCATATTTAGATTACGCAAATATGATCATGTTTCACAATTTCGAGCACAGCTTAAGTGGTTACCCATACGACATCGCCGGAATGCTCATATTCTCTCTTTGCTGTACAATATACTGTTTAACCCTTCAACTCCCTCCTATCTTAAAGGAAGATTTGAATTCCTTCATGATACGCATAATCGTTATTTGAGGTCATAAGAAAATTTAAAACTAAATGGAATGGAATGCGTTACCATTAAATATTAGACAGGTTCAGATGGTATCCATATTCAAAACTTTAGTCAAGGAACACTATCTAGCATTATAACATTTCCTGTTGATGATTTTGACTTTGACTATATAATTATGTATATATATACATACCTATTTATGTAAGTATATTATTATTGTATATCATAATATTATATTAATTTATATATTTTAAATCTATGTATACATATTATTACTTACTGGTACACTTACTACAACTACCATTTATTTCCTACCAATAATATCTCCATCCAAAGGTTGCCTGGTAGAAATCGCTGTTAGCGATAAGGCCGCCCTTTGTACTGTATATATTATGTAATTCCTTAAAATGTTTTATATAAGTGTACAATAAAAAATAAAATAAATAAATGCACAAAAACTCAGTTGAATTAGAGTGAAATGACAGTGGAATAAGCACCAAGCAGGGTTAACAAAGCTTACTTTATGCAGTTAGTGTCCCCCCCGTGGGATCTCCACCTTGTCGTGGTGGGGGGGCTCAGTAACCGTGGGCTTGAGGACACCCGCGGTGAAGCTAAGCGGGATCCCGGGAGGGGACGCTCCACGTGGGCTTGGATGAGGCCTGCGAAGGATGCGTCCAAAGTGCGGGTGCGGGGGACAGTTCTGTCTGTCCCTCGCAGTCGGGTGCGGTCGCGGGAGGAGAGGCGTGTCGGTGTTGCGTTGCCGCGCGCCCTATCTCCCGCGACCAAATGGGGGCGCACCATTCGATGCGTCGCGGTGGGGCCGCAGAGGAAGAGGAGATGCGGTGTTGCGTTGCCGTCCTCCCTATCCTCTGCGGCCGCTGGGCGTTTTGGCGGCGGAGTCCAACACCTAAATCCGTCGCCAAGGGGGTTTTGTTCGGGGCCCGCCTGACCATCTGGCGGGCCAATACCCGGAGGGTGGCGACGAGTGCTTTGGTGATGCCCCACCCTCCGACACACGGGTACATGGCGGAAGTCGAGGTGGTTTTTAGTGGAAACACCACATACTCCGGCTCTTATTTCCCCCAAGAGTCGGAGATCCGAAGGGATTTTCCACCTCGTAAAACAAAAAAAAAAAAAAAAAAAAAAAAATGCAGTTAGTGTATCCTTCCCCCGTAGGATCTCCGCCTTGTCATGGTGGGGGGCTCAGTAACCGTGGATTGGACACCCGCGGTGAAGATAAGAGAGATCCCAGGAGTGGACGCTCCGCGTAGGCTTAGAGGGGCCTGCGCAGGATGCATCCAACGGTGCGGGTGCGGGGTACAGTTCTGTCTGTCCCTCGCAGTCGGGCGCGGTCGCGGGAGGAGAGGCGTTGGTTGGAGTTGCCGCGCGCCCTATCTCCCGCGACCAAATGGGGGTGCACCATTCGATGCGTCGCGGTGGGGCCGCAGAGGAAGAGGAGATGCGGTGTTGCGTTGCCGTCCTCCCTATCCTCTGCTTGTTTTGGTGACGGAGCCCAACACCTTATTCCGCCGCCAATGGGGTTTTGTTCGGGGCCCGCTTGACCATCTGGCGAGCCAATACCCGTCGGGGGGTAGCGACGAATGGTTATGCGGTTTCCTACCCTCCGACAAACGGGTACATGAGAAAGTCGAGGTGGTTTTTAGTGGTTACACCACATACTCCGGCTCTCAGTTCCCCAAGAGTCGGAGATCCGAAGGGATTTTCCACCTCGTAAAACAAAAAAAAAAAAGAACAAAAAATGCAGGTAGTGTATACCTGCTTAATATTTTTATAGACTTTAGTTTAACTCAATACAGATAGAACTTCCTTCCAAAAGAATGACGATGTTATCTAATCTAATACTAATAAGTATATAAAGCTGAGGTGTTTGATTGTTTGGCGTTCAGCGCGCTAATCTCAGGAACTACCGGTCCGATTTGAAAACATCACGCTATGAGCCACGGGAGCAGCAGCCTTAAATAACGCAGGTGAAACCGCGGACATCATCTACTTTAATATAAGGCTGTATGATGATATGACTTAACGTGCTTGAAACTCTATGGGTATGAACTAGCTTTATTATTTTTCTTGCAATATAATTGCCGCACTATAATTAATTAAAAAAAGAGTTTACCGACTCCCCAGTCCATTTGTCAATACTAGATTTGCTCAGCATTTTGGCTAGTTTGTGTGTGTGCATGTATACAATGTAGTCGCCAGGCACTGTGACATTAGGACTAAAACACTAGCTGAAGTTAAGAATATCATTATCACTTAGCTAAAAAGTATAGATTACGATACCACAGAAGATGTTTAAAAAAAAAGTTAATTGCATGTTATGTTATTATATGTATGTTATGTTCAACATTCTACTTAAGGTTTTTGTTTATTATTTGTTATTAAGTTTTAATATTTCTTCATTTTTTTATATATTTCTGTCATTTAAGATATGTAGGTAACCAACATTTATCTACGGTTCCTCTTGATATTTCCTGGGTTTCCTCGAAACAGGCTTGCCTAGTGAGGAAACTAAAGAAAACTGGGAAAGAATTAAAGTTTTCTGCAAAATATATGCAATGACTCAGAGTTGCTACATATTCATGCATTGAATTTCAAGACTGAATTAGCTTAGCATATGAAACGCTCAAAAATATATATAACTTACTCGTGCATTAATTTTTCATTGATTTATAAGTACGTGTGCATGTAGTTATTCTGTGCCACATAACTAGTTAAGTATGTAAGTATGTCTTGCCTTTGTATATTTTGCAGCAATAAACCATTTTTCATTTTTGTTTGGGTGAGTTTGCAACCATTTTAACGACGGACATAAAAAATACAAAGACACACAACAACAATTCGCAAATCACCAACGGGTGATCCACGAATTGTTGTTGTGTGTCTTTGTATTGTTTCATAAAAATATTGAACCTATGTGCTCTTGAAGCAGTGCTAACCACCATAAAATCTATGTAGTCTAAGATGTACTCTCTTATCGCGTGGTATTAAGGTTGATCTGTGCGATAGCATGAACTCAAATTCAATTTATTCCTTTTATAAAATGACCTAATAAAAGCGTGTTAAGGCTCCATCATCAGATCAGTTCGACAGTACCATATTATTGAATTGTTATCAGAATTACATATAGCTGCCAATTTTCCTTACGCTACGACCCTTGGAAGATGGTGCAAACCTTAGATTCATTTACATAGTTACATACAGGTCGACTTAATTTACCTATATTATTAACGTTAGTATAGTTTTGAGATACTATTTATTTAACACAAAGCGTTGACTATGATAAAAAAAGATTAGTTTTCAATAGTCTGACACAAAATTTTACAATTATATTTTATTTTATTTTTATTTTTTTATTTATTACTTCATGCACAATATACAGTTACAGTACATAAGGTGGACTTAATGCCGTAAGGCATTATCTACCAGTCGGACCTTTTGGTGGTGCAGAGACAAGCAAGGTAGGTGCATTATATATAGAGATAATTATCACAGATATGTCAAATATAATATAAGTAAATTGAATATTATACTATAAATAAAATTATAAATATATTATATTATAAATAAATGAGTATATTACTATTTACATACATAATAATACATATTGCATAAACTACACACATACCCCATAAATACATACAAAATAAATAATTATAACATATTATATAACTAGAACTGATGAAAACAATGTGCAGATTCCTTCAATCTCTCAGCAAGGAGTTCTCGAACTTTCAATTTGAATGCGAACCGGTTAGTAGACATTCTGATTTCAGGAGTGAGCCTATTCCATAGCAAAATAGCTTGAACAACGAAGGAAGAGCCTACAAAGTCTGAAGTATGAGTGGGACACTGAAAAAGAAGATTGTGAGAGGAGCGAAGGTCTTTCTCATGTGTGGAAGATAGATATTCAAAGTAAGAAATCAAGTATGAAGGGGGAGAAGGGGATTTAAGTAAAGAAAAGAATGTAGTGAGAGCACGCAAACTGCGGCGTTAACGAATGGGTAACCATTTAAGTTCGGAACGAAAAGTAGATAGGTGATCATACTTGCGAAGATCATAGAAGAATCGAATGCAGTTATTGAGAAGGCGGTCATACTTATTGAGATATTCTGCATTCAGGTCATAATAACACATATCACCATAGTCGATTAAAGGAAATATTAAGGCCTGCACAAGCATTGTCTTGGTCTTGGAAGGGAGAAAATTTTTGAGGCGGTATAAAGCTCGAAGGGTACCGGTGACTCTCTGACTGACGTCAGTGACCTGGGCCTGCCAGTCGAGAGTGGAATCTAGGTGTAGTCCTAGATCTTTAACTGTTGTACTGAATGGAATTTTCAGTCCGTTAAACATGATTGGTGGCAAAGTTGAAAGATCTAATCTGGGTATCATGCGTTTACTACCTACAATCATGGCCTGACATTTAGTAGGATTGACGTCAAGACCAAAGTCGTTGCACCATGTCAGAATCGCCGAAAGGTCTCTATTTACATCCGCTATCGCCATTGACACATCTTCCACTCTCGCCTGGGAGTAAAGCTGCAAATCGTCGGCATAAAGATGGTACGCACATCGAAGGTTAGGTGTCAGGAAGTTTATAAAAACTGAAAATAATAACGGAGAAAGTATGCCACCTTGAGGAACACCAGAGTTTATGTCACGCCAACTCGATGAACAATCATCACTGTGGACCGACTGCTGGCGCTCCTGAAGATACGACGAGAACCATTCCAGAGAACCAGGTGAGATCATTAGATGGGAGAGGATCGATAGAAGGATATCGTGACTGACGGTATTAAAGGCGTTTGAAAAGTCGACCAAGGCCAATACTGTGACCTTAGTGTTCTCCATGCCCGCCCTAATATCGCCAGTCACTTTAAGGAGAGCGGAGGTAGTGCTATGTCCTGGTCTGAAGCCAGATTGATATGGACTAAGTAGGTTGTTTTGATACACAAAACTGGACAGTTGCTTATTGACACAGGACTCTAGCACCTTGGATAAGAAGGGAAGTATGGAAATAGGACGGAAATGTTTAGGGAGAGAAGGATTTGTAATTTTGGGTAGTGGGATGACAAAAGCTTTGCGCCATAAGGAAGGGAAGGTTCCATTGGTTATTGAAAAGTTAATAATGTGGGAAATCGGAAGGATGAGGTGATCAAGGATAGGAGTGATCATAAGATAAGATAAGATAAATCTTTATTTGTTTGAACATAGTAGGTATACATGACATGCAAGATATTACAATTATATAAAGTTTCATATGTTCAGCCTCTTACTGGCGTACAAATTTAATAAATGATTTTTTAACAATTTTGTAATTTAATTTTACATTATTTATTATAATACAGTTAGGCATCGCATCTGCTTTAATATCAACTTATTTACATTTCAGATGGAATGAGATCTAAATACCTCTTGCAAATTATAACAATAAATGACATAATTTATCAATTTATGTTATAATATATTATATTTATATTATATTAACCACGCATTTATGTTATAAATGTTATTTAGAACATAAATGCATGCTGTGTTCTCCTATAAATGAGGAAACACAAGGTAACAAGATTGTGAATGATCTCATATATCATGTACTGTGTATTCTTTGTTGGAGAACCAATAAATAAATAAGGAAATCGTTTCTTAATGTCAACAATTTCTTAGAGGTTAGAACTTTCTTGCTCAAGACGACACTCTAAGCCAGAAAGGCTCACTGCTTGGTTATATCAAAAGGAATATGAAATCACAGTTACAGGTTAACTACGAGCTAAGAATATTTCAAGATCACAACATCTAACTACTACCAATCGCAAAACGTTGTCACAGAAAATGTTTGCAGTTGAAGTACACATACCTTTATATGAAATGAAACGAAGAATATTCACATGAGAATATGTAAAAGTGCTGATACACTTTAGCACTCACATGAAATGAGTAGGTATTCTTGCAAATGTTCATTATATAGTGGTGATAGATTTGACCATTCACTTGTAACGGAACATCGAACATTCGCCATTTTTATATTAACTGTCGAACTAAACAACGAGTATAGCCTATACTAACAATCGTTACGAATATTGCCACGATATTTCTAGCGAATACTCTAGTCAGCAAAATCTCTCAACAAATTTACAGCGGATGCTAAATCTTCATCCTCCTAGCGTTATCCCAGTTTCAACCTGGGGTCCGCTTACTAGTCTAACCGGCTTTGGCTGAATATTAGATTTTCTACAGAGCGACTACCTGTCAGACCTCCGCAACCCGAAGGAATAGCGATATTCCATGGTTTATACTAGTTTCAGTTTATTTAGAAAGTACTGACGCCCTATAACGACTGTCAACGATCTTCATGACAACCGGGACCGACGGCTTAGCGCGCTGTCCGAAGCACGGGGCAAGCTATAATTAACTATTCAATACACACATAACTCCGAAAAGTCATCAGTGTGTGCCGTGGATTCAAACACGATACCCTCAGCATGGCAGTCTGTTGGTATCTCCACTTGGTTGTCACTGCCTTACAGCGAATGCTCAATGATCTGTTACAAGTTAATGCTTAAGTCTACGAGCACCATTAAGGCTTTTAAAATAACGCGAACAAGTAAAAAAAAACGGCAAATATAGAGATGGAGCAAACGACAACGTAGCAATTTAGGATTTAACAATGGAATACATTATTTAGATTTATTATTTAGCCTGAAGGCGTGTGCTAAAAATAACATTCTAGCCGTATTTTTAGATTTGTAGATTTAGCCTTATTGTTATAAAACTTTTGTTGAACCAAGTAAATTTGAGTTTGAACAAGCTTTCAGGTTCTACGTTGTTAAATTTCCAGAGTGTTGTGTACGGACAAGGTTACGTAAAGTTTTGTATTATGTACAAGTTTAATAAATTTACGAATGCGAGTGAGAGTAGATCTAATGTTATTGAAATACGTTTCTGTTTATTTTTAATGAGCAAACTGGTGTTGTACTTCCGTGGGCATGGCATACCTACTCGAAATAAAGGCAAGTGGTAAGAATACCAAAATATATTATAGTGTTCAAAAACATGTAACATTAACCGGTTTTATCAAACCGGAGTCGATTACTATAAAAAAATAGTAAAATGACGCCTCGACCAGCATTTTTTACAAGTTTCGTTTGTATTGAAACATTATTAACTAGACTTTGCAAACGGCTGCGCCCGCGTGGTTCATGATTTAGATACACAACTAAACCTTACTCAGGAATCACACTATATTTAAGTGAAAACCGTACAATAATCCGTGGGTAGTTTTTGAATTTATCCCGTCCATGGCAGTCTGTGACATGACGAAAACGGCACTTTGTTTTGTAATAAGTATATACGAAAAAAAATCTTTCTTATCATATTTTGGTGTATTGTGTATATAGGTCACTGTTCAAAGCAGTTTGTACAAGCGCCTTACTTGATATTGAACGCTTCTTTTGTTATTTTTTAATATTTCGTGCTATGTTTGTATAGGAAAGACATACCTACTACTCGTATATATCGTTCAAACACTACAAAAGATTGTAATGAAATTACTTTTACAATGTTTCAGTGATGATTAGATTTTTTGGAGAAACTGTGCAAAATAAACTTGAAATTTTTGAGTATTGCCATGTTATTTTTTTATAAGACAATTTGCAATCATACATACTCACAACACTGTACAACGTGGACTTTTACTAGCTTTGACTTAAGTTAAATATCTGGGTAAGTTCTACTGGCATGAAACCAACAGCGCATTTGTCAAAAGAGTGGAAAACTACCAGCGTGTCATCTCGGTAATATACTAAGAGCACGCAAAATGGCTTTTCATCTTCATAATGTGATGCGAAGTACCTTTATGACTTTCTCATACATGAGTGCTAGCATGACATTTTATGCGCTGTGCAATGAAACATTGTCATAATAAAATTTTCTTGCGTGGACATTCAACTTGGATCTTTTAGTTGGCTGCTAACACGTGCAAAAAGTCATATCAACTTTGTGTTAAGTAACGTAAGGTATGAACTCTTAAAATTCCAAATCGAAATCAAAATGGCAGTCACATTTTCTGTGCATAACACAAATATATAAATAAGTACGTCGAATTCGAACGTACGTACCTATTCCATGAATATGTACATAATATAGGTATATCCTTATTAATAGAATCTAATGTGTACGTAATAAATACTCCCTTATACTGGAATTTCCTGATAAAAACAGTTTTTCGATGAAGCTTGAGTTTAGTTATTGACAGAGAATAACAGAACTAATATTCATCAAGGTATAAAATCTTCATTCTGTCAATATTAAAACTTCCGTGAAAGGGTTTTATATTATGAGAGTGTTTTGTACCTTTCATTAGACTCACGTCCAATAAATAAGAACATGCGATGCTCATAAATAACACTTTGTTGGATAATATGTTTAGTTAACTTACTTGGTGTACGTGTGGTGACGGATTAAGAATACGAAATGTCACCACCCCATATCATCCCATGGGTGTCGTAAGAGCCGACAGAGGGAGCACATTATGCAGAGAACAACACTGCAAGAGAAGGAAAACTTGATACAAACCCTATACCAATCCGCTTGGCCAGCGTGGTATAGTAGGCCAATTCCTCCTTTCAAAGGAGAGGCCTAGTCCAGCAGTGGACTATTAAAGGCTGATATGATGATGATGATGAACTTACTTGGTAAACGAACGTTTCGTCGAAGAATGGATTGCAAGTTTTCTTGTTTTGTTTGGTCTGTAGCACCCGCCTCTCATCTGGCATCAATTGGATCCTAAAGCTAAAAATGTATTAGTATACTATTCATAATAATACTGTACAAAAATTTAATTAATTATGCAAATAGGATTAATTATGAATTATTTGATGTGCATATATCAGAAAACGGTTATAAGTAAATCGGACGATGAGGCATCATTGATTTTCAATTAAGAAAAGTTCAATAAATAAAAATTCATAAAACAAAAAAAAAATTAAGAAAAGTCATTAAGTCCCCCAAAGATTACTCTTTGGGCGACGTTACCAAAAAAACATCACTTTGAAAAAATGTAGGTACATCGATACTATTGTGTTGTCTTAATAAAATGTCAATATTATGCATGAATAATTATTAACAGGTATAAACAAAACGATCGCGTCTTAAGATGTCATTGATGACTAAAATCTTATATTATTAGTAGTTATTATGCGTATGAATTGCGTTGTATAGTACAAGTTGATATGTTTCAATAGTCATGAACAGACAAATTATGAGAGCTGGCATTTGCATTTTATCAATTTCACAAAATTTCATGTCGTATAGTTAACATAGAACGTTTCAAAGAAAACATCTAAAGTTGTTAATTAACCAACTAAACGCAACCTGATCATCTCTGAACTATAGAATTCCCTAATTTCTTTATTATTATGATTAACTGCCATGCTGATACATACTTATCACGAAGAAACCTCAACCAAGCATTAAAATTGAACAAATATTTATTTGGTTCAATTTCAAATTTATCGTATACCTACTCCACAAAATTGATGAATGACGACTTTCAGAAAGGGAATTTATAATGTTCCCGTTTTAAAATAAATATTCATGAATAGGTATTGACAAACTCACACCTTGAACGATTTGAGCTAGTTACTCTTTGACACGTGATGCGAATGGATATTTTGTCTAGCTTGATTTATTTCAGTTGAAATTATTCAGTTTTCTCTTTTATTTTAGTATGACTTATATTTGACTCAGAGATATATCATACAAAAGGATATAAACGCAAGAAGTTCTTCATACAAATAACAGAAAAAATACTTCAAAATACAACATACATTCTATCGTTAGCATTATAAGGACATAAACATTACTGAGGGAATGATGTAGTTATAGTAAATAATTAGTAGGTTTTTGATGGTCAAAAAAAGAAATCAATAATTATATTATGTCGTACGAGTATATATATGTCCTGAACAGTGCTTTAAAACTCGCCACGAGAGTGTAAACATTAATTACATTAGTGCGTCAGAGCCACTTACTTGATGTACGGATCGCACGCATTCGCCAGCGCAGGGGTGCGGTAAGGCAGATGTTTTGCTTTTATAATATGCACTTGTAGCCTTTCAGTTACCGCCTCGTATTTCAGTGTGAACCATACACGACCCTAGGGAAATCAAAATAAAAGTTCAATTAAAGTGACACATAATTTATTTATTTTTATTTATTATTATTAGGTCAACCAACAACTGTTTACACTAATACATCGATCAGAGCTTACAGACTAAAGCAACATACTTCAGTGCAACAATTAATAAGAGGTTTACACCACATGCATTTAATACGGCTCTAGTTAACTACTTAATTATATAATATTAATTTAATTAAAATTTAAAGAAAAATCAATGTCATAATATAATTCCAAGTCACTTACTATACAGATAATTAATTAAAATAGAATTTAAAAGTAAATGGAACAAAATAAAATAAAATTTGATTGAAAAAAAAACAATAATAAAAATGAATATGAGATATTTGATTGATTGAGTAAATGTCAAAATGTGAAAATAAATTACATTATCACCTTACATTAATAAATTTACTTAAAATTAACAATAAAACTTCTACATATTATGTTGCTTAAAGTGTCGTGGTGAATGTCGACTACATCACTATATTCGTTCAGACTTTTCACATTCTGCATATAGGTTTTGCCTTTGTTTTGGTTTTTTAGAGTTTGCCCCAAGCACCTTTCTCCTTAGGGGTAGACATAGAGGTGTTATGTGATGTCTTGGGTACCTTGCTGGCGCACGAAATCTAAGGAAGCCAAGCAACTTAGGACAGTCTATTTTATCTTATAAAAGTTTGCAAGCAAATATACCATCACTTATTTTTGCACGCATTGATAGTGGTTGCATTCTGAAATATTGCAGACGTGCATTGTAGGAGAGCAGTTGTTTGGTTTTATGTGCTCTAAACGCAAGGTGCCATAGGAAACGTTTCTGGACTCGTTCTAAACGTAACGTATGCACTGCGTAGTGTGGTCTCCATACTACACTGCAATATTCCAGAATGCTGCGTACGAGACTGTTGTATAACATTACTTTTGTGCTACTTTTGTGAAATTCTCTAGTATTTCGTAAAATAAAGCCCAACATTTTCGATGCCCGTTTGATAATGTTTTCTATATGTGGTATGAAGGTTACTTTATTATCGAACATAACTCCCAAATCTCGAATAGTTTCTTTTGCTTCTATTTTTTTATTGTCTATGTAATATTGCGTGTGTATAGAATGCGCCTTTCTTGAAAAGGTCACATCACTGCATTTTTTTGAGTTCCATTTTATTATCAATAGACCATTCAATCACCCTACTTAAGTCTTCTTGTAATAGCGCACTATCATGTATGGAGTCAATTTTTCTGGCAAATTTCAAATCGTCTGCGTATAAGTAACACTCGGAGTGACGGAAGCAATGGTCGGGGAGATCATTAATGTAATTATTAAACAAGATTGGGGCTAGGTTCGAACCCTGTGGGGCGCCGGAAGTGATTCTAAAATTCGTGGATCTAAAACCGTTTATAACAACATAAAATTCACGTTCAGTTAGATAGAACTTGAACCAATTCAATAGAGGCCCCGTGATACCATATGCTGAGAGCTTGTAAATTAATTGATTATGTGAGATTTTATCAAACGCTTTTGAAAAGTCCGTGTATATTACGTCATATTGCTTATTGGCGTCTAACGTTTGGATTACAGACTCGCTGAATGTTATTAGGTTTGTAGACTTGGATCTTGACGCAACAAAGCCATGTTGATGGTCATTAATGTACATTTTAAAAAGGCGTTGGATGTGCGGACATATCAGAGATTCAAAAATCTTAGCAAAGGTTGACAGGATTGAAGTCTATAATTGCAGATGACATCTTTCTTATCCGATTTATGTACGGGAACTACTTTGGCTTTTTTCTATTCTAGCGGAAAAGTCCCTGAAGCTAATGACATATTATACATATTTAATAGTGGCTCAACAAGCACTGATGCACATGCCGAGATAAAAAAAATGGCCGTATACAGGACCAGCTCCTTTTTTATTATCTATTTTTTTTTAATTTCTAAGTAAGGATTCATGTTCGAATATGGGGTATGTCAAGCATTGGCTACTACCTTTCAAATTGTTTAAGGATGTAAGATCAGGTAAAACTGTTTACAGCCAAACATATGATACCAAATATCTATTATTGTAACACCTTATGTACTGTGTTTGATGCAAATAAAAATTATTATTATTATTATTATTATTATTAAAACATCGGTGTCACCATCATCTCTATAAACAGACGAAAAGTAGTTAGCAAAAAGGCCACATATGGTTGAAGGATTTGATGTAATCGTCTGTCCGTCAGTCATGGTCAAGGGGTAAGTACTTTGGCCACCGCGATTGTTTTTTACATGAGTCCAAAATAATTTAGGGATTTTTGTGATTTCTATTTCAATGCCTTTCTTGTATGTAATGTATAACTCGTTTGACATTATTTGACACCTTTTGGTAAGCAATTTTAGTTCCATTTTATCCATTGGATTTTTGTATTTGTTAAAACGTAACCTGAGTCCATTTTTTATTTTAAAGATCTAATCAAAGATTTGTTGAACCATGAAGGGTATCGACACGTCGCTATCTTACGTTTTGGGACATATTTATTTATCGCTGTGGCCAGGACATCATAAAAAACCTTCACCATGTCGTTGACATTACTTTTATCCTCGAAAAGCTGATTCCAGTCTTGCTGTTTAATGTATTTCTTTATCTCTTCATAATTAGCTTTATCGAAGTTTGGTATTGTGTTTAACTTATTATAAGGGAGTTTATGGTCTTTTATCAAGGTGATATATATATCAAGAGGAGGATGTAATTTGTCGATGATGGTCAAAGAGCTGCAAGATACCGTCACAGAGCAGGACGGTATTGTGGATAAAACTAGATCTAGAATACGCCCGGAGACGTTTATCACAGTATTGTGCTGGGTAAGCTTACTAATGCTTATAAACTCTAACAAGCTCTCACAAGTACTAGGTAGTGAGCTGTTAATGGCTCCTGTATTCCAGTTTATCTTACATATGTTAAAATCACCAACGATACTTATAGGCATGGCAGTCGTTTCGAAAACGCAATTACAGTGTTCGATAAAGTGTTCAAGTCTTGAAAGACAGACAGGGGGTGGTAAATATACTGCACAGAGAGCCATCTGACAAGATGAATGAGTGATAGGAATACCAATTATGACCCAAAGATCCTCACATTCACTCTGCCATCTGTCAACACGCGCGGAGTTAATATTTTTTGGCACGGCTATAAGCACTCCACTACCGTCTTTATTGTGCTGGGAATTTGATGTCTCTCTGTCCCTTCTATAGACCACATATCTACTATCAAATAGCTCGCTGCTCAGTACATTGCTATTTAACCATGTCTCTGTCAAAACAACAACTTCATAATTCATGCAGCACAAATTGTTATAAAACGCATACGTTTTGGTTCGCAGACCTCTACAATTTTGGTAATACATCTTTAAATTCTTGAATTTTAAATAACATCGATGGTACCCTACGATTTACGCGGCATTCGCTTTCCAATTCAATATCCATTGCATTTCACAACCTCGGTTTGCAGTACACATAAATTGAAATTGAATCCGTATTCATCCGGGATTTGTTTCATTCGTTGTGATAATGAGGAATGTTTTTACCCGACTGCGCGACGCAAAGGAGGGTAATGTGTTTATCAGTCTATGTATGTATGTATATATGTTTGTTTCTATGTGGCGTTCTAGAGACCAAATGCGTTGGCCGATTTTGGTGATTCTTACGTCAATCAATTCGTCTTAACCTTGCGAGTGTCACTAAAGACATGACAGTTATCAAAATTCACCACAGCGACAACCAGACGCCATATTGTCAAAATGAAAAAAAAAATGTCTATGAACTATGTCATGTGGGGTGTTGTTGAATAGGTATTTTAAAATCATCTTTAGGTTTATTTTATTATTTTTCATTTTAAACAATAGTTTAGGATATATAACCATTTAAAGTTGTTTAACAAGACAATCATTCTCGCTAATGTTGTTACTTATTGATTGAAGTTTTTACTTCAAGTATAAACGATAAACAAACAAAAAAAAAAACAGTGAATAACTAAAAACTATAAAATAAAAAAAAATATTTAAAGAAAAACAAAAACACCCGACTGCGTAAATTTCCCATATTTATAATTTATCCCATATTCCCAATCAAATGTTCCCAAGGGGCCCCAACTATGAGTCGTTCTGTTCTGCATTAGAATTCTAAACTACTGGCCTTGTTTCTTTCTTTTCAGTTTTTATTTAATTTCATTTCTTCACGCATTTTTTAAAATTATATTTTACGTAGTCGGGTTTTTTGTTTTTCTTTAAATATTTTTTTATAGAAGAACCTTAATTGAATTAGTATTGATGACGGATTAAGAATACGGAATGTCACCACCCAATATCAACCCATGGGTGTCGTAAGAGCCGACAGAGGGAGCATATTATGCGGAGAACACCACTGTAAGAGAAGGAAAACTTGATACAAACCCTATACCAACCCGTTTGGCCAGCGTGGTATAGTAGGACAATTCCTCCTTTCAAAGGAGAGGCCTAGTCCAGCAGTGGACTGTTAAAGGCTGATGATGAAGTCTTTTCATTTGGAGTTGTATATCGGTGCCATTAAAGTTCACTAATTGAATTAAAGTTTACCAAGGACGAAGTCTGTATGAAGTTACTTTGGTGCACACATAACGATTATTCTAGTGGCGAATGAGAAAAGTTGTACGGCGGCCGTGCCCGTATGTGACGCAGTATACAATTTACGCTTGCCTCTACGCGCTATCAAATACGGGCCATCGTAAAAACGTGTCACTTTAACGTGAAATTAAAACGGGTGGGCGTATACTTACCCGCTTACATTGAATTTCGTTTCCAAGAACATTCGGTACGTTTAGAAAAGTTGAAGTGGGTTCATTGATTACCTACTTGCAGGAGTAAAACTAAATCGAGAAAAGGAAAATTAGCTCCAAAAAATTGAAGGCGAAAAAGCTCTTAATCTTGAACATTCCTGAGCAATGTTCTGTTTGCTAATGTTGTTTAGCAAGGCTTATTAATGTAACCTCATTTTATTTGCGAAAGAAATATTTAGAAAATGCTTGTTCATTGGAAGATTTGTAAATATTTTGCTACATACATATATTCATCTTGACTAATTTATTCTTTTACATTTCTAGTCAATTCAGGTACTCTTTAGTCTGAAATTTGATTGTCCAAAATGTCAATCTCCACTGTAAAAACAAGATAATCATTTTCCTTTGAATATAACCTTATTCTTATACAAAATGAATGAAGCTCGGGTTATTATGAACAAAAAGTTTCCTATTTAGAGAGAGGCAATCTTTATAGCCCAAGGCCATAAATTTTAATGTTGTTCGAATAATAATGAAGCTTAAAACAGTAAAGTTGAACGCAAAGTACATAAATATTCATAAGGAGCAGTAAATTTGCCCACGAGTCCGGCTATTCATGGAATATTTCAACCACTTACTTAGGACATACTGTTTGTAAAGACAATAGAATTTGTTGAAAGTTTATCAGAACTCGGCAGTGGGCAATGGTTCTTGTTTACCTACGTTCTTTTCAACACAACTCCCGATACTCGAAATATAACCTGTGCCGCGGGGACTTTACAATATTTCAATGAATGACACAAGAATGGGATCCTTGTGTCATTCATCCTAGAAACATCATTTTGCTTGGTTATGAAGCTTCCTCATAAGATGGATTTTAACATTCTTGAGGCATTTAGCGGTAACATTACACGGTATTTTGTATCGATACCATCAGTTGATAGTGACATATATGAATGGTTTTTGGTTGTTTGTTTGATAAGTTTCAGATATACGGAACTGTAACTATTGCATATTTTCTATTTTTCTATGACCTTCAAAAGGGTTATTAATGGTTTTATTTAAAATACAGACAAAAAAAATATGCGATCACGCTAAATTAGATTAATTTATATTATTGCGCAACAAAGAACATAGATTTCCTGCAAATTGAAAGAAATTGCAGAGTCAGCTCTTTTTAGTAATAATGAAGTAAATTGCGTCATACATTCACATACGCTCTTTTTATATGTGAGCGTGACCCGCAGTGATGCAAACATAAAATTTTACAAATCTAGATTACTGTTCTCACAATTTATTCAGAAAATGATTTATTCTTATACAAACTTCTTCGACTATAAATTTTAACATGACCTGCATCAACTTCATAAAACAATATTGAATTCGTTGACCCACTTTAGTATGGTAATGAAGCTTACAAAACTACGTGATTGTTCGAGTAATTCGGTTAGAATATTTACAATTTAGAGGCACGTAATACGATTTAGCTGGAACTAATCAACATGCCCGCAAAGTTGAAGATGATGTTTTTTAGCGGTAAACAAAGACGGTGATTTTAAATTAAAAACATATTTCAACCTCATGTTCAAAAATTTATATAAGAAGTATTTAAAATATACCTACTAGATAATAAATGTGGTATGTAAAAATAAATACGTTAAAGGAAACATAATTAGCTATTATAACACCAAAACATTTTTCATTAAGGGTTGATTTTTCAATCGTCAGGTAAAAGTTATTCCATTACTGGCCCATGGGCCGCAAGAGAAAGCTGACCTGCTTGTCAATCTCTTTGCGGCTAACTCCCGAATCGATGATCGTACTGCGAAGCCGCCTTCGATTCCCTACTGCGGCCACTCCATGCCTGATATTAAAATTAGGCAATGCGATGTTCGCGCGACACTGCGATCTCTCGATGTCCGGAAAGTCAGTGGACCTGACGGAATTCCAGCGGTTGTGCTTAGGAAATGCGCAGCCGAGTTGTCTCCAATGCCTACACGCCTGTATCGCCTATCATTTGCCTCTGGCGTAGTGCCACAGGCTTGCAAAGAGGCGAACGTACAACCGATTCCCAAGAAAGGGGATCGTTCTGATCCGGGCAACTATCGACCCATTGCTATCACTCCTATCCTCTGCAAGGTGTTTGAACGATTAATCAACAACCAACTCGTTCGCTACCTAGAAGATCACTCTCTCATCAGTGATCGTCAGTATGATCGAAACGATCAACGAGTGATCTTCTAGCGTATGTCACACACCTTTGGGGTGAGGCGATGGACAGGCATGGGGAGTCGTTGGCTGTTAGTCACGACATCTCCAAAGCCTTCGATAGAGTCTGGCATCGTGCGCTTCTTTCCAAGATTCCAGCCTAGGGCTTGCCGCCTCGATTGTGCTACTGGATTGCCAGCTTCCTGCATGAGCGCCGTATACGAGTCCTTTGTGATGGTGAGTCATCGAATTTTCTCCAGGTGAATGCTGGTGTGCCTCAGGGGTCCGTGTTATCGCCCACGCTTTTTCTTCTGCATATCAATGATATGCTCACATTTGGGGGCATACATTGCTATGCAAATTACAGTACTGTACATGGGCGATATCTCGGACACCCTGCGGCTAAGCAAGCCGATACTGAGGAGTATAGGCGAACACTTGTTGCCGAGCTTGACTGGGTTCTGAATTGCATCTCGCATTGGGGAGAACCTGGTCAAGTTCAACGCCAAGAAAACACAGGTGTGCGCATTCTCAGCCAAGGTATCTCCATTCCTTCCCCATCCCTCTCTTCTGGACACTCCACTACCGATTCAAGACAGCCTCAATATCCTAGGTAGCGACATACGCAGAAATCTCAACCAGAAGAACTATATCGAGGGTGTCATCAAATCCGCATCTCGGAAACTCGGAGTCCTGAACAAGGTGAGGAGGTTTTTCACGCCGGAGCAGTTGTCCGTTGTTGACAAGACCCAGGTTCGCTCCTGCGTGGAATACTGCTCTCACCTTTGGAATGGCTCCGCTCAGTACTTATGGGACGCCCTCGATAGGTAGCAGCGGCGTGCTGTGCGTATCATTGGGGATCCAGAGGCCACTAAGACTCTGAGTCACTGCAATTACGCAGAGACGTGGCTTCAATGGCTGTCGTCTATCGCATCTATCACGGTGAGTGCTCCGAGGAGCTCTTTCAACTAATCCCACCCTCTCCTTTCCTATTCCGAACGATACGTGTTGGGTTAAGGTGAACTCCAAGTAGCAAAAAATATGGCACAATTTTCTCCAATATAGCAGCCAATCGCACATTTCATCAAAAGGATGATTTCTCGTAAAAAAATAATTTCCCAATAAAAACCATTTCGTCGTTCATTTGAGCTAAGCCAAATAAATCATGTTTATACCCTATTACAAATGTGACTAATATTTTTGTATGTCTTGTAGGACAATATTTTTGTTACGCTTTCTAGCTTAGACGGGTGAATAGATCTATTGTAGCCAATGTACAAAAAGGAGCCAATATAAGAAAAGACATTTAGAAAAATTAAATCTTTTATGTTTTTACCGTACGTTTTAATGTTATAGCGCTGATACATTTTCATAAGTCGCTAAACAAAGTTATGGTAAAAAAAGCATAACACCACGTCAGCAGTCATTCGGCCACAGTACGGTCAGTGACGTCCGAGAACTAAATAAAGGAGGTCGTTATATTTGATAGTTTATCAAATGTAACGACCTCCTTTATTTAGTGTGATGTGATTAATTATATTATTATTAAAGTATTATGAAGTAAATAATTTTATATAATAGATACTATTTAAAGCTAATACAACATTTTATAGATGATAAATAATTGCAACCGCAATGGTCTACATTCGATACAAAGTGATAATTAAGTAGAAATATTATTTTACATTCAAGGGTAAACAGTTTTACAAAAAATTGAATTAAAACAGAATTTGTGTGAATTTTGAAAATGAGTCTTATATGTATATAGGTGGTCTACCAAGAGTTTGTTTTTCAAACAAACCACGAGTTTTGCACGCGATCGTCACGGAAGTTTCCTGCATGTGACATAAATTATGCAAGTATTTTTATCTAGTGAAACATGTCAATAGTAGTTTAATTCATCAATTAATGTTAAAAGTTTATTTAACATTTTTTCATCGTCAATTTATTGATAATAAGTATTCTACTTGACAGCAAAACACTATGACGTCACTACATCATATTTCATACAAAATCCTTGACAAAGGTCGTTTTTGTCATTTAATTAAAAGTGCTCTGTGCTTGATTTGACTAGTTGGAAACAACCATGAAACAACCCTATTTCTATAGATTTTCTAAAAGCACCCTTATCGGATAGTAGCGATCGATAAAGTATTCGTAACTATAAATATCATAAAATAAGTCGACGGTATGAATTTGAACGGAATCTACGTGATTTTTGAAAATAAGTCTTACTGCTTTACGAATAAGGTTACAATCCAATTGAACTAAAAAATCTAGAATTACGTCGATGGTATAAATTCAAACTGATGATTCTAAATGTTTTCGGATATTATAACGATCAGCAATTTTTGACCAAATAGTGTTCAGTGACCTTTGACAAGTAGTGTTCAGTTAGTTTTGAACTTTAATGATGTTCATTCAATACTGGCGCCCTTCTTGTTGAGCGATTTATGGGTGATATAATGTTCATTGATTTTGAAAATCTGAATGTGGTCATCGACTTTTGATGCTGACTGTACCTCAGAACCAATGAGATCATATTTAAGGGCTAGTCGCTCATGGATTATCCTGGCCACTTGGTTGTGTCTGTGCAAATACTGACCAATGGCAAGACTCGAACAACCGAGTACTATATGCCTGAGAGATTCCCCGATGACAGGCCCGACATATGTCAACCGTACCATCCCTCAGTATTTACTTTCCGTAATAGCTTGTCACGAAAACTTCGTCCATAATTGCAAAGACAAAACCTTCGATTTCTCCGAAGACATCACCGAAACGTAGCCAGTATTTAAAATTAACTTCTGGATCATGTAAAGTTCTATAGAACCGTCCATGCAGCCAAAAATATGGTAGGGCAAAGCCATTCCATATTTTTCTTCGGTCGTCAGTACAAAGCACAGCAGGTTTGTGCCAGTTCTCTTTAGCCAGAGTGAGTGGGGCAAGTCCTGTATCAACGGCAACCACATCGCGGTGCACACCCACGTTCATTCTCAGAAAATATTCTCTGAGGTTGTACTGCTCGCTTTAACACACTTTTGCCCGACCCGGGAATCGAACCCGGGACTTCCGATCAGCAGTCGCATACGCTATCCACTGGACCACGGATGTAGTCCGTCAGTTATTGGGGGCAAATTTACATAAAATGAAATAATAATATATTATTATTCTTTACATAAAATGAATACTTATAAAGTAAATAATAGTTCGTTTGAAGTAGATTTAGGACAGGTAACGCCACGCAAATTACTTGGCCTAGTTTATTGAATATCTGTCTATACAAACACGAAATCTAAGTAAATTCCCAAAATTGAATAACATCAGAAATATAGCGAAGTTTACAGGTTTCGAGGGCGCAAACATAATTTGTGTTAGAATATACGACTCGGCAAATATAATATCACAGTCGATTTGACAAATACTGTACTTATGTACAGTACTGGAGATGTACTGGAAGTAAACTACAAGTTTGAAGGTGGTATACTTGAATTTATATTATTACTTGATGAGCCCGCGGTTAAACCCGCGTTATTTAAGGCCGTGCATGGCCGCGTTATTTTTGTTTCAAGAGTGAGACTGACAGAAGTTCAAAATTCATCTTTGGTTCTCTCACATAAGTGAGCTAAAGAAATTCTGTGGTGTTTGAGTAAGGGCTCCTTAAAATATATCAGCTAAAAAATTGCCATTACGGCACGTCCTACGAAGAATGCATTATATCTAAAACGATTTTGTTTTCTAAATATATGAGCCTGGCATACAACAATAATGTAGTCTGTTTATGAATTATATTCTCCTTTATTTACAGCGCCTCTGGAGAAATCATAGAGTGGTTGTTGATGGAAAGGTAAATAAAGTCAAAATCCTGATGAGTCATTCAATTTGTTAAAATATTCAAATCAAAAATCAAGTGTAAATAATGTTATTGTAGTTGTACATGAATCATCTGACAGTAATTTTACAGAACATGTTGGTATCATATACATTACAATATTTGTGTATTGTTTAGTGCATCATACCATATATTGTGTATTTTTAAACATTAATGCGGTTGTTTTGATCATCCTTACCTATTCCTCGATCAGGAGATCTATTCAAACAAAGAGTCCTTGAGTTGTTTCGTCAAGCGATATTACCTATATATTTGTTTGCGTCGAGATTATATAAAGAACATTATATGGTAATTTAAATCCTAGGTGAGACAGCGTTACCGGAGATATCAACAAACTGCCTTGCAGAGGGTATTGGGTTTAAAGCCACGGCGTGTACCAATGAATTGCTCTGTGACTTATAGAGTACGTTAAGCTGTCGCTCTGTCGAAAAGCTAAATTTGAATAGCGGTTTTATTTTCAACGTGCACTTCATTTATTACTGTCTACCCGTCCTTAGAATAACAGGTGAATTAAAAGTGTATAACATAATTAAAACCCAGAAATTTTAGAACCAAAGTGTCCTAATATAAATAATTTTGATTCGTTTTTAACTGGATCAGCACAAAAGTAATTACGAGTCCATCAAGAGTTTGAACCTCTGCCAAAATTTTCTCGTTTTGAAACATAATTGTTGGGTTAATTCGCGTTGTGTTTTGTTAGGCAGCTCAGAGTGATTTTGTAGATTAATCTTCCGTAGGTGATATTTTTACTTGCAGTTCTTGGAATTTGGAACCGATTGTCTATATGCCTATGGTCATGGTTTTCTTGTTTTCTCGATGGCCCTTATAAATATAATTCTTAAGATAGACGCAATAAATGTGGAATGGGTCTGAAGATCTTGTAACCTGGGTAAGTATAACAATTAAATTGTTAAGTAGATACAATAAAAAGATAAATACCCTCCTTCTGTAGCTAGAGTATTACTGTGTCACGCCTAAGAGTTGGCTAGAAATACTTATTGAAGTCGAGGTAACGAATGCTCTCCCCCGTGGGATCGCCACCTTGTCGTGAAGGGGAGGCTCAGTAACCGTGGCTTGGACACCCGTGGTGAAGCTAAGAGGGATCCCGGGAGTGGACGCTCCAAGTGAGCTTGGGTGAAGCCTGCGTAGGATGCATCCATAGGTGCGGGTGCGGAGGACAGTTCTGTCTGTCCCTCGCAGTCGGGCGCGGTCGCGGGAGGAGAGGCGTGTCGGTGTTGCGTTGCCGCGCGCCCTATCTCCCGCGATCAAATGGGGGCGCACCATTTGTTGCGTCGCGGTGGGGCCGCAGAAGAAGAGGAGATGCGGTGTTGCTAGGTTACCGTCTTCCCTATCCTCTGCGGCCGCTGGGTGTTTTGGCGGCGGAGCCCAACACCTTCATCCGCCGCCAAGGGGTTTTGTTCGGGGCCCACCTGAGCATCTGGTGGGTCAATACCCGTCGGGGGGTAGTGACGTATGCTTCGGTGATACCCGACCCTCCGACACACGGGTACCTGAGGAACACGGGTTGGTTTTTAGTCAGTAAGAGTCTGACAGTCCCCTTATCCCTTCCCCTAGGGCGGAGGGACTCCATGAGGGTTTTCCAACACGACACTAAAAAAAAAGGCAACGAATGCTACATGCAGTACCCGCTACGAAACGTCAAGGGGCACGACGGCGGTTTTAGTGAGTAGATATGAATACCTCTGGTCCGCTTCACATATATTATCCTCTGTCTGCCTCAAGAGGAGGAGAAACAGTCCACTTTTGGGTTTCTTATACGAAGGCGTAAAAAGCCTAAACAGATTAAAAGATACGGCAGATGTATCTCTTCCTTTTGTGTTCAATAGTAAATAGCTCTATTTCCTTTGGGTGGAATTCCAAATGCAGCACAAAAAATTATAGTATTCCTTGTTTCCCCATTGTATATTTTTTTATTTAGACTGCGCATATTATTCTCAAATGTGTTTATTAACGAAATAATATTCCTTGGAACTTAATGATAAAGAATCAAAACAAAGATTTTACTTTTATTTGCGTTTACATTATTTGCACTTTTTTGTTTTAATTACGATCTGTGTAGTTTTAATAAGGTAATGATCGCATGTTACAATTATACGTTGAAAGGATATGGGTTTAATTTTAAATGTGTTTATTTTTTTATTAAAGGTTCATGTTGATTTATAAAACCGGGATTAAGAACCACTTTGCTTCGTTGGTTTGCTTTTAATTAATTGCTTCGGCAAAGGATTAATCTTTTGTGTTATGATTTATTAATTGTCTGTTGTTAATTGATTGCTTATTGTCTGGCAGTCTTGTGTATGAAAGGAAGAATTCTGTTGTATATTCTTGCAACTACTTTTATGAAACAAAAGTATTAAACATGAACATTTCTACATACATGTACGTATTTCAATTTAAGCAAGTGTATAATAATATGGTGAGTGTAAACATTTAGCATATTATTATATAAAACTTTTGAATTATCACTAGGTATCTATACAACATAGAGGTTTATTACTTACAAGAGGATGCCCCAGCTATGCTCGCACGTTACTTTTTTATCGAGATCTTGTGGGAATTTCGGGCAATACATTTTTAGTACACCCCTGCTTTTTTCCAAGGGAAATACATGCTAAATTTCATATACTTGCGCCCTATAGTTTTGGCAGTACGTTACCTATTATTCAGTCAGTTACGGAGGAATTTTATAAATACAGATTTTAAATGACTACTTCGTGCCTATCGAACACTAAGACTTCTTACTGTAACTTATGTCTGATAAGCGTTAGATATAGCCCTGATCATCATGTATAATATACATACATATAATGGTTCTTAAAATATTTGCCTTGCCCATAATTATCATAATGCCATCTGAAGATTTCTAATCTAGTTACACAAGTCAGACTTTATGATTTCAAATTACAATGCTAAACTCAAATATTATAATTATCAGCAAAGTTTTTGGCGACGTTCTACGTAGATATAAGTTATAGCAATCTTGTCACGTAGCAGTCGTCTACGCCGTAGCCTGCGTGGCTTCGATTTCATAAACGTTTAGGACGATGTTCTATTTTTATAAGAATACACAAAGAGGAATAGAATAAAACAATATACCCAATTTATTGTAAACAATCCGAGAGCACGTTATAGCAATTTGTATACGTCATGTAAAATTCCAATTGTCGATGCAGAGAAATGGTCTTGGCAGTGCTCTATAAAGAATCAGATTTTGGTTTGAAAATGGCAAATTAGGTCTAAAATTCACAAAACAAATTAGTAATTATACCTAATTGACGCTTATGGAAATTTGATATTAAATTTAATTGTATAACACAATTTGAGCATGCTAACTAGATAATTACGAATAACAATGAATAATGTATGAAGCCAATTAATGTATATTACAATATTGCCGCTGAGTATTTTACATAAAAATATGTATTTAAATTAAATGTTTTCAATTTCGCAGTAATAAAAGTACTGCGAAATTGAAAACATTTAATTTAAATACATATTTTTATAGTCTTTATTTGATTATAGTCAAGCATTTCTCAAAAATGGTAGGTGTCATATATTTGTTTATATTTGCATGATTGTGTCCAATGCATGTTTATATTTTAATTAGATTTAATTTTATGTCACTTGAAAAAATCTCGCCATATAACCGATGCGGGATATCCAATGTTTTTAGTTCAAATATATTGAAATAACTAAATTTCATAAATTCTACATGGGTTGGTACTTCAGAAAAATACCCAATCTTCTCTAAAGAAATTGAAATATTGATTTAATGCGAATAATACTATTATTAATTTCAAATGATTCTAAAACTAACGACCCGACTTGGGCTTCAGAAACTTAGTTTCTGTTTTCTGGCTGTTAACTCTTATACGCAGTAGTTAATAGTTTAAGGATTATTATCCTCGTTTGTGTTACTAGTTAATGCGTGAACTGAAGTTTACGAGAACTAGAAGTTAAGAACCCATACTCTCAAGAGAGAAGGGATCGAAACACAATTTAAAACTTTTGTTTAAATTGCACCATCTTGAATGTGGAAGCGTCTATACAGAAAGTCACACCTTATTTTGTGTTCTTGTGGAGAATGAAAGAACATTCCTGTCGACGATGTATTGTGTGTTTTTCTAAAAGAGCTGACACCTGAATGTTGTTTTCAGTTGTTATTTGTGTCAATTGTTACGAGTTTGTGACGTGGGTGTTTTCTTTTAAACAATCAGGGAATTTCAAAGCGCATTTATTTTATATCATGCCATAAATATAGCGACTACCCACTACGCGCAAATACCTATTAATACCGTAGGATATTGTCGCCTCACCTTTGTTGGTACTGTTGCATAGTTTTGATTTCAACAAAGATCAACATCGTGTATGCTATTTATTGTTGTACGGGCAAACCCGTACAATGCAATAAATTTACTTTTATGCTGACATCGATGCGCCGCGAAACACACATTTTATTATAATAAATACTTTTATTCTACATCAGCAAATAATATATCGTATAGTTCAGTAGTCGTTGCAAAACCGTAACCCGCGCAACTTATCACACATATAACATATAGCACCTTTAGCCGCGTATCAATCAATCTATCAATATCTGTTAAATTGTTAATTTTAGTGTTTTATCAATATACTTTTTTTTATCATATCAATACATCTTTGGGCAAACCGCGTACAATTGTTATGTTGCGTCTTTTTATTTAATGTTTGTAAGACCCGGAAAAGTAGACTTTGTACATAGAGCTAATGATCTATTGATAAAAAGAAATTTGTGCATAGGGTTCATAGGGTTCATTGCATAGGGTGTATAGGGTTCCCACCAAGAACTTAGGGTCCCAAGTCAACCTCACCTGCAAGTGGTGCACCTGCCGATCAACGGACGAGGCTCTGGCAAACAAAATATCCCGATAACCGGCAATAGGCTCGCCACCTATTACGGGGGATCAAAACACTGGCGAAAAGTGGGCGTTTAATATGCCTCTGCCTACCCCTTCGGGGAAACAGGCGTGAGTCTATGTATGTATAAAAAGAAATATTTGTATCTGTATTGTATCCAACGCGGTTATAAATATTTTACGAAAATAATAAAATTCTGTATCAATAATAACGTTATCACTTGTACGTTTTCTCGTAAGTGTTTAGAGTATTTGATCGTTATTCGTCGCCCGTAAGTGCTTATATTTTTTGGAGTAAAAATACATTATTTAAAAGCACGTACTTAATATAAGCTTTAGTATATTTTAAAAGTGCGTCAAAGGAATACTTCAGTTATCGTTATGAAGATTTCTATGTCTTTGATATTCATTATAAAAATAAAGAGCATATTATTAATATCTGTCTCTTATCGTTATTTGTTATAAGTATATACTATTATTTTTGTCTGCGCATAAGGAATGTGGCACTTAGTCTTAAGTTAGAAATATAATAATTTTTATGTAATAGTGTACCAATTTCCGAAGAGCCCTAAAATTAAATGTCGATTTATTTGATGTTTTATTACGATAAAAGGTAAAAAAGGTCGGCAGGTAAAATAGTGGTTTCGCTTCCCACCCAGTTCAAACCT
Organism: Euclidia mi; assembly: GCA_944739405.2. Classification (NCBI taxonomy): domain Eukaryota; kingdom Metazoa; phylum Arthropoda; class Insecta; order Lepidoptera; family Erebidae; genus Euclidia; species Euclidia mi. The sequence goes on along the minus strand of OX123202.2, from coordinate 34,020,201 downwards.
TAATATTACAAAAACCTAGTTTGGAATATGATGACCATGTTAGAGTTATCCTAGAATATTATTAAGCTCGTGTTACAATGATAATCTAGTTTACATGATATGACAATAATATTAATTTACCAAGTTAAAATTTTATCACTGTGAAATCCATTACCGTGAGAGTCTTTATCTCGGGTAAATACGTCTTTCATCCCTATCATATTACATACCTACAGCAGCTTAAGAAACTACACAAGGCAGCTGTACTGTACCAACATTAAAATTATCTTTTAGGTCCTACTTTTTCGAAGTAGTACATATACTTACCTACAAAGTTTATTTTAGTCCTGTAATTTTCTCATCTGTAATGTTGATGCCAATATTCAAGGTATATCAACTCGGATATGGTCTTGGGTACCGTTGACCAGGCACATTTGTAACCTCTATGATGATATATTTTTAAACAGAACATTCGCCGAGAATATCTAAGCTGAATATCCGAACCCGTAGGACGAAGCCGAGGTCTCACGAATGGATGCAAGGATAAATGCACACTTATGACAGACTAGCAATATAGAAATATATCTTTTATTTTCGAAAGAGATATGTATATGTTACAGCCATAGTAATTAATATAAAATTATACATAATGACTGGTCAATATATATAATTACAAATTTGCCTAGAAAATTTGATAAATTATTCACTTCATCTGGATGTTATTCATAAAGGCAGGCCAAATAAAGCAAAGAAATGAATACGATACGAATTCCTTGCCTTACAACTCCGATACATTTTTCATTATAGCGTGGCATGTTCACCAAGCCACGCTATAATGAAATGTGGAGGCAGGAGACGATGATGTTAAGGCATATGATAATTATGGCATGTGATAATTAGGGCGTGTGATAATAAGGGCATGTGATAATTAGGGCTTAAAATGATTATGACAAATGATGTTATGGTAAGTGACTGTATGGGAAACAAAGCTTCTAGCACGTGACTAATATAGCAAATAAGAGTAGGGCAAATGAATATTACGTTATATAATATTATGGCTGTTGACTATTATGGCAAATGATATTAGGGAAAATAAAATTCGGGCAAACGGTGGTAGACCCTGCTTTTCAGCTGTACCTCCTCCATTTAGCTTAACTATCAAAGATATTCTCTCATGGACGTTTTGGCTTCTTTTAAATAAACAATCACGTTTTGATGCCAGAGTATTCAACGTCTATAGACTACCATTATACAGCTAAAGCTTAAATTACTCAGCTAAATCTTATATCCTAATCTCAAATGGTACTATTGCTATAATATGTAGAAAAGTTAACAGTTATAGTTAATTTAAATTGTCTTTGTTATTGAGAAAACATCGGTATAAAAATGGATTAATTCTTAACTTGTAAAGATCATATTTACTTTGTTGATATACTTATACTTTACTACAATATCAGTTGTTATAAGTCTTTTAAAAGCCCAATCGTCAGTCGTATAACGGCCGGTTTATGTATTCAATCTATCCACAGATTTGGCTATTAGAGATACATCTTTGACATAAGCTTCATCACAAGATAGTATAAAACAAAGTCTGTCTTCTGTCTGTCTGTCCCTATGTATGCTTAAATCTTGAAAACTACGCAACGGATTTTGATGCTGTTTTTTAATTAGATAGAATTATTCAAGAGGAAGGTTTATATGCATAATTGACGCGGCGAAGTCATAATAAAATATGTCAAATATGTATCTCTAGTGACCAAATCCATGGATAGATCGAATATTGAAATCGGCCGTCAGACCGTTGACACGTGATATTGAATTGCGGTTAGTCGATTGCCGGTCTGTACATACATATGGGTATGTCGCTAGCATGTCTACTGTGCCATTGCCCAGAACAAGATTATCTCGGAGCGAGTTGAAAATTACATAAAGGCAATCATTTGTTCTTTACGACCGAAATTGGTAGTTGATTTTTGATATTAATGTTTCAGCCGTTATACGTAGTGGTTAAAAGAAGTACGTTTATTTATAATCGAGGTATTCTTTTCATGCTTTTGCATTTAGACCATGCATGCAGTGCATTTTAGGTTCATAAGCCTATTGTTTTATTTTTAACCTTTTCTGTCCCATGCTTGGCCAAAGGTCTCCCCTACACTTCTCCAAAGCTCCCTGTCTCCAGCTATTAGTGCCCAAGTTTTTGAGAACGAATCCAGCTCATCCCGCCAACGCTTCCTGGGTCTACCCCAACAACGACGTCCATATGCCCATTTTCGGGATGAATTCTGCAAACATGACCGGCCCAATCCCAATTTAATTTTGCTGCCTGCTGTTTTAATGCGTATGGTTGTGTTATGGATTCGGTCTGATAGTTTGATCCCCAATACGCTCCGTTCAATAACTCGTTGGCAAACCCCGAGTTTGTATTTCTGAGAAGCCAATACGCAAATAAAATAATCATAGGTACTCGTTTTTTGTAACACATGGGTCTATTCTAGCAGAAGCGCTGAATTACTCAAAATGTCTGCGATCGGGATGATGGCGCTCGGATGACGGAGGAGCAGGACGCACGGCTATACAAAATGTATGAATCAGTAAATTCTCCTAACTCTGTAAATTCTGCTCTGTTAATTCTTTCTCAGTGACGGTGGTGATGCTCAAGCGGCTTTGTAATACTTGTAAAATATGAATAATTATTGCCAAAAGTATTTACTACCTTCAAGTGATTTGGGCACTAAGATATTGTAAAGATATTTGATAACTAGGTCTAGATGTAGGACAAAATCACCACAGGACATAGTAAAATAAGGTAAGTATTAAGCATTACGCACGAATTCAGAATTGATTGACTAATATTATTTTTAAATGAAAAAGCAGATACTTCAAGAAAACCTTGCAAGATGAATGACGAATACTCGGATACAGTATCTTTCAAAACATTAACTATGACCTCTTTAAATAAACTTTTATAAAAATTACTACCTGTTGGCACTTCCTTTTTTTTAAACTGCTGTTGAAATTCTTAGCAACATGGCGATCTTTCATAATTATGTTTTAGATAGACTTTTTTCGTCAGATCAGTTATAGATCCTGGGTCCAAATTAAGCCTACACTTATCTAATTAAGTCTAAAAATCGAATACTTACACTCTTTTTTTTATCTAGATATATTAGTATTCACCTCGCTTTTAAATATAGTTCATGTTTCAATTAAGAGCTGTCGTTCATTGCCAATTTAGGACAATAACACTTTGTTTGATGCGCAGTTGGCCTAAATCTAGATAAATTAGAAGGCTCTGATTAACATTCCAATTGAAAGATTTAGGCCGGCTATTGTGGTATCTGACATGTGAACGGGTCGACGTTGATTACTTTAATTAAACATTTTGTGGACCCGAGCCCGTCTCTGTATATTAAACGGGATTCCAGTCATTAGGATCCCATAAAAACAATACTTGTCAAAAATATCAAGTCTCACGACCGTAAAAAGTTGTGAGATCCATGTAATACCAAGTCGGTTAATTAAAAATCTTTAATATTTTAAATAAATAGATTGACTCGGCCATCGCATGCAAAAACCCTATATATCTCATAAGTAATACATATATAAATGAGATTGTTTAATGCGATTGCCAAGTCAATATATTTATTTAAAACATTAAAGATTTTTAATTAACCGACTTGGTATTACATGGATCTCACAACTTTTTACGGTCGCGAGACTTGGTATTTTTGACAAGTATTGTTTTTATGGGATCTCATTTCTTTTTGTAGATAGTCTTACTTTTGTCCTTTCCGGTACCTTCTACTTACACCAACAACGAATTTTCTTAATATATACTCTAACTGCAAATGTAATTTTGTCATCATATCAGCCAAACGACGTCCACTGCTGGACATAGGCCTCCCCCAAGGTTCTCCACACAGACCGGTCTTGAGCCACCCGCATCCAACCGCCTCCCGCGATCTTGACTAGATCGTCGGTCCACCTTGCGGGGGGCCTACCTCTGCTGCGTTGTCCGGTACGTGGCCGCCACTCCAGAACCTTTCTGCCCCAACGGCCATCGGTTCTTCGAGCTATGTGCCCTGCCCACTGCCACTTCAGCTTGGCTATCCGGAGAGCTATGTCGGCGACTTTGGTTCTACTGCGGATCTCCTCATTTCTGATTCGATCTCGCAGTGAAACTCCAAGCATAGCTCTCTCCATCGCCCTCTGAGTAACCTTGAGCCTTCTGATAAGGCCCATAGCGAGTGACCACGTCTCTGATCCGTAAGTCATCACTGGCAACACACACTGGTCAAAGACTTTCGTTTTGAGACACTGCGGGATATCGGACGAGAAGATATGTCGTAGCTTCCCAAACGCTGCCCAACCGAGTTAGATTCGACGATTGACCTTCTTCTCGAAGTTGGACCTACCTAATTGGACTACTTGTCCCAGGTAGATATACTTTTCGACTACTTCGAGCGTAGAGTTCCCAACCTGAATAGGAGCAGGTACAACATGGACGTTCGACATGATTTTCGTCTTGTCCATGTTCATCTTAAGACCTACTTGTTGGGAGCCTCTACAGAGGCCATCGAGCATTGTGCCTAGGATTTCGATGGTCTCAGCCATGACTACGATATCGTCTGCAAATCGAAGGTGAGTGATGTACTCGCCGTTGATGTTGATGCCGAGTCCATTCCAGTCCAAAAGCTTGAAAACATCCTCCAGCGCAGTGGTAAACAGTTTCGGGGATACGACATCCCCCTGTCTCACCCCTCGCTGGAGTTGAATAGGTTTCGAACTTTAGTCCTGAAGGCGGACTGACATAGTGGCGTTTTCATACAAACACTTCAGCACTTCGATATATCGGTAGTCAACCCAGCACCGTTGGAGAGACTGTAGCACCGCCCAGCTTTCAAATCAAATCGAAGGCTTTCTCATAGTCCACAAATGCCAAGCATAGAGGCTGGTTATACTCCTCGGACTTCTGTATAACCTGCCGCAGCGTATGTATGTGGTCTATGGTACTATAGCCTTTACGGAAACCGGCTTGTTCGGGAGGCTGAAAGTCGTCTAACTTGCTCTCGAGACGATTCGTGATGACCCTCGAAAACAGCTTGTAGACGTGGCTCAGAAGTGTGATAGGTCTGTAGTTCTTTAAGAGGGTTTTATCCCCTTTCTTAAAGAAAAGCACCACCACACCTCTATGCCACGCCTGTGGCGTTTTACCCTCGAGAATGACGGAATTAAATAGCTTCCGAAGGGCTTCTACAGCGGGTGTGCCTCCGGCCTTCAGAAGCTTGCTCGTAATTCCGTCATCACCCGGCGCCTTGTTGTTTTTGAGCTGTTTGAGAGCCACACTAATCTCGTGCACGCTGACGTCCGGGATATCTTCGGTATAGTGTCGGGTCAATCCAGCTCTAGGGTCTGACGCTGGAGTACTTGCGGGTTATTGCGTTGTCGTGTATAGCTGTCCATAGAACCTTTCGATCTCCTCCAAGAGCTCAGGCTTGGACGAAACGATTCTGCCATCTTCCGTCTTCAGCTTTGTCAGCTGACTCTGCCCAACAGACAGATCTCTCTGGATCCCTTATTCTACTCGATCACCTCACGAACACATTTTGTATTGTATTGGCGGAGATCGCGAGTCAGAGACTTAGAGATCTGTCTGTTGAGGTGCCGATATTTCAGCATGTCGTCGGAGGATAGCAGAACCATCTTGTGCCTTTCCTCTAACAGCTCGAGGGTCGGACTCGAGATCTTGCTGGTTCTCTTGCTTTTCTGGGGTTTAAAGAATTTAGCCCGTGTTATATGGACAACATCCAGGAACCCGTTACTGTACTCGTCCACATCTACACTTTCGCCCAGGCATTCGAAACGGTTCTTGAGTTCGAGCTGAAAGCTCTCGAGGTTTTGGATATGAACCGGTGCCGGTCGGAGCGTGGACTTTATCAACCTCGACCGTTCGAGGTTTGTACAGATATTCAATGTGCCTCTTACCATTTGGTGATCGCTCCCCACTTTAAGCGAATTGATCACGGAGACATCATTGAATATCTGCCTCTACGTCAACATGATAATCTCATTTATGGTGGCACCGTCTGGACTTACCCAGGTCCACTTGCGGCATTCTCGCTTCTTGAAGAAGGAATTCATCATATAGAGTCCTTCCTTCTCCATAAAGCTAGCCAGCAAGTGACCCCGGGAATTCCGATGCCCATATCCAAATTGCCCCACTCTCAGCTCATCACCGTCGCGTTTGCCCAGTTTCGCGTTAGAATCTCCCATGACCACGGTGTAATGGGTTTTGAAGCCATGTATAGCCCGAGATATGTCCTCGTACATGGCTTCCACCTCCTTATCGGGGTGCGTCGAAGTCGGAGCGTATACCTGTATGACCTTCAGCGAATACCGCTTGGATATTCTGAGTATAAGGTACGCTACCCTGCTCGACACACTCCCGATATTTACCACGTTGGTCACGAGAGATTTGTGGACGATGAACCTGACACCACCTTGGGACTGTTGGTCGCCCTCCCGGTAGAAGAGCAAGTTACCGGAATTGAGAACTATCGAGTCCCCCCCTGTCTTCGGACTTCAGATAGGCCTCTGATATCCCATCGCAACTTGCTCAATTCTTCTTCCAGCTCGACAATCTTCTCGTCGGACCGCAGTGTGCGCGTGTTCAGTGTTGGAAAGGGCCAATTGTCGTTGGTGGTGGTAGCCCGATCTCTTCCGGAGATTCTTCGCACCCCTTGCCCCGCCGTTAACATGGCCGCTACCATAACCAGGACTAGCGGGGCCGCCGGGGACTAGGGGCCATTTTTTAGGTGTGTGTCTCATATTGGGGGATTTTGCCGTAATCGCCATGCTTGGCAGACGTTTTGGCGATCGCAGTGGCGGAAGTTTTTGATAATAACCGCTGCTGCCCGTCTAGTATCTTTACATATACTTCTGCCTTACTTTGGATGGTTTGACCGCCATCTTTCGGTTGACTGCTTGCGCTGGGGGTGATACTATGACGAGTATCTACTCGTCAGAGTAACTCCTCCAGTGGGCGTTGGGGTCGTCACGTCCTGACGCCGACGGTAATTTTGTAATCCTTTATATTCATATAGGATTACAAAGTTATTTATGCAGTTGATATATCTCGAAAACTGGACCGAAATTGAAATATATTTTAATTTCGGCTTGGTTCATACAATAAACACTAATTGTTTCCTAAATTTGAAGTTTCTATGTTTGCTAGAAGTGCCTTAGACTTGTGGGGTATTGTATATGTGTGAGAATGCTGCGAATGCAAATTGTAATCGTGTGCGTAAGGTGTACCTATGTACCTATGTATCGACTTTATGAAATGAAATAAATATTCAGTTGGCTTATAACATCCGAGCGTTTCACTTGTCTCCACCTAAATTACCCATACACGTAAACACAGTGCACTACAGTGGTGACCCCGACGAAAAAAAAATACGACTTACAATGTACCCCGCATCGACTCCGACAGCTTCGACGCCAACACCGCCAACTCCGTCAAGCGTCGTGAAGGAAGAACAACATGCCATCATCTCTAGTCTGTCGGTCGCGAATAAAATACCCAATTTTTGGCCCGAAAACCCGCGACTGTGGTTTGTACAAGTGGAAGCAATTTTGGCCCCGCAGAAAACATCCGACGCTAACAAATACTTCATGGTGGTGGCAAAGCTCAGCAAAGAAGTCATACAGCAGGTAGCAGACATCGTAGCCAATCCCCCGGAGAGCGACAAATTCGGCACATTGAAAAAACGCCTTCTACAAATCTATGAAGAGTCGGAGACAAGACAGGTACAAAAGTTAGTGTCGGAAATGGAGCTGGGAGATCAGAAACCCAGCCAGTTGCTACGTCGCATGAAAGAACTGGCGCGAGGAAAGATAGAAGACGACACTTTGAAAATATTATGGCAAGGTCACTTACCATCGTCAGTCAGAGCAGTACTCACCGTCACGTCGACTAAGGACCTGGAAGAAATGGCAGTGATAGCAGACAAGGTCATGGAGACGCACCAGTCACCGCAGGTCAACGAGGTAGCGCGCAGCAGTCCAGCAACATTCGTCCAAACCTGCGACATAGCAGCGATCATGGCGGAGATAGCGAAGATCAACCTGAAGATAAATGAGATGGACAGGGGAAGACCAAGGTTCAGGCACAGAAGGGACAGCGGATACAGGAACTTCTCACGCAGCCGTTCGCGATCCAGGCCGCGCAGGACACCGGAGAGCCCAGACTGGCTGTGCTCGTATCACTGGAGGTACAGGTACAAAGCAAGGAGTTGCGTCGCGCCCTGCAACTGGAAGACAAAACAGCAGCCCTCGAGGTCGGAAAACTAGCAGAGCTGCAGCCGGTAGCGGGCGGTTGTGCAGTCAAGGATCACCGCTTAATAGTAAGTGATAGGAAATATAATTATAAGTTTTTAATAGATTCAGGCGCATGTATTTCTGTGTTACCTAAATTTTATTTTAGAAATAAGAAAGAATTAGACTTAAATTCAGATTTTAAACTTTTGCCGCCAATGGTTCAGTGATTAAAACGTATGGTACTAAGTCACTTCAATTAGATCTAAAATTAAGGAGACCGTTTAAATGGAATTTTGTTGTGTGTGATGTAAAGCAGCCCATTCTAGGTGTAGATTTTTTAAATCATTATAATTTAATTGTAGATATAAATGGCCGTTGTTTAATAGATAAGGTTACCAACCTGGCAGTACGTGGAACGATCGCAAACCATTTTGAACCAGCGATTTCTACGTTACACAAAGATCACCCCGCCTATGATATATTAAGTAGATATCCGGTTCTTAAACCGATGTCATTCAAGGAGGCACCGAAACATGCGGTTTACCATTTTATTGACACCACAGGCCCTCCAGTATTCTGTAAGCCTAGACCTTTAGCTCCCGAAAGATATAGAATTGCCAAAGAGGAATTTAAATCAATGTTAGATATAGGTATATGTCTAGAATTTTGGCTAGAAGGAGCTGGGATCAATTGCAGCAGATTTGTGGAAGCGTGACTCTATTCATCAGCCCTTGTCAGCCACAAAAAATCTCAGACATAACTGTACTGCGTTGCACAGCGATGAATTTAAATCAATCAATATCAATACTGTGCTTCACTTACCCGCTATCCTGGCTGATGTCAGGCTTGAGCTAAATTAGACACATTCATACAAGTATATTGGCCAAAATAAATGAATGAAGTATCTTATACTTAGCTATTAAGCTTCAAACGCGACGTTTTCAGGACACGTTGGCACGTGGAAGTCGATACCAGATTCACAATTTTCACAAATATCAATCAATAGTTCACAATCAATTTACCGTTGCCAGCACTAGATCAGGCGGCGTTCAAAGTGGTTTACTTATTCGCGTAGCTACAATGATGTGCTTTTCAAAAGGCGAACAATTATTCTACGTACGAGTCGACAACGTGGTAACTTTTCAACGCGAAGCGAACGGAAGTGACAGTTCAGTGTGACCATTGTCAGAAATTTTCAATAGACTAAACAAAATGTTACTCAATCGATCTAATCGATTTGACTTATAATAAAAACTAATTCTATTTCAAACATCCACCCGCCCCGGACCGGCCTACCGGTCCGCTAATCGGTTGGTAGACGTGACAATGTTGCAACCGCTCTCCTCAGAATCGAACCGTCCACCAAGACCTCAGCAAATCGGGGAACTCCATCAGCCCCAGTTACCAAACGAAGGATGCGCCCCCTGCGCCATCTGAGTGGCGGAAGGTTAGCCTCCTTGATTAAAACGAGGTCAATCTTGGGTGGATCGGTCTTGTCGGTCCACTTAACGCGTTGCTGGAGTATGTGCAAATATTCCAAATTCCAGCGTTTCCAAAAGCTCTGAGTAATCTGGCGTACCAATTCAAAGCGCGAGAGACGACCAGGTCTCGTATCAATGTAGGGGTACTCAGGCAAGGCGACAAGTGGGCGACCAATCAAAAAATGGCCCGGCGTAAGGGCCTCCAAATCATTCGGATCTGAGGAGATCGGGCACAATGGCCGAGAGTTCAAAACGGCCTCAATCTTACAAAACACAGTTGCGAGTTCCTCAAATGTAAGAACAGACTCACCGATTGTCCTGCGCAAGTGTGTTTTGGCCGCTTTACGGCGGCCTCAAATATACCACCCCAGTGTGGACAATTTGGTGGGGAAAACAACCAATTTATCCCACGTCGGGCAAGCCTATCACCTATATCAGCTTTGTTGGTTTCAAGGAAATTAACAACATCATTCAAATAATTATAGGTGCCCTTGAAGTTAGTGCCGCAGTCAGAACGGATCAAGGAAGGCATCCCTCTGCGGGATACAAATCTGTCAAATGTGGCTACAAACGCCTCGGTCGTAAGCGAGGAGACCAGTTCTAAGTGTACGGCCTTTGTGGAGAGACAAACAAAAACACACAAGTAGGCCTTAACAGTCTTGCTGTTTCGAAGTGTCGACGTTTTCACCAAAAAGGGACCTGCGAAGTCCGTGCCAACACCGTCAAACGTCCTGCTCTCAGTTACGCGATCTGCCGGTAAGTCTCCCATCAAGGGCTGCATGGTAGAAGCCTTGAGCTTATAGCAAGGGATGCAGCGAAAGACTACACTCCGAATAATTCTTCGGGCAGACAAAATCCAAAACTCGCGTTGCAAAATGGCCAACAAAGCATTACAACCAGCATGCGAATTTTTAAGGTGACGGTCAGTTACCAACAAGCGTACCAAATGACCGTCCTTAGGTAACAAAAGGGGGTGACGAGCCCCGTAAGGGAGGTTGGCGTTCTTGAGACGCCCTCCAACGCGCAAGAGACCCGTATCGTCCAAAAAGGGGTTCAATTTAGAGACAGCTCCCGACAATTTCGATCTCCCTGATTTAAGGATAGCAATCTCCTTTTCAAATGCGCCAATTGCATAGAACGAACCCAAAAGGTGAGGGACTCCTGTCGTTCCTGTGGTGAGAGAAACGGTGTCAGTCGTTTCTGTTGTGGGTGCCTAAAATTAAAAACAAAACGCTTTATCCAAGCAGTGACACCTAACAACTTGTCGAGGGAGCTGTAACGATTCAACAAAAAATCGGGGTCGAAGGCGCATTCCACCTTCTCAAGAGCGAGTGTTCGTAGACCCGGCAAATTAGAAGTATTCAAAACTGGCGTTCGAGGCCAATCAATTTCTGGTCGACTCAACCATTCCGGACCCCACCACAGCGAATGACCTATCAAACTAGGCGTCAAGCATCCGCGCGAGGCACAATCAGCCGGGTTGAGCTCACCTGGCACGTGTCTCCAAACAAGTTTGACTTCGGATTTCTGGATTTGGGAAACGCGATTAGCGACAAATACCTCCAAGGTGTGAACAGAAGCCTTCAACCAACAAAGAACAATTTGGCTGTCCGTCCAGGCGTAGGTCCCATTAATACAAATGCTTTTACCCAAAGTGTTAGACACGTGGTTCAATAAGCGTACAAGTAGGGCTGCTCCCGAGAGCTCCAATTTTGGAATGGTCAGAGATGTCCGAAGGGGTGCCACCTTGCTCTTTGCCATGATCAGGGAAACCCTCACCTGACCTGAGGCACTAACTGTACGCAAGTACACCACGGCCGCGTGCCCACGTTCCGCGGCATCACAAAACCCGTGAAGGGTGGCCTTGTACTTCCCGGGAGGAAGGATGGGACGAGGCAAGGAGATCTCATTGACGGCAGGAAGTGAGGATACAAAAGAGGTCCATTCCTCAACAAGAGTGCCGTGCAGAGGTTCGTCCCAGGTCAATCCTGCTGTCCAAAGCTTCTGCAAGAAGCATTTTGCCCAAAATATAATTGGACAGATCCAACCGTTCGGATCAAAGGTTCTGGCGACAGTAGACAATACGAGACGTTTAGTCCAAGAACACGGCAATTTCAAGTCTACGTTATATGTAAAGATGTCTTGGACTGGTCTGTACTGAACGCTGAGAACAGCCATCATGGCGGGGTTGTCAACAATCTCAAATAGATGTGGATCTTGCTGATGATCCTCTGGCAAGCCTTCCAAAAGCGCTGGTGAGTTGGAAATCCATTTGCGCAACTCATAACCAGCGGAGGCCAAAATACCTATCAATTCGTCCCGCAGGAGGATCGCCTCGTCCGCTGTGGAGGCGCCCGAGCAAATGTCATCGACGTAAATATCGTCCTTCAAGATGGCGGAGGCTCTTGGGAAACGTAGGCCTTCGCGGTCTGCGAGCTCCCAAAGAGAACGTATTGCCAAGTAGGGGCTTGACCTTAACCCGTACGTATTTGTATTGAGCTCGTAGACGACCATGGGATCGCGAGGAGACTCTCTCCAAAGGATCAGCTGGAAGCGACGGTCATCAGGGTGGATAATCGTCTGCCTGAACATCATTTTTATGTCGGCCACAAAGACAACCTGATGTCGTCGGAAGCTGGTGATGACGTCACAAAGGTCCTTGACCAACTTGGGACCAGAATGCAAGCACTGGTTCAAGGATACGCCTGTGGAAGTCTGCGCAGAACCATCAAATACTGTGCGCAGCTTGCCAGTTGATGGCTTCAATACCGCATGATGCGGGAGAAAATAATGCTCCACCGAACGCCAATCCAAATTTGACACAGACATGTGTCCCAATTGTTTATATTCTCTCATGAATTCAATGTACTTCTGTCTGAGCTCCGGATCACGACCCATGCGACGCTCCATAGCCAACAATCTCTTTTCGGCTAAAGGTCGTGACTCACCAAGCGGAGGCCGAACAGACAGGAAGGGTAGCCTCGTAATGATCCGACCAGAACGGAGTCGACCAGTGTTGTTCTGGAAGAACAGCTCGCACTCCTCATGTTCTGGATTCAAACGAGCAGCTTGAGGAGGCTCCTCTACCTCCTAAAACCTCTGAACTGCATCAGAGAGAGCAGAGCCTACAGCCAACAAATTATCAAGTTCGGGTGGAGGGGGGTCCCTAGGTACAGGTCCCATCAAAGCAAATCCAAATATGGTCGGGATGGCAGTCAAACCATTTGGCACCAAGACCCTTTTCCCACCAATCAAAATTCCACCGAGGACATCAGAGCCAATCAACAAGTCGATTAGTCCCGGTGTGTCAAATTTGGGGTCTGCCAGTTCCAATCCCGATGTCAAATTCACCACAGCAGCGGATAGCTGTTTCTGTGGGTGCATACCCAAAATATTCTTCAACACAATAGCCGAGGTTTTTAACCTCGGGTGTGAAGGTTCAACAGGGGCAAACAAAACCTTAACTTGCCCTTCAACATTAGAGGCTACGTCACCTATGCCCCGTATACAATTTGGAAAAGAGCCCATATTTAATTTAACCTGCCCTACCAAATAAGTGGAAACAATGCAACCTTGTGAACCTGTGTACAATATAGCACGGACAACAACAGAGGTCCCCGTGGGTCCCCAGACCCTAACAGCAACCGTTGGTAGGATAACAGTCTCAATGGGGGAGGTTGGCGTTATAGGGCAGGGGTCAATGACCTATTGTTGCCTGGGCGGCGACCGTTGGCCAGGACAAGGCAAGTCAAAACGAGGCACCCTCGTTTTGGCTTGAAGTCCTCAAAGGCGCGATGACTTGATCCGCGCGCCATCTGTGGGGGGTCATAATGACGCACCCGCCCAAAACGAGGTGGGCGCGAGTCAAGGCGGGGACGCTCCGCCAAAGGAGGGGAATACCTGGGGCAGCAGTCATGGTGCTGGTGACGCTGGGCGGTCGCACATTCAGGTGCGCGAGAGAGAGGAGGCGTGCGCACGCTACGGTTCTCCAAGCGGGGCGAATGGCGATCAATTGAGCGAGGCGACTCTCGGCTACGCGCCGGTGAGCCTCGGCTGCCACCTTCAAAACACCCGCCCGTGCGCGGCGTCGGCTGGTTGGACAAGCGGCCAACCTCTCTGGTATTCATACAGAGAATGTCCAAATGCTGTCCTCCACAGTGAGGACAGGGGCGAGAGTTTGGGCAGTCTCGCTGGTAGTGGGACCCCAAACAAGAGAAGCAAGGGCGGCGGGCATTCGCGATGCGCCTACGAGAGGCGACATGTAGGTCCAAGAATGCCCTACAACTGTTCGTTCTGTGCCCCGTGACCTTGCAGTAGGAGCACTCCGCTGGGCTTTACGTGACCGCAAAGTGAGGAGGGCGCCGGTCAACATTGGCTCGGGTGTGAACGCGAGCCTGCTCCTTGACCTTGGGCGGCTGCGTCTTAGCCGGCGTATCACCACCGGAGTTGTCCAAGACCCGGCACTCATCCTCCAGGAACCTCTCCAGGTCAGCAAAGGGGGGCAAATGGGTCGCGCTATCCCCACCAAAGCGCTGTTCAAAACGCGACCTCAGGTCGGCAGGCAGCTTCTTCAGCACAATGTGCACCAATAGATAGGACCATTGGTCCACGGGCAGGTCAAGGCACTTAAGTGCGTTGATGGCCACCAAAAGCGGGTTCAAAAGTTGGGTGCGCAACCCAGAGACCCGGGTGAGCGTCGGCAAACCCAAAATCTGCTCGATGTGCGTATCGGCGAGGCCACGCTTATTATGGTACCTACGGGTAATTAGGTCCCGAGCCGTCTGGTACGCCTCGTCAGACACGGGCAGATGCTGGATGAGGCCCTTAGCCTCCCCATCCAGAACCGACATTAGATAGGCCAACTTTTGTGCCGGCCGAAGGTCAGCCCTATCATTGACCAGGCTGTCGAACAAGTTAATGAAGCCCAGGTAGCTTCCTAGGCAGCCATCAAAATGGGGGAGGTCCAAAGTAGGGAGCCTACTCACCAGCCTCGGTGCTGACCTAGGAAGCTCCTGCTTCAGGCCGGGTTGCCCTTCCCTATTGGCAACTAGTTGTCTCGCAGTATTGGAGACAGCATCATACAGGTCTAAGACCTGGGCATAGTCTTCGCTGACCTTGTTTCGCTGGTCAGCAGTGAAATCATTGATTGACACTTCAAGACAGCAAGTGCTGAAAGTGCAGAATTGCTGTTCCACACTTGCCAGGCGATCGTCAATCCGCTCGTACCTTTGAAGTAGGGCCTGCTGGCGATCAGGCCGGTTCACTAAAGCACTGGCTGAGGCAAACCAGCGCAAATCTGATGCAATAGCACCAGCAGCCGCACGCAAGTCCTTGATAGCTGACATAATCAAAATTTCAAAGAGCCCGGACAAGCGTTAAACAATATTAACAATCAAAACTTAATTTTTCTCAATTCTTTGAAACCAACAAAGTATAAGCCTGTTTACTGCAAGTGCAGGCAAGTGACAGGTATCTACTATCCAACAAAATTAATAGTTTCAATATATATTGAAACAAACACAAAAGTTATCAAAGTTATAACTTATAACAAATTAATAAAGTTGAAGAACTTCAACTTAATTAATTAATTATTTGCAACAGACAGACTAACTGTGTTATTTATGATATACAATAGGAAGTAAGCACAGAATACGTGTTACCTAGCAATATTATCTATATTATAACAAAACAAAGTTTATTAATGTGACCCGCCCAAGTGGCAAGGTCAAGTTGGTTATAATGTTTTTGAATATATGCAATAAACTAAATTTACTAAATTTATTGATACATACAGCTGTTATGTATCCAAACAAACTGACTTATTAATGCAACAACAAATTTAAGTTAGATTTTCCAACAATACAAATCAACAATTACTGATTGAGGTTATGTGACAATGTGTTTCAAATTATCTAGGTCAACTTATACAATTAAATATTATGTATTTTAGACAATAACTGACCTGACAAACACTACAATACTGTCTACAAGGTGATATATATAGCTCATACAACACCAATCTGAGTTCAGATACAATCAACGGCTAAGCTAAACTTGTAAGTTTACAATATAGGCACAGTTAACCACGCTCTTGCTATCAAAAATTATGTCTAGAATTTTGGCTAGAAGGAGCTGGGATCAATTGCAGCAGATTTGTGGAAGCGTGACTCTATTCATCAGCCCTTGTCAGCCACAACAAATCTCAGACATAACTGTACTGCGTTGCACAGCGATGAATTTAAATCAATCAATATCAATACTGTGCTTCACTTACCCGCTATCCTGGCTGATGTCAGGCTTGAGCTAAATTAGACACATTCATACAAGTATATTGGCCAAAATAAATGAATGAAGTATCTTATACTTAGCTATTAAGCTTCAAACGCGACGTTTTCAGGACACGTTGGCACGTGGAAGTCGATACCAGATTCACAATTTTCACAAATATCAATCAATAGTTCACAATCAATTTACCGTTGCCAGCACTAGATCAGGCGGCGTTCAAAGCGGTTTACTTATTCGCGTAGCTACAATGATGTGCTTTTCAAAAGGCGAACAATTATTCTACGTACGAGTCGACAACGTGGTAACTTTTCAACGCGAAGCGAACGGAAGTGACAGTTCAGTGTGACCATTGTCAGAAATTTTCAATAGACTAAACAAAATGTTACTCAATCGATCTAATCGATTTGACTTATAATAAAAACTAATTCTATTTCAAACAGTATATGCAGGCCATCGAAGTCGCCCTGGGCAAGTCCATTGCATTTAGTACCAAAGAAAGACGGTCAAGTGCGCCCATGTGGTGATTATAGAGCATTAAATGCGATCACAACACCCGATCGGTATCCGATACCGCGTGTACAGGACTTTACATATTTATTAGCTAACAAAATTATTTTTTCCAAAATTGATATAAAAAAGGCATACCATAATATTTTAATTAATCCCGACGATGTTTGTAAAACAGCGATTACAACACCGTTCGGACTATATGAATTCGAACGCTTAACTTTTGGTTTGAGAAACGCTGCTCAAACTTTTCAACGTTTCATAACGAATACAGTCTTATCAGGTTTAGATTTCTTATATTGTTACGCTGACGATATATTAATAAGTTCAGAAAATCATATGCAGCATAAGGAACACTTAGAACAGGTATTTGAACGTTTAAGCGAATATGGCATCACTATAAACTTAGAGAAATGCACTTTTAAAGCTACTTCTATAGATTTTTTAGGCTACCAAGTCACTACATCGGGTATCAAACCTGTAGAAAGCAAGGTACAGGCAATTCTTGATTACCCAAAACCTTAGAATGTTAGTCAGTTAAGACAAGTTTTAGGCATGGTCAATTTTTATCGTAATCATTTACCGAGAGCAATAGAGTACCTAGAAACATTAAATAAATATATTCACAAGGCCAAAAAGAATGACAAAACACCTATACAGTGGACGCCAGACGCTGTGCAAGCATTCTCGGAATGTAAGAACGGATTAACGAACGCAGTCACGTTGGCGTATCCGGTGGCCAACGCGCCACATGCGCTATTTTCCGACGCTTCGGATAATTGCGTAGGTGCTGTGTTGCAACAATACATTAATACATAAACACTCATGGCAACCGTTAGGCTATTTCTCAAGAAAGCTAACTGACACACAAAAAAATATAGCACCTATGACCGCGAGTTACTTGCTATATTTTTAGCTGTAGAATATTTTAGAAGCTTGTTCGAAGGTCGAGAACTTATAATCTTTACAGACCACAAGCCTTTAACATTCGCATTTTCAAAAATATGTAAAAATAACAAGAAGGAAAGTCCTAGGCGTGTAAGACAATTACTCTTTATAAGCGAATTCACGACTGATATCCGTCATATAAGTGGAATGGATAACATTGTAGCAGATGTGTTATCGCGCATAGAGTCTATACAATGTACGTCGAGCATAGTTGACTATGAAAAATTAGCTTTAGAGCAAGATCAGGATTCTGAGCTCAAAGATTTTTTGAATAATTCTAGATACAAATTCAAAAAATTTTTAGTTTCGAATTCTAATCGTTACATGTATTGTGAAATTTCAAAGGAAAACGCGAGACCATATTTAACAGAGAGTTTTAGAAAAAATGTATTTTAGGCGATCCATAACCTTAGTCATCCTGGCGGACGTGCATCTCGCCAGATGATTAAGGAAAAGTTCTTTTGGCCGAACATGAATCGAGACATTGGACTCTGGTCAAAAACCTGTCTCAGTTGTCAGCGATCTAAAGTAAATAGGCACATCACTTCTAATTATGGTACATATCCCTTAGTGGATAGGTTTGAGCACATACATATTGATATAGTAGGACCTCTCCCAATCACAATGGATGAGTATAGGTATTGCTTAACGATAGTAGACAGAGGGAGCGGCTGGCCTGAGGCATATCCGATAAAGGAAATCTCAGCCGACACTGTTGCAGAGAAATTATATACAGAGTGGATATGCAGGTTTGGCTGCCCTGTTAAACTTACCAGTGACCAGGGCAGACAATTTGAAAGTAGATTATTTGAAAAATTAATGGCTTATTTAGGTATTGAAAAGATTAGGACGACCCCGTAACATCCGCAAAGTAACGGAGCAGTCGAACGGTACCATAGATGTTTAAAGGCTTCACTCATGGCTAGATTGGACGGTAATAAAAATTGGGCACGCGAACTACCTAGTGTTATGTTAGGACTTCGTGCAGCCATCAAGCGAAATACAGGCGTAAGCGCTGCTCAAATGGTTTATGGTCGAGCCCTACGTTTGCCAGGAGAGTTCTTATCAGACGTAAACAATGGTAACTATGATTCTTACAATGTACTACAGCGTATCAGTGACGTCATGAAGCAATACAGACCTGTAGGTACAAGAAATAACGAATCTAAAACATTTTTTGTACATAAAGACCTTAGAGATTGTTCACATGTATTTATTAGAACGGATAAAATAAAAAAATCGTTAGTATGTCCTTATGAAGGTCCTTACAAAGTGATAGAAAGATCAGAAAAAGTTTTCAAAGTTCAGTTAGAAAATAGAGTCATTTCAGTTTCTATAGATAGATTAAAACTAGCATATTTGTTAGAACAAAATATTTCAGTACAAGATAATTTACAAAATAGTGAGAAAGTTACGAAATCTGAAAGAGTAGTCAAAAGACCAGTAAGATTTTTAGATTAATAAAATACAAATTGAATTGTTATAAAATAATAAAAATTCCAACAGGCAAATCCTAATAATGTAAGTAGTATATAATTTATGCAGCATAGCAAAAAAATTGTATTAGGTAGGTGTCGCAACTATGTAAGTTGAATATGAATAACATGTTGTAAAACTTTTATTAAACATCATTTCATAATATCATTTGTAACGTCAAAGATAACTATTGTAATTATTTTACCTATAAGTTGTAAAAATGGGCAAGTCATACAGTGTTGAAAAGAAAACGGAAGAAGTAATCATTGCCCAAAATGGAGCAAATGGTGCTAGCACTTCGCAAAGTGAGCAATCGTTGGAAAAATATGGTACGATAGCCATGGCCATTATGATATTGGTTAGCGTCTACTTAGCATATTTGATATACAAAAAATGTAAGCAAGGTGCCAGAAAAATGTTTCAAAGGGAAATGACAGTGTGGCATAGTACAACAGCAATTCAGGTGCCGCCACAACAGGCGCAACCGGGATTTAACAATGTGTAAACATAGGTTAAGTGAGGTGTTCTTAAAATAAAGTGAATAAACGATAAAGTAAACAAGTGTAAGTGCTCAACAATAGTTTTATTATAACCATTAGCTGTAAGAAATTTATGTAACAGCGTAGTCTGATCTACTTGTGTAATGAAACCAGTAAATTATATGTGTTGACTTGATTGACTGTTGTAGATATATATTATGCATCAATACATTCTTGTATAATCTAAATACTATCTGTTGCTATGTACTTGTTCAAAACTGTCTTATTATGATTGATAACTAGTAAAGTAATGTTTTCAGGTGAATATTAATTACAGTTTAATATTGTATAGAGTAAATAATTGCATTTTTTATTTAAAGATTATATGTAATATTATAATTATGTAACATTGAGAGAACTTATAAAAAATATTTTATATTTTTTTAAAAAAGGGGGGAATATTGTGGGGTATTGTATATGTGTGAGAATGCTGCGAATGCAAATTGTAATCGTGTGCGTAAGGTGTACCTATGTACCTATGTATCGACTTTATGAAATGAAATAAATATTCAGTTGGCTTATAACATCCGAGCGTTTCACTTGTCTCCACCTAAATTACCCATACACGTACACACAGTGCACTACAGACTTTTGATGATCGGTCAGTGAGAGACAAAATTAAGAATTTTGACTCGTTATAATTCTTAAACTACTGGTTCAAATTGAACGAAATTTGAAATACACCATGTTTATACAATCCCTGCATGGTTACTAAACAATCAGGCTTCTCGTTTTATCCACAACGAAGTTATAGAGGGTCGAAAATGGCCTGATTTGCTTTGAGAAAAGGATGGTACGGCCGTGCCGCTTTTTTGCTTGACTTGGTGGGGGCACTACCGTGCCCCCAGATAAATCCGTTCGGGATTCCAAACGTGAAATATGAAATTTGAATGGCATGTATGTATTGGTTTCTTTTCGCACTGAATATAGTTGTTTTCATTGCATTCTATGATAATTATGATAATCAAGATTCTGTACTAGTAAAGTTCGACGGATTCAAATACTTCTAATACAGAATAAAGATCACTTCTTTGGCAGCTCCATGTTACACAATAAATAAAACAGAATTAAATTAAATTTATTGCTTATGCTTCGCGATAAGACACTTTTTGTATCTTTTCTGTGCACTCAGAAAATACACGAAAAACAGGGTCGCATCTAGCGATTCAACGCTAAAAACAGGTGGCAAAATGCAGTTGCGCTAGTATTCAATATCTGTCCAATTGCTACCAATTAATGATGCCATTCATTACTATACATCACCACGGTAACTAATTTATAGGAGAACATTTTATCCTAAACTACAATTTGGTTAGGTTCATAATGAAATTTGACAATGATGTGGATATACTGTGAACATGCATAATGCATTATAGGTTTAAAATATCCTAATAAAACTAATAACAAAACAACTATATGTATTAAAGATTATTCAAAAATTTGGTAAAATCTAATTCTAGGTAAAATACATACAAAATCTTTATTGACAAATCATCGAACGAAAAAAGTCCCTTAACTACTTCATCTACATAAACACAATTCACAGCATTTTGAGCATCAAAGTACATCTTAAAGTTTAAACAAAGTCCTTTTATAAATTTAGTATCATAAAACAGAAGATATAACACGATAAAAGCTATGTTTAAAACTTTTTCCGACCGTATCGCTTGCGTTCTGGGTTACATATAAAATAAGTTAAAACTTATCCGAGCGCGTAGCATGCTCGTAATTAATGACTGGCAGCCATTAAAACTTGGTGCACTTTTACAAACTTGCGTTTAAAGCTTTTTCAATGTACCATGCTATCTGACAGCTACTTAAATTTTATACAAAGTTCATTTTTGTAACAATGTTTGTGGGCATGTAATCTATTCGTCCTTGACTTAATAGAAAATAGTTTTTAAACGCCTGAATCAAAGTAGAAATAATGTAATTATTTTATGTAAATGAGAGGATATTTGCCACAGAATTTTATTATCAGGTTTAATATTAATGTTTGATGAAGTGTTAATGATTTGATTTAGCTTTTGATACTTACATTTCACTAATTATGCAGTATTTCCAGATTACTATTTGCATGTAGCAAATAGTATTCTTCTTTTTCATAGCATTATATTATAGTTAATTAAATTTCAAGACCACGAATACTCTGGAGAAAGGTTTAAATAATCGTGGCTGTAGCAAGAATCAATTATTGCAATTTTGACGGCTAGTGAATTATTTAAAATGAGCACGTCTTTGCACTTAACTGTGAAACTTATTAATAATCGTTAATTGTTAATAAAGCAAGTCGATACCTTTGGGTAGAAAGGTCGTATAAACCATTCTGGCCAAATTGAGTTATATATACTACTGGCTTTTTGCCCGCGGCTTCGCTCGCGTAAATTCGGGGTTCTCTAGTTATGGTATATCATCTATGTTCGGGGTTACACAAATCTCCATCAATGGGCGCATACTTCCATAATTGTCGTTTTAACTGTTTTAGAAATTATATAACTGCAAAAAGTATTTACACATACAAACTACTTAGTACTAAGACTTAGTAGTACTCAAAATGGTATCCGGTATCTGTGATGTTTCGCTAGAGCGGCCAATATGGCGACTGTGATTTGTCTGTCAGAACCATTATAATTTAACAAAATACACGACAATCCGAATTTTGCGGATATATGTTGTGAACTCGAAATCTTTATTTTTTAATGTTTTATTATTAAGTTGTAATGTTGTAATTCGTTGTACACCTTGACGAAATTATTAATATCAGATTTGACATTGCGATAGCAGCGTAGTTCTTCGGTTCCAATATGAAACATGTTAAAATCCACAACTACTTACAAATTAAAAATTAAGTAAAAAAAACATTTTCCAGTGGACTGAATTGTGAATCTAAACCATTCTCAAGTCCCCTTGAACACATACAAACAATTTCATTAAGATCGGTCCAGTCGTTTAGGAGGAGTTCAGTGACATACACACGCACACAAGAAATATAATATATATTAAGATTTATCATTGTCCGTGTGGTGACGGATTAAGAATACGGAATGTCACCACCCCATATCATCCCGTGGGTGTCGTAAGAGCCGACAGAGAGAGCATATTATGCAGAGAACAGCACTGTAAGACAAGGAAAACTTGATACAGACCCTATACCAACTCGTTTGGCCAGCGTGGTATAGTAGGCCAATTCCTCCTTTCAAAGGAGAGGCTTAGTCCAGCAGTGGGCTGTTGATGATGATACCATTTATTCTCAGAATTTTTTTCTCTATCGATCTGTATATGTGAAATGCAGAAATTCGCACAATAACGGTTAATACGACCCAGAAATTTTCAGTCATGGCCTCTTAAAAAGGGTAAATTTT
This sequence comes from Euclidia mi, assembly GCA_944739405.2. Classification (NCBI taxonomy): domain Eukaryota; kingdom Metazoa; phylum Arthropoda; class Insecta; order Lepidoptera; family Erebidae; genus Euclidia; species Euclidia mi. The sequence continues at coordinate 33,997,305 of OX123202.2, read as the reverse complement.
CAGTGTAAAAGCCGAATGTTTTCTTTTTGTAGTTTTGTTATGATGTAATTAATGACCATAATTTGTATTAACTCAGGGCGTAAATATAGTCGTTTATTGTAAATGGCTTATACGCCCTAACGTGTTAAATGCATTACCTAAGCATAGTTTAAATTCGACGTCGTAAATCCTTATTGCGTATTGATACCTCTGGGTAGAAAGGCCAAAACCCGACTTTTCAGAAGAGCAGAAGAACGATTTCTTTTTAACATAAAAAATCATTACTTTGTCTTTTTGAAGTTATAAAAAATGATTTATGAGAAAGGTTCTTATAATTTGCGAATGAAAAAAGTTAAACCATCAAAACCTATCTATATTCTTTGGTTTTAAAGTTAGCTAGGATTTACGTGTAAGAAAAAGCAATTCTTGGTTAATACCATGAAAATGTACTTTAAAAATACTGTATAGCTCGTATATATCCACTTTTGGTAAGCTTACAGTCACATTTACTGTCGTAAAAACCCATATATCGATACCTTTGGGTAGAAAGATCGTATAAACCAAAACCCGACTTTTCAGGAGAGCAGAAAAACGATGTTCTTACATAAAAATTCATAACTTTTTTTTTAAGTTATAAAAAAATATTTGTGAGAAAGGTTCTTACAATTTACAAATGAAAAAGGTTAAATCATCAAACCTATCTATCTTCTTAAGTTTTAAAGTTAGCTTGGATTTACGTCTAAGAAAAAATCAATTCTTGGTTAATACATCCCTTGAAAATGTACCTTAAAAATACTGTATAAGTCGTATATCCACTTTTGGTAAGCTTATGGTCACATTTACTGTCGTAAAACCCCATATATCGATACCTTTGGGTAGAAAGGTAATATAAAACAAAACCCGACTTTTCAGGAGAGCCGAATAACGATTTTTTTTAACATAAAAATTCATAACATTTTTGTTTTTGAAGTTATAAAAAATTATTTGTGAGAAAGGTTCTTACAATTTACAAATGAAAAAGGTTAAATGATCAAACCTATCTATCTTATGGTTACGTTTAAGCTTATGGTTACATTTACTGTCGTAAAACCCCTTATATCGATACCTTTGGGTAGAAAGATAAGAAACGATTTTTTTTAACATAAGCTTATGGTCAAATTTAATGTCGTAAAAACCCATTTAAGTAGTTTTTTGTATTAAAAACGAGTTATAATCATAGATCAATTGAATCCTGACTAATAAGCAATCCTGTTACTCTCAGAATTAGTAGGAACTCAATTATTATTATTCTAATAATTGAGTGCATAGGGTTCCCACCAAGAACTTAGGGTCCAAAGCCAACCTCATCTGCAAGTGGTGCACCTGCCGATCAACGGACGAGGCTCTGGCAAACAAAATGTCCCAATAAGCGGCAATGGGCTCGCCACCTATTACGTGCGTTCAAAACACTGGCGAAAAGTGGGCGTTTAATATGCCTCTGCCTACCCCTTCGGGGAAACAGGCGTGAGTCTATGTATGTATGTATGTATGTAATAATTGAGTTCCTACTAATTCTTCTAAAAAAAGAAATCGTTCATCTTCCCATTAATGGTCGATTCAAATAAAATAAAACTACCTGAAATACGAAATCAACATTTATTTAGGTATTATAAAACCTTCTAATCAACATTTACTATTATTTCAATAATGATACAACATACCTTACAGGTTTAACATTTTAAATTGAAAAAATAATTATAACAACTTAAACTGTAAATAAAAAAATCTACTTAACACTTTAACTGCCAAGCAAAAATGATTGACAGCCAATCCTCCGCTACCGTAGGTCACCGGTGACCTACGCGGCGGTTAAAGAAAAAAAAAAAGATCAAACTTCTTCTAAATGAAAGTAATCAGGCATTTCAAGGATTTATAAAATGGTTGATAGTATTTTTAATTTTTGTACATATTTAAATGTACTTAATTCAATAAATTATTGAATTAAGCCTTTGTACTAAGGCTTAAATACTAAGGCCCACTTGCACAACGATTCTTAAATTGAATTAAGATGTATTTAACGAGAAAAAAAATATTGAACACCACTAGCGTCTTGCACAACGAAAAATTTGTCGACTAATATGATTTAAGAACTGTCAAAATTAATTACTGAAAATCGGCTGTTTAGTGGGTAATTTCATTTAAAAACTGTCACACTGACGTTGGCAACATGTCATTAGCGACGAGAATTATCTAAAATTATATAATTGGACCGGACGACGCAGCAGGGGTAGGCCTCCCATAAGGTGGATAACCGCGGGCAGCGGTTGGATGCGGGCGGCTCAAGATCGGTCTGTGTCGGGAGAACCTTGGGGGAGGCCTATGTCCAGCAGTGGACGTCTCTAGGCAGACATGATGATGATGATGATATAACTGATAACAATTTACCTACATGTGTTATTGTAAATGCTCAAAAGTTTCTAGTTATTATTTGTCAATTGTCATTTCGTTGCTAGGCGACGACAATGCGTTTTGTTTTATGCTAAAGCATACGCATAACATCGTTAAAATTGTAACAAAAAGTCATCATGCCATGAAACAAAACGTAGAAACTACTTTACCGACCTCATAAAATGTTTAACTAAATCTAAGCGTTGTTGTCGTTGCGCAAGATGACGCTAAATACTTTTAAGTTAAATTATTTTATGCTGTTAGTTCTGTTCAACAAATTTAAATTAAGGAGTAACTTAAATCAAACGTTACGCAAGTGGGCCTTAGTAATTTATATAATTGCAATAAAATAAATTATAACAAGTATACAACAATCAAGCACTAAACATAACTAACTTATGTTCTAAAAAGTTTTTTATGATATACATTTGTATTCATAATTAGTTTAAAATTATTTATGAATTGTTACTGTAAATTATTTTAACTATTGTTATAAATTATTTTACAACGAATTATGAATTTATTGAAGTAACAAATAACATATATACAACAGAATAAAACTACTTATGCAACTAAACTATCCTAAACTAAACCAATAAAACTAAATAAATAAAAATAACAAAATAGAAACTACGCGGCGTCAAAAAATTCCTCCGCAACGCTGTCGGCTGGTAGCGTGCCCAGAAGGCTGGCAGCATTGCCACGTTGTATGGCAATGCTTATTCTCTCTGCAAAATATAAACCAGCCCTCTGGTCACGGGAAGCGTCGATCAGCCTTTTAGCGATTTCTTTGTACAGAGCGCGTGCACTAGGCCCCCATGGCCCCAGCGTTTCGACCCCAAACGGCTCAAAAACGTAATTACCAGATAGGTTTCCGTATTTGCGCCGTTTGAGGGTCTCCTCTGATGCAGCAGCTTATTATGAATTATTTCTTGAAATATTGCAGAAATATCGGTTTCTCGAAACAAAGGTAGGTGGAGTAGAAAGTACGAAGTATATAGCCCAAATCACAATTTAAAATTAGTGATACCACGGAAGTTTAAATTTCTATGTGATGTAATTACATTTCAGAATCAACTTGAAGTTACGTGATAATTTAACCCATCCCTAGCAGATCAAACAAATGTATTGTAATTTAAGTAAATGGATACACGAGTATAAAAATAATCATTCTGAATTACAACTTACCGAACTCAGCACCTACTCGCATATACTCACAAGAGTGTTCTAGCGTTAGCTTAGCGTTCTAGATTGTGATTTGTAGGTATTAATCGTGGTAGCCTCATACGACTGATCAGTGACGGTAGCCTGTTAAAATCATAAATGTCTACCCTAAACTGGGAAAATTCGACCGCCAAGGGCCTCAGTATCATGCACTGAATCACTGGTATCGGTTTTCGGTTTATTATTTATTTAAGTTACATACGTACAATGTTATATATTTAAAAGTACTTAATTAAATAAATTATTGAACTAAATTTCGTATTTCAGGTAGTTTTATTTTATTTGAATCGACCATTATTGGGTACTAGAATAATGATAATGAGTTCCTACTAATTCTGAGAGTAACAGGATTGTTTATTAGTCAGAATTCAATTGATCTATGATTATAAATGGTTTTTATTACAAAAAAAACTGCATATATGGGTTTTTACGCCAGTAAATGTGACCATAAGCTTACCAAAAATGGATAAACGACCAATACAGTTTTTTTAAACTACATTTTCATGGGTTGTAATTGATTTTTTCTTAGACGTAAACCCAAGATAACTTTAAAACTAAAGAAGATAGATAGGTTTTGATGATTTAACCTTTTTTATTCGCAAATTTTAAGAAACTTTCTCATATTATTAGATTTTTTATAACTTCAAAAAGAAAAAAGTTATGAATTTTTTGGTAAAAAAAAAATTGATTTTCTGCTCTCCTGAAAAGTCGGGTTTTGGTTTATACGACCTTTCTACCCAAGGGTATCGAAGTATAGTAGTACTACTTAGTGTTTAGTTAAGTTAGTCTAGACATCATTGCACAGTGAGACACTTTGAGAATATATAATTCTTGTAACGTAATACTCTACGTATTGCGTTATATTATCTCGCAGGCGCTTAACGCAGTAGGTGAAGCCTAGCCCGAGCAGCGTTTCGCTAGCAATTATTACCTTATATGGTCATATACAGAGCCACAGGCCGTCTGTGACTCATTGGTCTATGACTATATAAGATGCGATCTGAATCGATCACTTTCCCTACACACCGACTTGCTGATGGTTATAGTGACAACCAAGTACTATTCTACTACTTTCCTATCTACTGTCCCGCTGGGGTTCTCCCTACGGGCCACGATTCTCCATACGGGCTGTCGACACCGCTACGGTCTGCACCTGACGTTCTCCCCACGAGCTGTCTTCTCTCTACGGGCTGAAACTACGATCCACTGGCGCCTGACCACATCGGCTGCACCGCCTGAGCCTCCGCTCAGCCTGCACCTCGACCACCGAGCTGCTTACACAACGTGCACTCCGGCCACCGGCAACCCTGCGAGCGTCTGAGAGCAGCAGGAGTCTACATTCCAGCCTTCAGGCCAGTGCTTACCTAGTTCGGTCATACTGTATGTAAGCGGTAGTGAGACATAATAAAGAACCTGTTTAGCCTAGCAGTGTTTCCTTCGAACCTCGACATCCTACTTGAGATCCTCCGTCTCATTCTTAACACGCTTTTTTATTAATATATTTTTTATTTATTTATAGACTCACGCCTATATCCCGAAGGGGTAGGCAGAGGTGTAATATTACACCCACATTTCGCCAGGAATTTTTAGGTCCCACGTAATAGGGGGCGAGCTTATTGCCGTACCGGGCACATTACCAGACTTCGTGCTGCTACTAAGAATTTCCTAACGGAAAAACCCAATGACACTTTGCCCGACCCGGGAATCGAACCCGAGACCTCCCAATCCCACGCGCACATTTATGCCGCGAGACCGACGAGGCAGTCCACATTGATGCCGCGAGACCATCGAAGCATTTTATTAATATAGTGTCGAAGAATTTCTACCTAATATTATGTTATAGTTGAAGCGTGCCTTTGAATTTTTGGTAAAATGTTTATATCCTGTATATGTCACAAGACCCATCACCAAGCCGAACTCTACTCGCTTTGTACATCATGCCAAGTCATACTAAGCAAACATAAAACCTGGGAATCGATATTTCTTTAAGGAGAAAGAATTATTTAATTCGCAATTAAAAGCGCTTGTGCAATTTTCGGAATCCCTACTTATTTATGGGTGCATAGGACATCTATAGAACGTGTTGGCAGGGTAAATGCATAGATTTGTACCTAATTACAAAAATTTAATAGTAACTTTGAGCCTCAATATCTTCTGAACCAGTTATTTCCCAGGTATGGTTCCGAAGTAAAAAATGTTCATAATGATTTGGATATGGTACAATATGGGGTTTCAGTTTTCGTTAAGGGTCTTTTTACACCCTGTATGTATTTTTTGTGTGCGTGTGTATGTCACTGAACTTCTCCTAAACGACTGGACCGATTTTGATGAAATTGTTTGTGTGTGTTCAAGGGGAATGGTTTAGATTCACAAAAACATTGCGAATATTAAAAAAAAAACTGGCGGTAGTAAGTTCACCGGCTCAGCTAGTAATAATATTATATGTATTTATATGTTTAGTTTGAAAGTTGACTAATTTTCTCTCACAATAAAAATTGATATTGTAAGATCGTATTCTAAGGGCTGGTTTCACCCACCTACCGATAAATTTCTTGAAAATTGTTTTATAAAGCATCGTGTAAATTTGGCCGCAGACTTTATATGTCTTCATGGATTTAAACAAAATTTCAAAATGGCTACGAGTAATTGAAAATTGAAGGCAGCTTGTGGAACTTTTTAAAACACGTATTACATTTTAAACTGCAGGAAATAGCTACCTGTAAGGAAGAAAACATAATGAGCGCTGCGGTGGTATTTCTTTTTATCACAATGTTACCAACGGTAGCTGGTTAGTTTTATAATGAATTGACTTCAACCTTTGAATTATGCATCACGGCAGATGCTGGGGCGACCAGGAACTAAGAAATTCACTATAATAGCATAGATTTAGTATCGCGATGCTGAGCAGGTATACGAAATTTGCATTAATTATGTGATTTTGCTGTAATGAACATGAAAACCCATCCACTCTCCTTCATTGTATAATATGATAAAATAATATGTGTTTTTTCTATTTCTCATCGATTGATTATCTGACAAATTCGAATCACCTGTATGTTAGTTGCGTTTTCCATTTTGCAAATACTCGTAGCTAGCAAATGCAATAATACGATTATACTGTTTCCATCTCCCTAATACAACATGGTGGACCGATGCATCATATAACATTATTTATTAGTTTCTACAACCCATGCATGTGATTTTCGTTCCCTTCAGTCTTATAAAATTGATGATCATCATCATCAGCCTGCCGTAGTCCACTGCTGGATATAGGCTTCTTTAATGGCACGCCACTGAGCCTGATTTTCGGCTCTTCGTGTCCAGCCGCTGCCAGCCACTTTGCGTATATCGTCACTCCACCTAGCCGGAAGGCGTCCTACACTACGCTTGCCAAGGCGCGGTCTCCACTCTAGAACACAACTACTCCATCGGTTATCGGTTCTGCGACAGATGTGACCAGCCCACTGCCACTTCAACGTGCTAATTCTCTGAGCTATGTCGATTACCTTGATTATTAAAATAGATGATGGGACATTTTTCACAAAGCCGCGACGGTTTCCCATTTTCAGGTGCCATCAATCTTAATGTGCATGCATCGTTTAAGCTGGCGTCTACAAGAGATTGGCTTACAGTATGTAACAGGTAATTTGGTAAGGGATGAAAAATAATTGTATGAAGCCAAAGTGTATCATTGCAAACATTATAATTAAATGGCTGCTTTAAAAATCTGGTGGCACCAAGAATTGTGTAAATTTTGAATAATCATGGAGTTCGGCCCTAGGTTCGATTTCTGGGTTTGGATTTATGAATAAAAAATCAAATTGTAACATCACTGGCGCCAGTAATAATATTACTGAGTGGGAACAGCTGAGAAGTACCTTTACAGTAAGTTAATTTTTACACTTTCTTTAGAAATATGGTATGTTACGCTGGCTATGATAACCGGAGCTTTCTTATCACCAAGCATCTTACATAAAATATAATGTCTTAATCTGAACCTTCAGTCATTGACCCATAACGACTTCCCTACATATTTGCGTAATAACTTTAGCAGTAAATGGCATAATATTTCCGAAGCACGATACCTCGAATGTAAATAGCGTGGTAATATACCTAGGGATTTAGCTAAACCATGCGAGCAAAGTTGCAAACCACGACATTGATCATCGTAGTAAGGATTTACGTAGATATAAATATACATGTAACCCAGCAAAAGTTTTAAACTAGCTAAAATATTATATGCAAATCAGTGTAGACCTATCTAATTTGAGACATACACGAAAAGGATTACAAGTTTTAATTACACACGGTTATTCGTAAGTTTTGAGTCATAAATATCAATGAGTGATTCGCTATTGGGCGTAGAGCAGATTGCTTATGTAATTTAAAACTCCGTCAGTAGAATCTTAATGACGTCATTTGCCAATACGTGGGCTTAACAGCCATTAGAATTCCTACAGTTTCACGAATCGGTTCGATACGTTTGTATTACGATCGTACCTATAGTCTGAAACTATAACTGTATGGAAACTGTGTCACAACAGAATCAAATATTTTTATACATATACGTCTATTTACAAATAAATTTGACGGTACATAATACAATATGTTAAAAACCTCTTTATATCATAAATCAATAAAGGTTGAAATTAAATTACATTTAGCGGATTATATCGCGATGTATTGGTTTGACTGAGATTACACCTAATGATCTATATTCTATGTATAATATGTATGTATTTACAAAAAAAAAGTATGTATATGTATGTTTCATCATCGCCCACCTTGGTATAGAAACACATTAAGCTACATAAACTCCTTAAATAGTATTTTAGATACCTGTAGTAAACATAAAACTGTCGTTTTGACTGGTAATTTGAATATTGATACTATGCCCGATAATCTAAGCACTCATTCAGAAATATATCTGAATTTAATGGCCAGTTATGGACTCAAGCAGGGTGTTCACTACCCCAGTAGACAGAGTACATGCCTGGATCATTTTATGATAAAAACGAACCATAAAGTCCAAACTTTTGTAATTGACGAGCTAACAGACCACTCGCCTATACCAATGCACATTAACTGTGTCTCTGTTCCCAAACAAAGCCTATATTTTAGCAAAATTTACATTGATTTTGATACTATGGGTGACAGTTTGGACAAAGAATCGTGGTCTGAGTTATATTCTACTACAGACGTTTATCATGCTGCACTAATTCTTGCAACAAAGCTAGGTAAGGTCATAAGCGACAACACCATAGAAAGATTTGTTTGATTGCTAAGCGTAACAAGCCATTGAAACCATGGCTTACTTTAAGTGTAATTAAATCTATAAGAAAACGGGATAGAATGCATAAAAAGGCAAAAATAAATTGTAATGATGCAGATATTCGAATCTTGGATGAAGAAGAACCCCGTAAAGGTTAGCAATATAATTAGCTGCCATAAGAAGCATAGTGCACCTGGACTAGATAAAATAAAAGCGTCTGTTGTGTATGTCACACACACACACAAACACACACCACACACACACACACACACACACACACACACACACACACCACACACACACACACCTAAGGTAAGGCAAGGCTAACAAACCCAAACTAAGCTCTGCTTAGTTTGGGACTAAATGGTGTTGTGTGAAAATTATTATTATATTTTTTATTATTAGCCGAAGTTTTCATTCCTTTATTGAAAATACAATCAGTAAAGGTTATCACTCAATAAAACAAAATTTTACAGTATAATTCAGCAACAAGAGACAAATATCGTTTTTCCGTGTCCATTGTCCACGAATTCATGGACAAAAGCGATAATAGGCATCAAGGCTGACCCGAGTAACCACGAACTGTCCATTATTTAACCCAAAAACACGCTAGATAATGTCTGTTATCGTTCCCTTACTTCTATTTTGTGCGAGAAATGGGGTTGCACGTATGAAAGGCAGTTTTATACTGATGTAATAAATAAGGGTTAAGGCTTACGGCCGGGCAGGCTCGTGACACAACCTTCGTGCAACGTTGCAAGAGGGTTTAATGGAACATGCGAAACCTCTTTATTTTACCTTAGAAATATCACACCTCAACGCAATATAAAATAATAAGGCGTCGAAACGGCATTTCGGCAATAGGGTAAAATTCAGGTCAACGGCTGATTAAAGTTTGGCGCTCTCACACCTATCGGTATATAACCGTTTAAATACTGATGTTTTAAGCTTCTCTAACAAGGTACTTATTTTTGTTTGCATCAGGATGTAAAACTCTAACTAGTGTCTCCTTTCACCACCCAAAACAGGTTTTAGAGCCTGCAGAGGGGAAAAATAAAGCGACTTACAATCTTAAATTACCCTCAAAAAGCACTGCTGTGTTCTCTTCTTTCCTCAATGTCACCACTAAGAGTAACTATTAGAGGTAGGGAAGCTAGTATTGCCAGAATCGAGACGCCACTGCATTACTTTAAAAAGTATATAATTCGTAAATCTGGTACATTATTATCAAATATGTAAATTGCGCTTCAAGTAGTTGGGTAAGTAGTTTGGAGTGCAATTTTTATTTAATGCGACACGTGGTTACCTTACCGCAGGGTAGATTGCAGCGGCAATATTCCGGAGATTGCAGTTAGTGACGGCTCAGGCATGCCATCAAGAGACTTTTTAAGTACCTTCATATCGTTACCTACCTTGTTATTTTAGTAGAAAAATTAACATTGAAGTTCTTCTGCAAGTTAAAAATTAAATATAAATAATATATTTTAATAAAGTCTGTTAGGAAAAACCAAAGTGCTGAAGAGCGTTGTTGTCTTGTTAATTAATGATGGTTAGATAGAGACTAGTTCTATCTATGATTGAAAAATTGTGTTAACTACGTCATAGCTGTCTGGCGTTTGGGGATTAATGTCAGTAATTTAGAAACGATGTTTAACTTTTAATACTTATTATTATACTATCAACCACAGAGTCACAATCACCACCATATCACCTTGTAATAAACGTCAATCATAATTTGTACAAAGATAATTATATAACCTGTATTGTGCCTCACGGTTGTACCCTCCGGTAAAAAGGCTCCAACTTCAATTTTGGCGCCGCAGGATCAAAGATTTGCATTAACACCACAATTATAGAGCTCATTAATTATGCTGCCAATGCAAATCCGATGATTTGTTCCTAAGCTTATCTTGCTCAAACAGACAAATTCGCCTGCTTTATTATATTGGTTTAAATCCCACGTATGACAGTCTCACACAACCATATTTTGATAGCTGTCTTGTTCGTAGAACTGAATTCTACGTAAGTCTACGCGGCTACACGATATCTGATTCTACGGACTGCCTGCAGATAAACCAGACTGTACCGCAATATAACCGGAACTTGTATAAAGCTTTTGATTATAATTGATATACTTCTACGAATAACAGTACTCTACAGTCGACTCGAGTACGAGTAACTCTACAGTCCGCATCAATCAAAATAATTGTTGGTACTGGGAAATTTGTGAAAGTTGTATACAATGTTAAAATAACATCAGTAGCGTAGAATGTGTGAAGCGTTCGTAAGTGAGGTCATTGAACTGTGCGTGGTGTGTCGGCCAATACACTTCGTTGTTTATGTGTAGTACGAATATGTATTGTTTGCTATGCTTTTATTTCTTGCGTACAAATTCTGTTTGTTTCGTAGGTTGTGTTTGGTTTACAGTGATATTGCAAAACATAGACGACTGTTTACTGCACAATACAAATAATAATATTTACCTAACACATAACTAGAATGCCTCGTTGGTCTCGCGGCATAAATGTGCGTGTGGGATTGGGACATCTCGGGTTCGATTCCCGGGTCGGGCAAAGTTTTATTGGGTTTTTCCGTTAGGAAATTCTCAGTAACAGCACGGAGTCTGGTAATGGGCCCGATACGGCAATAGGCTCGCCCCCTATTACGTGGGACCTAAAAATTCATGGCGAAATGTAGGTGTTATATTACACCTCGGCCTACCCCTTCGGGGATACAGTCTATAAATAAAATAAAAAAATAACCTAACACATAAACTTTGTTTACTATTACACCAAACTTCTTTTTCAATTCTCTGAGACAATATTTAGGTTTGAATGTATGTCCCAAAGTCGGTACTTTGGGACATACATTCACGACATGACAAAACAATACTGCACTACGGTTAGAGCGTAGGTGTAAAGGTGGTCAAATATACATTTTCAGCCTCACGTGAAATACGTGAACACCTTAAAATGCAGTAAACTTATAAAAAACAGTAAAAATTTTTTTAAATATTTCTGACCAAATATAAAAATATCGTCTAAACCTTTTAGTAGGAATGTCTATGAGGCTTAGATGTCTTGTATATATGCCAAGATAGTGGCGATAATTCCTGTACTCGACATGTGGTTGAAGATATGTTGCTTCGCGGCGTTCTTACTTTCCATGGTTGTTTCGTCTAGTACTTGTGGAGTAAAGGCTCCAGGAGTTTCCTCTTGAAACTCCTCGATGTCACAATTGTGACAGCACCCGCAACCCTGTCGAAGAAACGGCGCTGCAAAAGTTGGCGGAATGCCCAGTTTGGGCGTTCCAGTGCCGTGAACTCATCACCATCTTAAGCCATTCTCGACCATTTTGGTGTAGACCTCTTCAAAAACTTCCATTTCGTTCTATTTTGACATCTTTCCATCTCATTTGCGGTCTTCCATCTGGTCATTTACAATCCCACGGTCTCCATTTCAATATTGCTTGCACCATGTTTCAGGTTTTCTGGCTACATGTCCCACCCACTGCCATTTTAGCTTCCCTACTCTTTTAGCAACATCTGATACTCGATTTTCTTTTTGGAGCCATTTATTCGTCTTTCTGTCTCTTACTGTCACTACCAGCTTTCTGTCCATTGCCCTTTGAGCTACTTTCAGTTTTTACCCTTTGAGCTTTTACTTTAAGTCAGTAGTACGATTTTGGAGAGCTGTCCTTGTAATAACCCAACTTCGGCTCCGTAGGTAAGCACTGGCAGGACGCACTGGTTGAATATGCTCGCTTTTTGTTGCTTCTTAAAAGCAAATGCCAGTTTGCCGAAAGCGGCCCAAGCCAAACGGAATACGGATCATGTATCAATCTCGTTCACCTGGTTTGCTTTGCCCATCTTTATATCTTGCCCTAGGTATATATATTTATTAACGAATTTCAATAATGGGGTACCTCCTACTACAATTGTTATTTCGCTGGAGTTTTCACTGGTCATGTTTCGAATTGGCCGGGAACTGGTCGCGGCAATTGTTACAGTCATACCCTCGCTCCCTGCTAGTAATGCTGATGTAACGAACTAACAACTTGTCGAATTCACGTCAAAATAATATAAAGACAATTACATGACTAACATCAACGACCTCATTTTGCGGAATGACTTCCCTTAAGATGGCGCTTGCGCACCAGTGTTGCCCCTTGAATAAGTGTTGTGCCGTAACATCCTCCGTGCGCTGAAAGGATGGCTTTCAAACGTTATTCTGTGTCGTCCCCTTCTGTTGCCGTTAAGGGGTACATCTTGTGTACTGTCCTTCTTTATACTACGCTTTTTCCTGTTGTGACATCAGCAACACGGCTGACCCCGTCGGTCCCTGGATACAGACGACTGATTCTGGCCAGTCGCCATTGAAGTAGTGGCAGGTTGTCCTCCTTGAGAATCACGAGGTCCCCAATGTTCAGCTGACCATTTTGTGCGCTGTTGAAGTTCAGCCACGTACTCCCGGCGCCACCTCTCCCAGAAATTCTGATGCAACTTTTCTATAAGTTGGTATCTATTGGGACGCTTGCAATCAATTGGTTCTGATGGCACCGACATCAGAGGCCGCCCAACAAGAAAGTGCCCTGGGGTTAGTGGAGAAGGATCAGTTGGGTCCGAGGAGAGAGGCGTTAAAGGACGGGAGTTTAAAATCGCCTCAATTTGTGCAAATAGCGTAGCGAGCTCCTCAAATGTCAGGTAAGCATTCCTAGCGACACGTTTCAAGTGATGCTTATCAGATTTGACCCTAGCCTCCCAAATACCTCCAAAATGAGGAGAATATGCGGGGCTGAACACGAACTTGATGCCTTCATTAGTGGCAAAATTTATAACTGGCTCACGACTGGACCTGAGTATTCAATTTAATTCATTGTTTGCGCCTTTGAAGTTAGTACCAGTATCGCAATAAATCACATGAGGTTTACCTCTCCTAGAAAAAAACCTTCTTAAAGATAAAATAAATGCATCAGTGCTCCGATCGCTATCTAACTCCAAATGAATTGCTTTGGTAGAAAGGCAAACAAATAAACATAAACAACACTTTGAGATACGATTGCCTTTACCCTTATGGCTAGAAATCATAAAAGGACCTGCAAACTCCACACCGCTTGAATAGAACGGGAACATAGCACAACTTCTTTCCACTGATAAATTACCCATTAAGTTTTTCCTCTAAATCGAGTGCAAATTAAACACTTTCTGCTTGTGCTACGTACCAAGTGTCTACCACCTATAGGCCAAAATCGTTCTCTTATTGAAGCTTATAAATGTTAAGGACCAGCATTAAATAAACGTTCGTGCTCATGACTCACTAATAATTTTGTTAAATTATACTTTGCATCTAAAATTATAGGATGTTTTTTATCAAACTCATAATCTGAGTTTTTAATACGACCTCCAATTCTTAAAATACCATTCCTATCAATAAATGGATTGAGAGGCAATAACTTGGATTTATTTTTAAGAGTCTAATTCTCCTTAAGTAGCTTTATTTCTTGTGAATAGCTATCCAACTGGCTAAACTTTACTAATAAGGCGAGAGAATCATTTAATTCCTTAATATTTAATTGCCCTTGCAATTTAGAATTTTTATTTTTACAGTGAAATATGAAACGCAGTATATAGGCGTATATTCTCTTCAATGTATTAAAGTTAGAATAGTTATCAAATTCAATTATATTCCCTTCAATAGCAAGATAGCAATCAATATTACATGAAGCCTTAACGTCAGGTAAAATATTAGGGATTTGTTTTCTTGTAGGCCAATAGCATGATTCTTTAGCGAGGAACAAAGGCCCTTCCCACCACAGGAGAGACGACTTCAACTGCTTAGGGCTTACACCGCTAGAAGCAAGATCAGCTGGGTTTTGGTCAGTGGGTACATAATTGAAAGTGAATCCAGTGGTTAACTGGTTGATTTCATTTACTCTGTTACACACAAATATTTTAAGATCCCTAGGGGGAGTTTTAATCCAACCCAAAACAATCATTGAATTAGTCTAAATAAATTTACGACTAATATTACACCGCAGTGACTCAATAATCTTTGCACACAACCTAGCTCCTAATAGAGCACCACAGAGCTCTAGTCGTGGGATCGTAGTTGGCTTCAAGGGCGCAACTCAAGCCTTAGCACGCAATAGTCTAACCGAAACTGTATTATTACTATCAGTTGTGCGCAAATATACACAGCCACTATAAGCGCTCTGTGAGGCATCAACAAAACAGTGTAATTCTACCAACACAGGAGAATGGCATATAACATTTCTGTCTACCTGCATAGAAGAAAAGATTGCCAAACTATTAATAAGTGTGGACCAATTATTTTTAATATCATTGGGCACAGGATCATTCCAATCTAACTTAGTACACCAAAGACGTTGTAGAATAATTTTTGCTGTTATGATGCAAGCACACAAAACACCTAAAGGATCAAAAATTTTACAAGTAGTTGAAATTATTGTTCTTTTTGTAATATAAGGTACAGATTCTATATAAGTAGGAAACTGCAATGTGTCAGTTTTAGGACATAAATTTAAACCTAAAACAGTAGACAGTTTAGTTAATTCTAATGTACTATTTAATGTGGGTTCACACTCAACTATTTAAGGACAGTTTGTCCTTATTTTTCTTAAAGGGAAACATCCCGAGGATAATGTTTAAGTCACTTTCTTATAAAAAGAAACCAATTCCTCCTCCGTCTCTGCGCCGGTACTAATGTCATCATAATATAAATCATTTTTAATTATATTACTAATTTTAGGCTCCAGGCATTCCTTTGACAGTTGGAAAAGACACCTAGTACTTAGAAAAGGTGCAGAAGCTGTTCCATATGTTACAGTATTAAGCTGCAACACCTTAATTGGCAGGGTTTCATACTCCCTCCACAGTATTAATTGTAGATGGCGCTGTGACTCTTTAACATAAATCTGCCTAAAAATCTTCAATATCACCGGTAATAACATATTTATAAGTGCGAAAGCGCAACATTATATTTGTTAAGTCATTTTGTATAACTGGACCAATCAATTCAATGTCATTAAGTGACTTGCCAGAGCTAGTCTTAGAAGAAGCATTGAATACTACCCTCAGCTTTGTGGTTTCACTCTTCTCACGGATTACCGCATGATGTGGCATATAGTATCCGAATACCGGTCTGGCCATTTCAGTCAAATGGCCCCATTCAGCTTACTCGTTAATAAAATTTACATAATCTTCCTTTAAACTTGGATATCTTTAAAATTTTCTTTTTAAGTTTTCGAAACATATTTTTTTGCTATTAAAATAAGAATCACCAAGAGACCCTTCAGGTTCCTTATTAATGGGCATAGCCACAGAAAATCTACCATTTGCTAACCGAGACAAATTTTTTAATAATGAACTTCACTAAGCTGTTCCTCAATAGAAAATGTTTTAGTAACAGGTAAATCATCAATATGCCAAAACCTTTCTAAGGAATCCTTCAATTCCTGACTAAAATTACAATATACTTTAGCACTAGGTTGACTCATTGTTATAGGGCCACCTATAAGCCATCCTAACTTGGACTCTTGCAAAACTGGTTTACCTTAACCTAATTTAATAATATTTGAACCTACTATAAACCAGTAAACATCCGCTCCCAAAAGAATATCTATCTCACTTGGAGAGAAATACCTAGGATCAGCTAAATTAATGTTATTTGGTATATTAAACGTTTCTGTATTAATCAAAGAGCTTGGCAAAACTCCTGTTATCCTGGGCACTACTAAGTAACTAACATTAATTTCAAAATTCATATATTTAGACTTCAATCTCAAATTACATCTTTCAGTTATATTACAGGTAGCATTATTAATACCTAAAACATTCACTGAACCACCAGGGTTAGTAACAAGCCCTATCTTCCTTTTAAAATTTTCTGTAATAAAGTATGACTGGCTCCCTGTGTCAAGCAGTGCACGGGCAGTATATGATTTGTTATTAATTAAAATTTCCACCAAAGCAGTGCACAATAAAACCTGACTATTACATGCCACAGAAAGTGACACAGGTAGAGAGGACGAAGTACAAGGTTGTTCAGTATCAGCAGTTGTCATACTAGCCTTATTAATGTGTAACAAGGAATTATGTTTCCTTTTACATGTGCGACATACAGCTCTCAGCTGACACTGAAAAGACTTGTGGCCATTGCGTAAGCAATTCTTACATAAATTCAAATTATTCACCTTAGCTAAACGAGCCTCTATACTCATACCTTTGAACAATTTACATGCATGCAAAGAGTGATTCTCGTCAGATAAAATGCAGGAACCTTTTGTGTCCTTATTTATAGATTTTTTTTTCAGATTGCCAACTAATTCCAAATGAAGTGCTTTAAGATGGTGCTTGCGCACCAGTGCTGCCCCTTGAATTAGTGATGTGCCGTAACAGCTGCGGAGATGGCGAAGCGAGTGAAATTGATGATGGTAGCCCTAGGGGCCGCTTCCCGTCCGCCAGTAGGCTGAGGTGGCGGCGCTGTGACCACTTGCGCCTCCAGAAATATTGATTAGCAAATATGGTGTGACCCGCCAGCATCCAACGGCAAACCGAATCCTGACAAGGTCCGGTGTACGACGCGATGCTAACCAAAATTCGTCTGGCCGCCGCTAAGGAACACCATGGTGGTTATAGTTAGTAGACCCAGCCACGCTCCAAAGTGCAAAGCCACCTTTTGTCTTGCATATCTAATGTACCACACAATGCACATTACATGGGACCAGCAGTTGATAGTTTGTCTGCCATTGAGGCATAATGAAGGAATAACGGAAAGCAAGCAGCGTGCACAGTGCGAATTAGAGCGAGACAGCGTGACAGCTGCTGCATCTAATGCTATCTTGCTCTTAGCTTACTACCTGCCATTATCTGATGCCATTTAAATTGCAACATGCACATTATTTTAGAGAAAAATAACAATAATTAGAATATATTTCACTAACAAACTAGATTATCTCAAGGGCTGCACTTAGAACTTCAGTGTAGTAAGAAAAAGTGTTTATTTCGTGATATTCTATAATAATTTTAAGTTTATTTTAGTTGGCCGGCACTTTTAGAATTAGCCCAAATTTGCTGGGTGATCTTCTTTAAAATACCTACATAGACTCACGCTTGTTTTTCGAGTCCGGTCTGTAGTCTCTGCCTACCCGCAAAGACTACAGACCGCCATTTACAACTATGTAAAATGTATGATAAGATTGTTAATGTTTTAGAGAGTAGTAACTGAAAGTAATCATAAGCATGTTAACGAGAATGTTAGGTACGTACAGACTTGTACATGAACTGTAGAACGGTCAATTTATATATAAAGTGTACTTTGTTGTTTAATACACACAAGCATGTTTGTATATACGTGTGAGTAAAGTGTTCGGGTAGTGACCCGAACATTACAGGACGAATCATGTTAATTAATTTTATATTTTATACTATAGTAATAGGGTGTAATTTTGTCTACCAGACTTCGTACTAAGATTGAAAATATTATTTTGTCCGGCCAGAGGCAGATAAAGCCAGCAATTAGTTTCGATTGCGCTTTTTTGCGGTTCCATTAGCAATTGCTTCTTTACCATTTAATAGCATAGACACTCAATTTATAATGAAAATTATAAAATCAGAGAAATATTTATTCTAAAGTTCTTATAGTTTGGTTTGCCTACTCTTCTTCTTCTGACTGCCCGTTCCCATATTACTTAGGGTCGGCGTAGAATGTCTTTTTCTCCCATTCTCTCCTATCAGCCGTCATCTGATTATTCACTCCCTTTTCATTCAAGTCATCCTTGATGCAATCCATCCTTCCTTTCTTTGGTCTTCTTCTTGCCTTTTATCCCTCAACTCTCATATTCATCACCTTTGGTTTGCCAGTTGTAAATTTTATTTTCACTGGATTATATATATTACATAATCCATAAATATGCATATGGATTATATTATATTAGTGCCCCTGTCCTTGCAGGGAAAGTAAGAAAGAAAGAAAATACATTTAAGTGCTAACAACGATTGCCAGGAAAAAGCTGTGTCACTTTAAAAAAATAGTGCCTTTTACCAGGAAATGATATTACCAAAGTTGAATGACCTACCAAGTAAACATTATTACCTACATATGTATAATGTAATTGCTTGGCGTATATTTGGCAAGCTCGCATAGATAAGTGACTTCCACTAAAATTTATTCATGAGAATATTGCTTGAAAAAATAATTCTGTAAATGATAAACTCATTTATAAATATGATTACTCCAACAATAAAATATAGTGTTGGCAATTTTATAGTTTTCTCTTTAATATAATAACTATGTTGTAACAAATCTCTCTAACTAGGTATGCTGAATGTAGTTGAAGGTTTATACAGAGTTGATTTACAAAAGTTGTGCAATAGCTTGACTGCACAGTTGCTGTCTTGCACTCCGCTGAATGTTATGGGTTGACACGAGAACAAATTATTTCAAGTCTAGGTGTATTTTTGTATATAGAATTAATATTTGTAAAGCGTACCGACACACAGTATTAATTTTTAACGCATAAGCTGCCTTCTTAATATAAATCATTATCATACACATGTGTTGAGTTTTATTAAACTTCGTTCGTCTAAATACAATTGCTTCTGCTTGATTTTCCATAAAATATGACTATTATCATCATTTGAAACAAAATATCTTTTCGTTAATAACATTGAATGATAGTAATACTTTGACCTGTATGTGTTAATTTCTCATTCGTATTAATCAGCAAAATGATATATTCCACGTAAATATTGAATTCTAAATCAACCGATACAACAAACTAAATCAATAATATCTCACATTGCGCTCGGTCATCATCGTCCTAGCGTTATCCCACTTGCATCCAAGACTTATCGCCTTGGAGCCCGGGGTCCGCTTACTAGTCTATCCAGATTTGACTGAATATCAGCTTTCCTACAGAGCTATTATCGTCTGACCTCCGCAATCCAAAGTTTAGACCAGTATCAGTTTATTTGAGGGTACTGACTCCCTGTAACAACTGTCAAAGATCTTCATGACAGCCGGGACCGACGGTTTAACGTGCTCTCCAAGGCACGGAGCAAGCGATTATTAACAATTTTATTCACATTGCGCTCGGTATATATTGCAAAATAATTTCTACGACCCAATAAACAGATCACCAATTATATCAAAACACGATTAATATTCCCTCATACGAAATAATAACTTTTGGATGGACATCATTGATCGCTTTTAATCTGTATTATTTCCATAAACGAGAGTGTAGAGCAAATACCGTTCGTAATAGGGTCACTGTGCTTTCAATATTGTCATCTTTGTGCAGTAAATATGGCAGGGACCGCAAGAGTCTTTGAAAAGGGTATCGATTTAGAACCAATAATAGACAGAACCTTATTAAAATATCAGAGATTGGAAACTAGTTACGAGACTAAAATTAGGTTTGACTTACAAATAAATATAGGTAGGTAAAAGGAATTATACTTTAAAAGCGCGACTGCAGCTAAAAGGCTTGTCATTAGTACACATAGAGTCGTGACACGGTTAAACTTACTTTTATACACATACATAAGTCAAACAATATGCTCGGTACGATATCGTGAGCAGTAAGTATGTTCTATAAACAAAGCATGCACAGAATTATGCTCTTGCCATTTTCAGATAGAGAGCAGAAAATTTGTGTCAGTTTATAACAGGTAAGTTCACTAGGCAACTGTAAGTCCAGTGTGTATAAATTTAGGTGAAGCTTTCGCGAATAATAAGTAGAGCAGACATTATCAGGCAGACAGATGTCAACGCTAGCCATCTGCTTGGACGACTATCACGTTTGCGACCGAGCATAACGCGTAATAGGGTAATGATTGTAATGAAGGGAAAATCTAATTTTAAAAGTGTATAGCGTCTCATGAAAATTGCTTTCATCAAAATTACCTACAATTATTATCATACCGATTACTTACACTCTTCAACGCAAAATATTGAAAATATAAATAGGAAAATGTGGATATCGAAACAAAATCTTGTACATATAATAGCCGTATATTATAAGCTGAAAAAAAATCATTTAATCGAATATTCCTCGTAAATTATGAAAACCTAATTAGCTGGGATAGTATGCTGAAATTCATTATGCATGCCGCTATACGCAAATATTTGCCCGAGTGAATTAATAATATGGTCAATATTTCGAAAACGAATTATACAATAGAAACAGTTTACAAGGTTACCCGTAATTTTCGGTAACGATTGCTGCCAGCTGTGATTGAGTGTTCGAAGGGCTCGACTTTGAAAGTTGCCCAACACATATTTCATCGGTCATTTTATAACTGACAGAGGACAATTGGTTGCCAAACTCGTCAAGACCTACTTTAAATTTATAAACCCATTGAAACTGAAATGGAAATTTCACACGTGTGATCGGTTATCATTCAAATAATTTTATTGTCGAAGTAAAAGTTATGAATATTGCAGAATGTAATTTGATATTGAGAGTACTTGTATGTAATATACCTATTATACCTGAACAGAAATGATACAGATGATACAGTGAACATTGAATAGGCTACACGTTTTGTGAATAATGATCCAAGTGTGAATGAAATTTTAGAATGGGCGGGTTCCGTATTCGAAAATGTTGGTGTAAAAGCATGTGCAGATTTAGATGGACAAAACTCTTTAAGTATACATCGAATGATATAAGATAGTGGTAGGTAACGTATTGTGCAGAAATGACAATGAATAAAGATGGGCAGATAGATCTAACTATTCTGCAATTTCAGACAGTGACAGTGTATCTAGTAATTATGACAAAAAAAAAGACAAATATATACTTCTCTGTCACCAGTCAATCGATCGTTTACCCCTTTCTCTTTCATATCCATCCTCACACAGTCTATCCATCTTTTCCTCGGCCGTCCTCTCCCCTTTTGTCCTTCTACATGCATATTCATTACTTTTTTACCTACATACATCTCATCTCTCCGCATAACATGTCCATACCAGGCCAATCGACTCCCTTTTACCTTTTGATCTATGGGTGCCACTTTCATACTACCTCTAATGTAATCCTGCTTAAATCTGTCCATTCTTGACACTCCACACATCTATCGTAACATTCTAATCTCTGCCACATGCAATCGTTTCTCATCCATCTCCTTTGTAGCCCAACTCTCAGATCCATACAGTACGACAGTAATACATACAATAATATAGTAATACCTACAATAATATAGAAAATAAAAAACTTGAGGTACTGATTATTTTGTACTTTTATTTATTATTTAAGTACATCCTTTTCATTTAAGAAAATATCACATCCCAATAAAATCACAAAAATAACAATTTTAGGAACCTAGTTGTTCCTGACGTTTATTAATGTTCAAAGGGCTAATTAAAGCTAATCAGTGGACTACTATTTTTATTTAACTAGGAGGTAGCATGCACGGTAACATGTTCTTATGTTAAAAATATTGTGAAATACGGTAGTTGGTTGGAGATACCCGTTAAGCCTCATCTACAGACACGTCTAAGTAAGTAAGTACAGAGAAAAATGGATGTTGAGTTGAGACCGAGCTACCGCAGCTATTTATTTATTTAGTAGGTACGTTTATAAATATTATGTATGTGGTCTAATTTATTTGTGATCAGTGTGAAATGAAAAACTTAGGTAAGGTACCTACTAACCTTACCTAAGATTTTCATTTCACAATGACCACACTGTTTAAAAGCCTGAGCATTAAATTTTTTTACTTAATTATGTCTACTTTGGTCGAGAAACCTTTGATACTTACTAGGTACATGATTAACATACGCTAATCTAAAAAATATAGGATAATGTGATGATGATGAAGCTTAATTCGCGGATCCCTAAAATTCCTGCAGACTTTATCGGTTCACTGATGATTACCTACAAATATAAATGCCTAAAATAGAAATGCCTACGCCTAAGGGAATATCAAGGATGAATAAAAAAAAGATATCTGCTCAAATGTTTACACCTATTAAAACCAATACAACGAATCTTCATAGTACGAGTACTCCGAAAAATACCCAACTCGCGGAGAATGAGTTATGTCTCCCTGTAAAATCAACAAACACAAATACATTCCCGAGTTCTGATCTGAAAGAAGACATTGAACACAAAGCAAGTAAACGTATCTCTGCGCCAAACTCTACGACAACGATACAGAGGAAAGTAATTATTATTGCAGACCAATAAGGCAGAAATTTACGTCAAGAATTACAAACAAAGCTTGGAAATAATTTTGCCGTGCAATGTACATGGAAGCCTGGAGCAAGATTAATGGACGTCCTAAATTCGGAGCAAGAGCAGTTAACTATGTTAGGTAAAGATGACATAATTATTGTACTGGGTGGGATGAACGATAAAAATCCTTTTGATCTGCAAAATGCTTTAATATCTTGGCTCAACAACATGACATGTAATACCAATATAATTATCTCTGAGGTCCCCTACAACAGGTTTTTGAATGAGAAAAAACTTAATCAAAGCTTTAAGTTTATTTCTAGCAAATTTAAACATTGTTCATTTGTCGACATGAAGTATTGTTACCTGATTCCTAATAAGCAAAATATAAATATAAGGAGATATTGGCTATAGATTATAGGCTTAAATTTAAGACCTACCAAATAGAATCTCACCCTCTCGTACGGTCTACGCTTGTGGACAAATGTATTCAGACTGATATACCCCAAAGTAATAAATGTACAATAGATTTATTGCATAAAAGACCACAACTACAGCGCTTGCCTGTAAAAGGTACTATACCTTACTACTTTACCAAACAATCACATTTTCTAAGCGATATTAAAAGCAATAGCACAGAACCTAAATTGCTAAGCCCTACCTCTCAAAACCCTAATAATCTTTTTCGTACCTAATGCAATAAATATCTTGCATCAAAACATGAACGGTCTTTTAGCAAAAGCTGATTTGTTATCGTTATCTCTAGACTCGTTAGGTAAAACAGAAGTGGATGTACTGTGTATTACAGAGCATAACATGATAGCAACTGATATAACATTTTTCAATATTAGAAACTTTGCTATGGGCTCATACTACTCACGAAATAAACGACGTGGAGGTAGTTGTGTTTTAGTCGCCAACCATCAGAAATTTAAAATAATAAGTGGGTTGAAACAATATTGTGTTGAAGGCGTAATTGAAATATCTGGAGTAGAACTCACAGACCAAAAACTATTTATCTTCTGCATATATAGGCCACCAAGAACTACACAAGAAGAAATTAACATATTTTTTGTAAAATTACACTCGTTACTGGACCAATTTTATCGTAGTAAAAGTAAGGTTATATTATGTGGTGACTTTAACATTAATATATTGCAAAAAACTAAATTATCTATAGAGTTTCTACAAACATTATCTTGCTACAATCTTATACATGCTTTTAATAAACCTACACGCCCAGAAAGTGGTACTTGTATAGACAATTTTTTATACAATATCCGTGGATGTAAAAGTCAAATACTAGAATTTGCACTATCTGATCACACGGCTCAGTTACTTACATACCCCGTAAACAATAATTGTAGACTTAAATATTGGTTTAGAGAAAAGCATGATTTTAATCAATATAACATTGACAAATTCATTAAATGCATTAATTCTTTGACTTTTTATGATGTCCTTGAAAGTAATGATCCATTAATGGCGTTTGACTTATTTTATGATACATACATACTATTTTACAACCTTTGTTTTCCTGTAAATCGCGTGAAAATAAATGCACAGAAGAGGCCAAAATGGATGACAACAGGTATAAAATATTGCTGTAAACGCAAGCGACAACTTTTATGGCAATATCGTAAACATCGCACTGCAGAAAACAAGAACAATTTTAAGACCCTTTCAACTAGATTAAACCATATAATCAGGTATACACAAAAAGCACAGAATAATAATTTTATACTTACGGCTCACAATAAATGCAAGGCTATTTGGCGCGTAATCAAAAATTGTCACAGCAATGTACCTACAGACGAAATACATCGTATTGAGATAGATAATACTACTACTATAACAGACCCACAACAAATTGCTAATTCATTTAATAATTTTTTTATTGACCAAATTAAGATTCTTGACTCAAATACTAATATTAAATACCCTTCAAATATATCAAATTCACTATTTATGAATCCGACTACGCCTAATGAAATTAACGACATTATAATAAATCTTAAAAACACGCCGAGCACTGGATACGATCATATAAATACCAAGATTTTGAACCAGACTGCGACCAAAATATCCCATGTTTTAAGTCATGTCATTAATTTGTGTATCGTGCAAGGTAAATTTCCTGATAAATTGAAAATAAGTATAATAAAACCAATATTCAAAAAGAATAGTAAACTATCTATGAGCTGCTATCGTCCTATAGCTTTAATCCCAACTCTGTCAAAAATATTTGAAAAGGTTATTCATAGTAGAGTATACAATTTTTTTGAAAGAATTAACTTATTTGCTAATGAACAGGTGGGATTTAGGAAAAATAAAAGTATTAATTTGGCAATACATATTTTTTTAAAGATAGTTCTCAATAACATAGATAAAAGATTGCCGGTATGTGCGTTATATATGGATTTAACAAAGGCATTTGATTACGTTAATCATGACATCCTGCTCAATAAATTATATGCATACGGTATCAGAGGCAACACTTTAGAACTTATAAAATCATATCTCACCAATCGTAAGCAATGCACACAAATAACGCGCCTGTGTCCAAATCGTCAAATAGAAGCAACATTCTCATCTAATTATAGAGAAACAAAATTGGGTATTCCTCAAGGTAGTGTGTTGGGACCCCTTTTATTTAATATCTACATCAATAATTTGCCGAAGGTAACTAATCAACCTATGATTTTATTTGCTGACGATAGCACCATCATTTTTACATCCAAAGACAAGTCATCTTTACAATTTGACATAACAAATACTTTACATTACATTATAAACTGGTTGACATCAAATAATTTAATTATTAATTTAGAAAAAACACACTTAATGACATTTAGAAATAAATTTTCAATGCCCAGTGACATAGCAATAACTTATAATGGTACTAAAATTCAAGAAGTCGTTAGCACAAAGTTTTTGGGATTAACTATTGATAGTACACTGAATTGGAAAGCACATATAGAAAATCTGTGTACGACATTACACCAACATTCCTATGCGCTATATATGCTCTCTAAAATAGCTAACCGAACAGCAGTACTTACAGCCTACCATGGGTACGTTGGATCTAGAATCAGGTATGGCATTATGTTCTGGGGATATTCCACAGACAGCGAACTTGTATTTAAGGCACAGAAAAGATGCGTGAGATCTATTTGTAACCTACAGCAAACGGATTGCTGTCGCCCATACTTTATAGAACTCGGTGTACTTACAATACCTTCCTTATATATGTATGAAGTTATACGTTTTGTAAGAAATAATTCTCATATGTTTACAAATTACAGTAGTAAACGACATAAGAACAAAATCTGTTGTCCCTCCCACAAAACTGCACTTTTTAATAATAGTATATGTTGTATGGGGCCAAGAGTGTACAACCATTTACCTAAAAGTATTCTAGGGTTAAAATGTGATAAATTATTTTATTGCGAAGTTAAAAAGATAATGTTACAAAAAGCTTACTACAGTGTAAATGAATTTCTGCAAGACACTTTGTAAATAATTTATTAATTATATATTGTATTATTTGAATTCCAATGTAATTTATTATATTATTTATTGTTTGACATATTTTTTTAAACCTTGGACATTATATATAATTTGAATTAATATGATGTATGCAAGTTTGATAATGTTGACATGTATTTAAACTATCATAACCAACAATTTATGAATTGTCGTCAAATATGTCCTCTCAATAGGGTTTTACTTTATATTGCATGCTGTAACGCAGAATGTGGTGACACTATTATATTATTGTAACATCATTGTATTTATCCATGTTCGCAATAAATGATATGAATATGAATACAGTTATTTGCTTACATGTTACCCACTATCAAGCTTTACATGAATCTGTAGCTGACTTGTGTAACACAAGAACAACTCGTAACAGCTCGTTACTGATTCATGTACCATGAGTGGATACTTAAACAGCTCATGCCGTTTGATTGTGGTTAATACGGTACACACTGCTTGTCTGCCATTTTTTTAGATTCTAACCTAGTATACAATATAATAACAATTTGTTTTTGTTTATTCAACGAAAATAACAGCACAATTTGAATAGAAAATGTAATGATTTTATACGTAAACAGGTTATTGTCAAATTACAAAGGAAAAATAAAATTCCTTATTAATCCGTATCATCAACGTATTTTATACTATAATTTTCAAGTAAACGGTGATATTTTGAGAGCGCGTGAAAATATTCGTCTATAATTATATAGTATTTGACAATAAACTCTCTTTCCCATTCGAATTTCATGCACATGGAGGATAAACATTTGCCTATTTCCCACAAACACTTTACAAAATGGTTCGCACAAAACATATCAAAATAATAATTAAGTAGTAGGATGAAAATTATTCAGAATTTTGCCACTTGTGAATAGTCAGCTCCATAAAAGAGTTACTAACATCCTGGAATATATTTTGTGCTGAAAAATAGGTAACAAGCACTTTATTATTCAGCCCTTGTGGTGTATAAAAGGTAACACATACCCTGATAATCAGTCATTATTCAGTTCTTGGGGTGACTGTTACCATTAATAATGCTCAAATAACGCTGATATAGTGCAACCAGCTACATTATTCAGCTAACAGCTGATTAATTTGTGTCCAAATCAGAGTTATATCAGCTGAGTAAGCGCGTCTAACGCTCTTATTCAGCAGGTTTATTCAGCTGAAGATTTCATTGTGAACAGTGATTCAGCTACTATTCAGCACTTCTGTGCTACTTGGGAGGTATATATACCCCTTATTTGACAAGAAACTCGTGATTGCATGTCTTAAGGCCAGTTTCAATATTCGATCTATCCATGGAATTGCCTAGGAGTGATACATTTTTGACATAAACTCCATACAAAATATGACAAATAATTATGTATTGTAGCTTTAGTAGCCAAATTTATGGATCGGTCGAATTGGTTCGGCATTACACCGAAACCGTAGATTCTAGGCGACTTGGAGAAGGAAAATGGACTGTATTCAAAGAATAGCGGGTTTTACTCGCCTGGGATTGGAATGGGAGAGATGATTGTGAGTGGGTATAGGATATTTCAAGGATGAAGGGGACTTACCTTGTTCGGCAATCTTCTTCGTCTCAGAAGGGCAGTCTCCTGGTGGTTTTGGGATGAAGCTGCTGGATTCACTTCACTACACAAATCACCTTCACTTGCGATCGGTTTATATAAGCGGTGATAACTATAGCGGGAGCGGCGCGGTGCGATACGGTATGGCGGACGCGTATTTAGCGAATCGAATGTTTTCGAAAGTTCTGGACTGTCACTCGCGTCGACGATCGCCGCGACCAATCCGCGAAGGCGTGCCCCCTTCTTGGGAATGGGATAGAGAGGGATAGAAACAAAAGGCATCGCTCGCATTAGCCAAGCAGCGACCAACCATTGACGTTGATGGGATTAGTTTCGATGGAAAGGTAGATGGCGCTACCATATCCCCCCGGCCCTAAAGGGTTGCCTTTAAAAGAAAATAGAATTGAACTTAGCTATTTTGGGTGTACTACCGCATAACCCATCAATAGGCTAAGACAGCGATATGACAATAAAATTAATCTAAATTTAACTTTAGCGAAAACTACAAACCCAATAATAGCGACAACTACTAACTAAATACTTAAACTAAGAGGTAGGTCCAACTTCAGGCTAGATCTCACTGAGTGGGAAGCGGACAGAGACGTACAACAGGGCGCACGTAACTCCCTTTAGCAGTTTTCACGGTAACAACGCGGGTTGTACCGTCCTTGGAAGTATGCAATTTCTCTACGGTGGCTAACGGCCATGAGAGCCGGAAGTGACGATAATGGCACTGTGTTCAGAAAATGTGCAGGGCTTAACGCGGTTGGTTCTGCAGGGTCACTACTCAATGCCGTGAGCGGACGCGAGTTGATCAGTGCCTCAACTTGTGCAAGAACAGTTAAAAGCTCTTCGTAAGATAGGATCTGTTGACCTATAACTTTGAAGAGACGCGCCTTAATTACTTCGACCATGCTTTCCCAACATCCACCGAAATGTGGAGATGCTGGCGGAATAAACTTCCAGTCAATATGATCTATGGAAAGTTCTTCCTCAAGACGAGTACGATAACTCGCGACGTGATTGAAACAAGTAGCCGGAACAAGTTCAATCAATTTACTAACGCGGCTGACGACAAAGTCTGCCAGCGGTGAGGAGAAGAATAAATCCAAGCGAGCACTACCTTGGAGTCGGAAAATGCGTATATTTATTAATAGAGTAGTGGGGTAAAACTGTGTCTTGAACCTTGCGGAGCAACTGAGACAGCAGAAGGGCCGCGCACAACTCCAGTCTCGCAACCGAAATGGTTTTAACAGGCGAGACCTTAGACTTGGCACAAAATAACTGCACCGAGTAGTTAGAACCAATGCGGACTTGCAGATGTACGACTCCGCCGTAAGCACGCTCGCTGGCGTCAGCGAAACCTGTTAAGTTGATGGTACATCCATCTACCAACCCAAGATGACGCGGAATAGTAATTTGATTGAGCGCGGTAAGCTCAATACAAAACTGGCCCCAAGCGGCGACAATATGGTCAGGGGGTGTTTCATCCCACTCACACTTTGATAGCCAAAGCTCTTTGATCAAGAGCTTGGCGTACAAAATTGTGGGAGCCACAAAACCCATTATGTCCCATAGTCGAGCCACTGTGGACAGCATAGTGCGTTTGGTGCACTTATCATCTGGCGGTGAGACGTCAAACCGAAAACTATCACAGGATTTGTCCCAGCTTAAACCGAGAACTTTATGCGGTACAGACTTCTCAAACTCAATGTCTGGAGAAGCTTTATGAGAATCTGGTATGCGTGCGAGAACCTCCTTAGAGTTGCTTGTCCATTTGACAAGATCAAACTGGCCTCGCTTGAAAAGCTGAATGAGCTCTTCACAAAGCGAAATTGCTAGCGGAGCGGGTATGACACTACTGGCAAGGTCATCCATATACAAAACGGAAGTGTAGTATAGTATAGTGTAGCGTAGCGTAGCTTAGCATAGCATAGCATAGCATAGCATAGCGTAGCATAGCGTAGCATAGCGTAGCATAGCGTAGCATAGCGTAGCATAGCGTAGCATAGCGTAGCATAGCGTAGCATAGCGTAGCATAGCGTAGCATAGCGTAGCATAGCGTAGCATAGCGTAGCATAGCGTAGCATAGCGTAGCATAGCGTAGCACAGCGTAGCACAGCGTAGCACAGCGTAGCATAGCGTAGCATAGCGTAGCATAGCGTAGCATAGCGTAGCATAGCGTAGCATAGCGTAGCATAGCGTAGCATAGCGTAGCATAGCGTAGCATAGCGTAGCATAGCGTAGCATAGCGTAGCATAGAGTAGCATAGCGTAGCATAGCATGGCGTAGCATAGCATAGCACAGCATAGCATAGCGTAGCATAGCATAGCGTGGCCTAGCATGGCATAGCATAGCATAGCATAGCATAGCATAGCATAGCATAGCATAGCATAGCTAATTAGTGCTTTATCTTACACACAGTTTTAGCACCCACAGAACAACAACAAGACGTAATACAATGAGAAGTATGTAACGTAGGTACGGTACCCATAATCACATACCCAAGTACCGTCTCAATAGCGGGCGGTAAATCATATCGCTCACTACGTACTATTTTAGTTAGTAGCAAGTGCGGAAATATTGAAGCTCCGATCAAAAGATCAATGCCTGCCGGATTCTCAAACTCCGCGTCTGCTAGCGGCAATGGCTCGAGGTGAGTGAGTGATGCTACGTCTACATTAGCGTTCGGCAATGCGTCCGTGATACGCTTCACGATAAGCGAAGAAATGTTAAAATTAATATTCCTATCAAAACGCGAATGTATTTTAATATCTACGGAACCCCTGCAATGCTTTTCTGATCCGCCTATCCCTTTGACGGTTAAGTTAGTATTTTTAAAGTTATTCCATAATTCGAGGCGTTTGAAGCATTCCGATGTTATTAGATTGGTCTGAGATGCGCTATCTAGCAGACAACGTACCATGTGCGGCGACCCATTAACATCATATACGATAACTTGCGCTGTCGCTAAGCAACACTTTAAAGCGGAGGAATTAAAAGTTGCTTGAAATATGAGATTTACAAGACAACTATTATAGTTCCAGAAATGATAATTGAGTAAGTAGGTAGCTACATAAAAGTTTACCTACTGATGCGGGCGGAAACAACCATGTGACGGTTATGTGAATATATTAAGAGTATAGCTAGGTGCTATAACTGCCTAGGTATAGCGGTATAACGTATAAAAACGTAAATGAATCCGACTCGTATGGATCAAAAAAATGGTTCGGCGTTACACCGAAACCGTAGATTCTAGGCGACTTGGAGTAGGAAAATGGACTGTATTCAAAGGATAGCGGGTTTTAGTCGCCTAGGATTGGAATGGGAGAGATGATGATGAGTGGATATAGGATATTCCAAGGATGAAGGGGACTTACCTTGTTCGGCAATCTTCTTCATCTCAGAAGGGCAGTCTCCTGGTGGTTTCGGGATGAAGCTGCTGGATTCACTTCACTACACAAATCACCTTCACTTGCGATCGGTTTATATAAGCGGTGATAACTATAGCGGGAGTTGCGCGGTGCGATACGGTATAGCGGACGCGTATTTAGCAAATCGAATGTTTTCGAAAGTTCTGGACTATCACTCGCGTCGACGATCGACCAATCCGCGAAGGCGTGCCCCCTTCTTGGGAATGGGATAGAGAGGGATAGAAACAAAAGGCATCGCTCGCATTGGCCAAGCAGCGACCAACCATTGACGTTGATGGGATTAGTTTCGATGGAAAGGTAGATGGCGCTACCAGGAATATTGAAATCGGCCGTTAGTCTGTAATCCTTACACGTTGAATTGCGTGTCACCTCGCTTTGTAAAAATAATTAAAAATAAAACCAAATATGCAGAATACTATTTCCTACGACAAACAAGCACTTTAATCGTGATATACGTAGTATTGCGCTACATTACGTTGCATGCATTTAAAACCTCATTTCCTTTTCCACGAAGCCAAAGCTGCTCACGTTACAGTTTATATGAAAGCCTTAGTGTAAAGTCGAGCAATAAACTAGAATTGTTCAAACGTGGGTCGACCCGCCATTGAACTTTCATTTCTGCGAGGCAAACATAAAATGACACAAAATCCAGCTTTCATAAGATTCCACACAAAGTTTAGTGCAAAACTTTATCGCATGATATTTCCTTCGAAATAAAGGTACGCTGAAATCTTGAGCATAGAAGCAAACGTAATATTTTCATCCTTCTGTTGCCGTCGTACGGTTTTTGAATCATTCCTATTTGTATGGATCGCTAGCCATCCATTTTATTATTCAATCGTTCTTTAAGCTTCAAATTTGTGAATGTTGTCTTAAACGTGTTTGTCTTAAAAATACGAATCATTTTCGTCTCGGCTTTGATAAATTAAGGTATATTTCAGACTCACCGTTGTCATCTCCACTTTTATTTATAAAGAAACGTACGAACAATTTGTTAGATTTTTTACTACAACTTTAAATAGTAAGATAAAATTGTAGTATTATAAAAATAAATAAGACATACGTCTTCACGACAGTACAATCTCCACGAATAACATATTATGTAATTTTTTTACATTTTGCATTCCGAACATTTTTGTATATAAATAAAGTATTTGAAATAAAATCTATGACATTTCCTTGCTACTAACTTTCTACTGTGTACTAGTGACGCAACATCTTGGACATTTGTCACGCAGTTAATAATTATAGTCGGAAAAGTTTTGAGTTGTTTAATATACCTAAAACTATTATATTAATAAAGATAACCATCCTCTCACTTCATCCTTAACCTTTGTGGTATTGTCATATTTAACATTCTTATACCTTAATTAATTTTTAATATAGGTGTGAGTTATTTGAAAGTATATTTATACCTCATAGCAAAACGACGCAGTGTAAACATAATAAAATATTTATATAAAGTACGGTATTGCGTGACTCGCAGTATTATTTCATTTTTTATATTTGCGGAGTTCCAAAGATTTACATGGAAGTGTTTGAGTTAACGCATTTAACTGTAACAAGTATAACACTGGCCACCAGTAGCACCAGTAACTATACATATTATAAAATAAAGTCACCTTTTCGTACTGTCTGTCTGTATGAACGCGATAAAGCCCAAAACGATACAAAAATGCGGTCGGTAGGACCGCATTTTTGTATCGTTTTCACCAATAGATAGCGTGATTCCTGTAAAAGGTTTCGATGTACAATCAAACAAGTCCGCGCTGGACCAGTTTGAAAAAATCTCTTGGCTCGCTCATAGAGTCGAGGCACACTAGAAACTGGTTTTGTATACGAGTATCAAGTAGTAGTAAGTGTGCGCGTAAAGTAGCACTCGAAGCGACGATGTCTTGCTAAGCGATTCTCGCCCTTATGGTGGTCTAGCGGGAAGTTGTTCGACTGTACAATTCAAACGGGTGAGCCGGTGAATTATACCGACGTATTAAAGTACACTTTATAATCATCTATGACATTGTACATACAAAATTCTAAATTTTTTTAAAACGTTAAATATTCATGACGGAGGTTCTCAGAACGTTTTACCGCTATAAAAATAATAAGTATAGGTCGGTTCACGAAAGTTGACCACAAATGGCGGCCGTCGCGCATATGTACATTCGTGCACCAATGGCGTGGCTCCATATTTGACGCATTTAGGGAATGCGTCAAGAACGGAGCCACGCCATTGGCATTCCACCCGCGCCTCACCCCGCACCTCCACGGGGACCTAAAAAGTGATTTCTGCGCAGTGGTCATCTTTCGTGAACCGACCTATACTATATTAACTGGGTTAAACAAAGTTGCGAGAATTTTTAATCTAATTATTCAGATAACGCCAATAAAGCCGCAGGCGGCATTTAGTTAATTTTGAATTCATAATTTCCACTCACATTTAGTTAAATTAATAAATGTCATAATTTTATATAGAATATGAGCTTGTTATAAAATATCTCGATATAGTAATATTTTTATTTATATAGGTGATACCTAAGATTAAGTTTTACATAAATTTTAAACGTGTTTTGGAAATTTCTTGTTTTTACTGGTGAGTGAACTGATAATGATACTTAAACAAAATGTATCTGTCGTACCCAGAGTAAGCCATAATGTTAACATTTATTTGCTTCCTCTTTTTAGCCAGACGATCGACTTAATCTATTTAACCTTGAGGAACATACAATTACCGTGATCCATTATGTATATAACTTTTATTCTGCTAGTACGCAATTTGTTTATACTTCAGGTAAGATTTACAAACCGTGCCCAATAGGCTGTACTAATTTTTCACTGGCAACGGGCCCTTAGGTGAAGTAAGTATCCGCTAACAAGAAGATAAGTGTTTGGTCTAAATTTATCGATAACATACAATACAGATTATTTCTTTTTTATTACTGCCAGTCAAATGGACTATATCCTACCAATTTCTAAGCAATGAGTGGAGTCATATAGTGAAGGCAATCAGTCTAACAATATGGTCCTCACCTTGATGGCCTAGAGTAGAGCTTTATCACTTGAAGTTCAAAACACAAACATAAAACAGAATGTCTATAGCTTAAGACTACATAAAACCTTTTTAGTAACCGCAAAACCGATAACCTGTATAAAATAACTAATTAAACTGTTGAGTAGTATTTACATATTCAGTCAGCTAGATAACAATTGTTCGGTCTGAAATAAAAAGAGGACTTTATCGGTCAACGTTAATCTTAATATATAAAATCCTGGCGTTACTTACTGACTGACAGACCCGCTACAGCCGAAACTATTTGGTGCATTGGGTGCAAGAAGCTGAAGTTTGGCACCTAGGGGTGCATAAGAAGGGATTTCCCGAAATTCCCACGGGATCTGCCAAAACCGGTAAATTTAAAAAACTTGCAGGCATTGCTGCTGGCGTCCTCTAGTCCGTTCATAAGATAAATCGATTTGATCACGATTCAAAGCCCACCTAATGTTAGGGCTGTCTAAAGTGTTTATTGTGAAGATTGATGACTTACTTATCATGTAAATTAGTCATCAATCTAATGTAATTCTAATGTTATCTGATTATTGGCATAAATCAAATTTAGTTTGAGTGGAACTTCTAAAGACAACTATAAAATCCTATTTTAACTGCCATTTTAAATACCCACATTTAGCCTTATGAATTTTAGGTCCCACGTAATAGGGAGCGAGCCTATTGCCGTAGTTTCCATCTTTATTTTAGGTTTTGTGATTTATTAAAAGCCGGAATAGGCCCATAAAATTGCAAGAAAATATCTGCGCCGGCGTCGAGAGTACCTTAAAACTTACAAATAACTTCCGATATTAGCTATGAATAGCATAGGCATTATACAGAAAGCTTTTGCCTCCATAGCGCAACTTAAAAAGTAAATTTCCATCTCGGTACGGTTGGCAGCCCTGTAAAGCTATTTGCAATCACTACAAATCGTTGCTTCCGCTTTCGTCTGCCATTCTTTTATCTGTCTGCAGAAACAAATGGTAAACGTCTGAGAAACAATACTGGTAAGTTTGCAATTTTTGCTATCTTACAAAATGGGTATTTTTCAAATGGCATGGATGGCGTTAAGGTTTTAAAAGGGAGCTTTGCGGATGAAATGGATTCAAACCCCCGCGACGCGAAACAATATTTTATTTAACTTTATTTAATTGTGTGACCGATGTACAGGATTGAATAAAATCGGAGGTTGCCTCTCTTAAAAAAATAAAAACATCCAGAAGAGTCAATAAAAATGAAGCATGAGAATATTTTATTTACCAAACCAATAGCGGTAATAGCGTGACCCCGCCACTACATGGGACCCGTAGGGACACCGCGGTGGTTTTAATGGGTATGCTCCGCCCTTAGGGGAGAGCCTCCACAGACCTCCTCCGCCAGTCCCAAGCGCAGTCGATCACACTCTGGCCGGGTTGGCGTCGAGTTGAGATGGCTCATAAGGAGAGTTTCTACCGTAGTCAACAAAAAAAATCATATTAGCCACATTGCATAATCGTGGTTATACAAGTGTAGCTTGCAGCTTAATATCGTAGTTTCAGTAACCAATCAACTGTGTTAATGAATCTCCGGTCAGGTTACCGGCGTTCGATGTATAATCGATATGTAAAATATCAGTTTTGCGCTGAGTATATTGACTAATTACTTAAGGTTTTCTATTACTCCATTTTGACCTTCACCCATCTAGCTATCATGGCTTTATTATAAAAAATGAGTAAAAGAATTAGACTAATAATGTAGTGATAGCCTAGCGAGTAGATCAACCTTTAAGTATGGACGTCACATTTTTATAACATTACCGTGGACGTGACGTGTAGTCTCACAGGCTCTTACACTTCCTGGTTTTTTTTTTTAACAAGATATGCATAAGAGCTTCAGAATTATAATTAACTTGAAGTATGGGTTAGTTATAGTGAAAATACGTGAAAATATAATCTACATTTGTATTGTATTTGTTGTAAATTTTTTTTGCATTGTACCATATTTTAATATTTTAATTTAATTTTAGTAGTTAGTAGTATATAAGTAGTTATAATTGTTTTATGTTAAAATTAATTTAATTTTGTGGTCGTTAATAAACAGACCTTAATTTGACTCGAAATAAATGTCTTACAGCGGAGAAAAAAAAATCTACATTTTCAAATATCTAGGAACATACAAAATCAAAATATCGGGTCAGTCTTTGGGTAGTTTTAAGTGTAGCTATGTTTTTTTGCTTTTAAGCAATTAAAATAATAAAAGAAAACAAATTTAAACTTCTTTTTATTAAATTGTAACATTAAAGGAACTCAAAAAATAAAAACATCACTTCAGACTGCCGTTTACGCTTAATTTTGACAGTATTTTCTCTAAGAATGAATGTGCTTACAATGAAGAACATTGTAAGCACATTCATTCTTAAGTAAAAAGATTTAAAACATTACGTAATAGAATTCAGACCGAGTATAGCGCTGTAACCAAAAAGGGAAAATAGTCACTTGTGCGCGGTCTACGGAATTTCGAAAAAGGGAGAATAGTCACTTGTGTACGGTCAAGCGGTTATACCGTAGTTATGGACGTGTAGCCTGACAGGCTACAGGTTATTTTTGAATAAAGATTATTCACGTGTTTTTCATCGAATGACGCAACCTCGTCCTTTAATGATCGTTTCGTTACTAGAACTGAAACTACTGAGCAGCTCAGATATGGAGTAAGGGGACGTTCACAAAACATAGAAACCGAAATTCGTCCGAAACCTGTGAGGATACATGTCCGTACATAAAGGTTAACGAACTGCTACGCAGAGAGCCTCGAGTTTTAACGGGTGAAGGAAAACATCAAGAAGAAACAGAAGTCTGAAAGTTCTCCATAATGTTCACGAAACACATGTGAAGTCTGCAAACAAGCTTTGATCCGGCGTGATGACCTCTGGCATAACCCATCTCATGAAAAAGATGCCTGAGCCCAGCAGGGATGCAGATTACAAACAAGGCTGACGATGAGTATTATAACCTTACATAATTTAATTTACTTTTAAGTCTCATCAAGCTTGCCTCGTGTCTGATTTCTGATACTTATATTTAGACAATTTTCTTTTCATATTGCCGTACCTTGCAAGCTATGGAGTAAATATAATACTTTTAAGTAAGTAAAATATTCTGTTTGCAAAATGTTACTTTTGTTGAAATTCATTGAGTTGATTTAGATTCTAATCTAATCAAAAGTACGGGAAGTTTTTAACGAATACCATTTTATGATCAGGTTGTTTATAATTTGTGATTTTTATTCTGGTCTGTAGTTTAATTCTATCTAT
This sequence comes from Euclidia mi, assembly GCA_944739405.2. NCBI lineage: Eukaryota > Metazoa > Arthropoda > Insecta > Lepidoptera > Erebidae > Euclidia > Euclidia mi. Next base: position 33,959,324 of record OX123202.2, on the reverse strand, counting down.
TGCCATGAATCATTATTGACAAATTTACTACAGGTAGGTATCTAAATTTTGTTTTACATCCATCATCACAAAATGTTATGACTAAGAATTAGAACGGCATCTTAGTAAGCATTGTTTACACTGAAGCCTTAACAAGTTTTCCTTGTAAGCCGGCGTTATACCTGTTGTAAAATTACGAGAGAATGTTGTGCGGAGGATGGTGATAAAAACTTGACGTAAAATGTGATACCGGAGACAGGATGAAATTTAAAAGGCAATTGAGTTTGTAAATAACACACGCCTTTATATCTTCGAAGGCTTATGATTATGAAGGTAAGAAGATATTTTATAGTTGTTATGGAAAATGAAACCTGTGTAGGTACACCTTTACCTTTCCCATTTTACTACCTATGACTAGTCAAAGTTCTTACTTAATTGCATAAAGTTTGGTCTGGTATGAAAGCAATTTACAGCACTCAACGTTGTGTAAACGGCAAAATGACTGATTAAACCACTGCCCTGTGCAGTCGTATGTCAGTTTATATGTCTAAAATTTATGATTAATATTTCGATAACATAATATGCTTTTTTAATTATATTAGCTAGATGTTCCCGAGGTCTTTTCTCATATATGACTAAAATATTCACGATTGAAACCCTAGTTTAACATCATGGTCTAATTACAAAAACACAAAAACGAATACCTAAATTATTCAATTGTAATTCATTCACTTACAGATAAATAATTTTACGGACCTTATTTTTCTACCATTCAAGTAATTTGATGCGCTATGAAACAATAATTGCCGATACGTGGACTTATAGTCCATTTCATTAGTAGTCATTATATTCTAGCCTGTGGCAACACATTTAGCATTGATTAATATCTATAAACCGCACAGAAAGTGAATGTCGCCGACGTCATCGGTTAAACGTACGTGCCATTATCTAGAAAAATCAGGTGGTAGTCCTCGATTTCGACAACAGTAGAGCCGCAACCGCACTCAAAATTGGTATCATATGCAGGATCATTTGAGGGCGCGCTGGCATTTGATTGAAAGGTCAGACAGTAACGAAATTTCTAGTGAATTCTAGTCTATTGCGGGCAAGTGGTGGTATATCCTTTATGTATTAGATAAAAGTTTTGGTTGTCGCGTAGAAACGTATGTACTAAATAACATCCAACAGCTTGGAATAACAGAAACTTATGAATTTCTTATAAAGAAAGTTTTGAACTGCAACTGCAAAAGCAAGAAAATGACTGGCTGAGTTCTTGGTCGCAATTGTGCGTGTTTTCTCTGAATTCTGTGCATTGGCGTATATATGTACGTATATGAGGAGTAATATAGTGGCGTATCTGGAACTTGTAATTGTGCTCACATATTTTCTTTTTTTAATTTATTGTAGTACGTCCATAATGTTATAAGCATTGAATAAAAAGTATCAGTGGATTTGCCAATTACATCTTGGTCTACTATATCAGGAATCTAGAGACTATCGAGCTCAGAGTTTATAAAATGTAACTATCTTAGAGTATCCATAAGCAAAATTATGGATACTCTATGGTAACTATTAATATAAGGCGTCAAAGCATATTTCACCAATGGACATCTTGAGAAAGTTCAACTTCATATAAAATTATTATTAATTAGACAACAGGTTTGCTTTAGTCTGTAATTCTGCTGTATGACTTTAAAAGTCAGTGCAACTTCTTTGAGTGTGACTATTTTTTATGCAGACGTGGCTAGTCGTGTCCTCGTAACGTCTGTACATACATTAAATTATTTCGCCAGATAATACAATAACGATGACCAAAGTTACTAAAGCATGCTACATTTATAAAATGGTATTTAGACACCCATTAGATAATTTTTGATATAAAAAACTGCAATACACTCATTTTTGTTTATTTTCCCTCATTTGTCAATTGAGTAATTCCATGGCATATAATCTATGTAACAACCGTCTCATAAGCATGTTGTGTTCACTGCCACAGGGTGGACAAAGACTAATATGAAGTAAGGCTGTTCTGTCACATCCAATTTGTAAACCAAATAATAAAAATAAAAAAAGGCAACGATTAGGGAAAGCCGAGCCGAAAAAAGATAATGGTATTTCACTATTATTGACGTTTTATTAGAGAAAGCCCGTTATATATACATTAGTATGCAATGCACTCTTAGTTATAAATCATTATGCCATAGTACAAGCTTCTGGGAGTTAGTTAGTTTGGGACTAGATGGTGTTGTGTGAATGTGGTAGAATATTATTATTATTATATTATTTATTATTAGTTAAACGATATCTTAAAATTCACGCCATATTTAACCGATAAATAAATTATTTGAATTTCGTTTTAGCAAGAATAATGTTTGCTAACAAAAATATTGTGGTATTATACAGATAATAGCTGGCCATTACTAAATAATTGAGGTTCATTTATCAAAGAGATGTTTATTATTTTACTGCAATATTCAGCGACCCTTCAGAATAGTTATAATTTGCACAAAGGCATGCTTTTTATTCGAAGTACAATCATTTTTTTACTGAAGTGCTAGATTGTTTGGTAACTGATACTATACATATACAAAATATTTTTCATTTGTTAGTCTATTTTATCATCATCATAGCGTTATCCCACATTTGGTCCAAGTCTTTCAACTCAGACCCCGGGGACCCCTTCCAAATCCAACCAGATTTGTCAGATTATTAGTTTTTCTACATAGCAACTCTTGCCTAGCTTCCGCTACCCAAAACGCTCCACAAAAAATCCAGTTCAGTATTTGGCTGTAACCAGTATCAGTATATTTTACTACTCCCCATCGACTGTCAAAGAGCCTTAAGCCAGCCGGACCGATAGTTAAACATGCCACGGGACAAGCAAGATCTAAAAGTTGAAAACGCACATAATTTCTAAATATATGACTATAGTTAGTTGCGCCGTGAGTTTAAACCGAAGCCGAAGTCAAACTCAAAATCATTTATTAAACTACTAAATGATTCTACATTTACATTTACTGCTACGTTCGCATTGCAATAGGTAAAACCACGAGAAAGAACGGGCAATAAAACTCGTGGCCACTCTTTTTAACCGCCAGTATAATGGTTTTACATGGTATCTTAGTAAGGAGCTGCAACTGTTTCATATTGTGAGTTATCAAGACTCTCTGTATGGCAGTCTGTAGGTATTTCTACTAGTCTAATGCTGCCTTTGCTCGGTGGCCGATTAGGAAAGGTTATACTTATAAGTGATAAAACGGTAAACATGAATGCTATCAAATCTATATATACTTTGTCATGTGTGATATTATTTCGCTATTAGTCTGCTACTCATCGTGTGCGTAATATCAAAATATAGATATTACTAGCTTTTGCCCGCGGCTTCGCTCGCATTAAGAAGTATTATTATTAATAAGGTATATTTTCTTAGGGGATGTCATAGTAGCTGTATTTTTTTTTTTTTATGTTAATAGGTGGCAAATGAGCAGACGGATTGCCTGATGGTAAGCAATTACCGCCGCCCATGGACACAAGCAACACCACAGGAGTCACAAGTGTGTTGCCGTCCCTTGGGGTTGGGAATGGGGATAGGATGATAAGTGGGATGAGGGAGAAGGAATAGGGGATAGGGCCTCCGGCACTCTCACTCACCGAACGAAACGCAACAGTTTAGGTACCGTTACTTTACGTCGATTTTCTGTGAGAGGGTAGTACTTCCCCGGTCGAGCCGGCCCATTCATGCTGAAATCAGCAAGGCTCTACCACCTGGAAATGCATGCAAAGTCTCAGCCCTATCGGTTTAAAATTGACAAAGTTTCATACAAACTTTCATCGCTTATTTTATCCCCTTAGGGGTGGAATTTATTAAAATCCTTTCTTAGGGGATGACGTAGGCATCCCCTAAGAAACGATTTTGATAAATTCCTAAATAGCTATATGCATGCAAAGTCTCAGCCCGATCAGTTTAAAATTGACAAAGTTTCATTCACAGTTTCATCCCCTATTTTAGCCCTTTAGCGGTGGAATTCATCAAAATCCTTTCTTAAGGGATGCCTACGTCATAGTTACTATATGCATGCAAAGTCTTAGCCCGATCGGTTTAAAATTGAAAAAGTTTCATACAAACTTTCATCCGCTAGGTTATCCCCTTGGGGGTAGAATTTATCAAAATCCTTTCTTAGCGGATGCCTACGTCATAACATCTACCTGCATGCCAAATTTCAGCTCGATCACTCCAGTGGTTTGGGCTGTGCGTTGATAGATCACTATGTCAGTCAGTCACCTTTGAGTTTTATATATTTAGATGGACCAAGTGATTGATTGGGTAACACAATGCCCAGGCGTCGTAAATTTTTTTTTTCTTAAACTCTATTCCACGAAATACTAAACCACGATATTCTGTTTTCAACATTATTTGGTTTTGTGATGAAAATTAAGGTGATGTTATAACTTCATTCAAATTTTATAGTTTAATTAGGAAAGACAACAACATAATTTAATTTTCTTAAAACAACACAACGTTTAACCATGAAAATTCAAATTTTCAGAATAATGTTTAACAAACACTACTTTGAATGTTTAATTATCAAATTTTTAGCACCTAGGTAGTTAGAGGTTTGAGATATGTTTATTTTTCATACGAATTTATATTGACTTTCACGAAAATAGTTACGTTTCGTAAAACTTTATCTTATAATGGCGTAAAATAATCATCGGATTAGATAAGGTCTAAATTAGTAATAATATTCCAACTTTGTTAAACAATAGACTTAGGCATCACCGCTGTATCGCGTATTTCCATTCCGGATCTAATCACAAAATCCTTTAGTTGCTGACGTCTGCAATATACTTAGGCATCAATAAAACAGCTGTATTACGTGTTTCACACACTTTCGCAAAATACTTTATTTGCCGACGTCTTCTTTCTATAAATTACCTATCTCCCAAAATTCAGCTTCAGAGCTTGACCTCTCTAGTTGCCGAAATACCGTGTTTAGTTAGTGAGTGTAGGAGTGGATGAGTCAGTGACCTTTCACTTATATAATACTATGTTTGTATAGATACCCGCTAAATTCTATACCATTACATACGCTAACAGTATAAAATTAAACACCTAATTGCCCTTTTGAGTATAGACCCTCCTAATCATATTTGATTGTAATAACAGTTCTCGAATATCGTGGGTGGAAGACTACACTAATCATTTAATATTAACTACCGCTTTAGGTTACGCAAATTTATTGACGTAAAAATATTAGTCTGTAAAGATATATGTATTAGCGCGTTACCTGCCCACTGGTTTACCTTATATTGATCCGTCCCATTTTTCAATATCCATCTTTTATACGAATATTTCCATAGAAACGTGTCTTTGGAACCAATCAAGGTGAAGTGATATTAATTCCGACGTGTTGCTTACATTAACGTAATTAAATATAGTGTAGTCGGTTGACGATCTGTGTTGTGGATTTGAATATACTTAATCCGGTTAGGATAGTAATTTCGGAGGATTTTGGTAGTTGCTTGGATGAAATTGTGTACCTTTTGATGTATTTGAGATACATTATTTGACGTCAGAGGTCGCTCTATTGGATTCGGACTGAAGCATTCACGCTATTTTATACACCTTGGACTGGCGACTTTACCCCAGCATCGATTCTACAGCGCGTTTTAGCAAAATTCTTTCGATAAATTTACTCACTTTGATTGTTATCAAAATTATATTGTACGTAATATATATGTGTGTGGGGCTGTGTGTCCTGAATTATTAGGGTGGGTAAAGTTAAAATTAGTTAAATACGCAAGGTTATTATTCTGAGCAAATTGTCAATATAAAAAAAATATTCGTATGTACAAATTAGACGTTCGTGAAAATATGTTTACATACCTATACCACAGATTAAACAAATGGATCAGTCAACGGTCGCATTGATTTTTTTTTTTTTTTTTTTTTATTAGAAAGAACCTATCAAATTGACTTCACGCTGCCTGATGGTAAGCTGACAGTGAAGTCCTATTGGGAAGGCCACCATCCCCAATTGCTGGTTAAGCAATGTGACATGATGGCCCTCACTTTGACGGCCTTGAGAGATGCTTTTTCACGCCCCGCTTAAAGGACCCAGGATCAAGGGAGGAAGGAAACACGTGAGCTGGCAGTGAGTTCCACATTTTTATGGTACGGCAAAGGTAAGACGTACCGAACCTTTTCGTTCGTGACGGTATCTGATCTACCGTATAAGGGTGGCACCTTAACCCGGCACGTGTTGTTCGGGATAGGAAAGGAGAGGGTGGGATGAGTTGAAAGAGTTCTTCTGAACACTCACCGTGATACAATCGGTAAAAGACAGCCATTGAGGCTACGTCCCTGCGTAATTGCAGAGATTCAAGGGACTTAGTAGCCTCAAGGTCACCTATGATACGGACAGCACGCCGCTGCATCCTATCAAGGGCATCTAGCAGGTACTGAGCGGAGCCGTTCCAGAGATGAGAGCAGTATTCCACGCAGGGGCGAACCTGAGTCTTGTATAATAGACACAGCTGCTCCGGCGTGAAAAACCTCCTCACTCTGTTCAGGACTCCGAGTTTTCGAGATGCCGATTTAATGACACCCTCAATGTAGTTTCTCTGGTTGAGATTGCGGCGTATGTCCATACCAAGTATATTTAGACTGTCCTGTATCGGTAGTGGAGTGTCCAGAAGAGAAGGTTGGGGAAGGAATGGAGATAACTTAGCTGAAAATGCGCACACCTGTGTCTTCTTGGCGTTGAACTCGACCATGTTTTCAGCACCCCAATTCGAGATGCTGTTCAAAACCTGGTCAAGCTCAGCGACAAGTTTTCGCCTATTTTCCTCAATGTCGGCCTGCTTAGCCGCAGGATGGCCGAGATACCGCCCATGCACGGTACTGTCATCTGCATAGCAATGTATGCTCCCGAAAGTGAGCATATCATTGATATGCAGAAGAAAAAGTGTGGGCGATAAGACGGATCCCTGGGGCACACCAGCATTTACCTGCATAAACTTTGAATTTAAGCCTTCGCAAATAACTCGAACACGTCGTTCATGCAGGAAGCTAGCAACCCAGTTGCACAATCGAGGTGGCAAGCCGTAAGCCGGAAGCTTGGAAAGAAGCGCACGATGCCAGACTCTATCGAAGGCTTTGGAGATGTCGAGGCTGATAGCCAACGACTCCCCGTGCCTGTCCATAGCCTCACCCCAAAGGTGAGTGACATACGCTAGAAGGTCGCCCGTTGATCGTTTCGGTCTGAAGCCATATTGTCGATCATTGATAAGAGAGCGATCTTCTAGGTAGCGAACGAGTTGGGTGTTGATAATCCGTTCGAATACCTTGCAGAGGATAGGGGTTATGGCTATGGGTCGATAGTTAACTGGATCAGAACGATTCCCCTTTTTGGGAATCGGTTGTACGTTCGCCTCCTTCCAAGCCTGCGGCACGACGCCAGAGGAGTAAGACAGGCGATACAGGCGTGTAAGCGTTGGAGACAACTCGGCTGCACATTTCTTAAGAACAACCGCTGGGATACCGTCGGGACCACTAGCTTTCCGGACATCGAGAGACCGCAGTATCGCGCGAACATCGTATTGCCTGATGCAAACATCAGGATTGATTCAATTATAAATTTCAGTTAAGGCTACAAAAATCTACAATTCAGTAATCATGCTTATTTAACATAAGCTTTAAATCAATGACATATGTCTGCATCCTTTCATTTAATTCTGTTGATTTCAATTTTAAAGACAAACATTGTGGTTGCTAAAGCTTTTTTGTATAAATCAGAAAAGCCTCTGCGAAAACAGATGACCAACACGCGAAGCTGAACAAACAAGATTGAATAGGTTGGACAACAATGTAGTTTGTTTAGGCAAAGAGGCACAGATACGAACAGTATAAAGTAGGTAGAAATGTAGGTATACCATTGTAGGTAGGTACTACATTTTGAACTCTGTAACAGATGTGCATCTGTTACAGAGTTCAAAATGTAGTACCTTGGAGCTGAGTCTAGATATGAAGAAATATATTGTGATAGGGGATGTATAGTATCATTTTATGTTACCTTACTTTTGCAACAGTGTAAGGACAGATTGAATTACGGCCACGTTGAGAATGTGGGCGAGATATCTGTGTCGCAATAAAAGCTTGTTCTCCATATATCTCACAAGTATACCTGTTTTGCATAATATGCTTATAAAGTACCTGTTACCGTCATATTCATGACTTTCACGTTAACTCGCTAACAGTTTGAGACTAACCTTTAACACATGGATGTACATCAAGCCACACATCGTTAGTAGAATTTGATGTATGCAAACCTATAGAATGATGTATTAACTTGTAGTGTAACGGTATACCCTGATACGAGTATGCACATAAGCGTTTTATGTAACTTCCAAGATAAAAATAGTCGTCATAATATTAAGGGTATTGAAATATGGGTTATAACAAAGGATTACTTACTGAATGAGTTCGATCGGAACTGTGTGGGTACTGGCGGGCACGGCACATCACTTCCAAGGCTGCTGACGCTTACAACGTCACGGAGTTCCCCGAGCGAAGATGAGCGAAGCGTTGGAAGTGAAAAGTTCACTTCTTTCGTCCTGTGTAAGTACAAAGCAAGTTGGCGTTAGTAAGAACAACTTTGTAATTGAAATGAAGTGAGTCCAGCATTCAGCTAAACTCATACTTTAATGAAACTTGTATTTCTGTTACAATTTTGTTAAAGGCTAGGTTTGCCCACGACTAAGCAGCACTTTTATTTTATCTCGAATCCGTATACTATATACTAGTACATGGTTCTATTGTATCTACCAATAAGTTATCTATCAGCCAAATGTCAGTAACGCAGTGAATTTAGTCTGTCAGTGAGTGAGAATTTGGACGAGCGAATGCGTCTTACACTTTTGCTTTATGTTTTAGATATTTTATTCCCATACCCAAAATTAAATCAAAACTGGGAGCTACGTTATATATTGAGACAATTATAAAACAGCTCTTATATTAATTATCGTGTGAATTACTGTAAGTACCAAAAATAACTGTTAGATAGAGTTGATACTAATCACTACTTGCCTCGTGGATGTTTTGAGTTATGTGCTGATATGAATATTTTCAAAATGTTCTAAAATAAAAGGACAACAACCATTGTTTCCTGCGAGAACTTTTGTTCGAAATGATTTTTCTTTCAATTAAAAAACTAGTCCATACTGGGGTTCTTTGTATAGCCGACTAAAAATAACAGTTCTGTTTATCTTGTCGGGAATGTACACTGTACACACAATGTTGGTTCACACACCAATTGCCAACAAACACTTTTCAGAACAAAGTTGCGGAACCGAATAAAATCGTCTAGCAGTGATTTATCTGACAACATAATTATATGGAACGTAGGCTCCACAAATGTATCTGTCAGGGAAAGTTCGGCAAATGTGATAACATATATGACATGATTATATTTTTTTATTAAGCAGAAAACTGGCAGCGATAGTCTAGTGGAGATACCAACAGACTGCCATGCAGAGGATATCGGCAATGAATTGTGCCGATTCCAAGGGGCGAGTTGGCGAATGTCGTCAGTGTAGTTCGTAGTTGGCGCCGTTGGCGGCGATCTCTCTTGCTCTCGTAATTAAGATACACAGGAGAAACGTTCATCTCTCTTGCACTCGTAGAGGCAACTGTCACAGCGCGACTGCCACCCGCCAAGCGGCAATATGGGTCACAGAAAGTTGGTCTATAGAGCGCCCATAAGAAATGCGCCTCTATGTAAATATCTATGCTCTATGGTATCGGGTTCGAATCCTAGGCGCACACCAATGACTTTTCGGAGTTATGTGCGTATTGAATTGTTAATTACCGATTGTCCCGTGCCTCGGAGAGCACGTTAAGCCTCTCTCCGGGACGTCCCGGTTGTCATGATGATCTTTGACAGTCGTTACAGGGCGTCAGTATCTTCTAAATAAACTGACACTATTCTAAACAATGTAATATCGCTATCCCTTCGGGTAGCAGAGGTCAAACAGGCAGTCGCTCTGTGGAAAAGCTAATATTCAGCCAAATCCGGTTGGACTAGAAAGCAGACCCCAGATTGAAACTGGGATAGCGCTAAGACGACGATGATGATGATATTTTTTATAAAGGCTATAAGAACACAGTATTGCCAATATAACACGGAATGTTAATATAAATGTGTGAAAGACTTTCAAATATACCACTTGCACTAATAGTAAATTGAGTATAATCATTTATTATTGAAACTTAATTTTTTCGAGTTTTATCCAAGGTTATTTTTCACAATCAATTTACGCCGCACCGTTTGGTGACTGTTTAGTTTTATGAAGTGTTTGTTGATGATTAGATACGCAGCTTTGCTGATTGCACCAAATACGCAATAAAGAGTATTCTTGAAGTTGAGTAATTCTAAAATAACAGACCGTCACTACAGGTGTACTAAGATTTTTTTGTAGCTTTTGTTTTGTTCTTTATTACACTTTTCTGACGCCTTTAAAAACAGAAACAATAAACAACCAGTTTATTGTGTACCCACGCGTATATTGGATTTTAAATAATATCATGATTCATGACACGATCTATTTCAATCGTGTCATGAAAGTTAAGATCAATGCTAAGGCATTTGTCTATACGAGTAAATAAATTTGTTTTAAAAATCAACTGCTGGAAATTTCAAAGGAGCTACAGATAAAAAGAAATAGCGTTCGACAAGTAGGTACCTACTGAACAGTGTAAAATGGGTTCATTTTCAAAATGAAAATACTCAAGTAAAGTGAAAGAAAACTTGGTAGATAGCGTCTAGTTTCTAATCTTGTTCGAAATGTAGGTTAGCTACTACGGAGCCCAACTATTTCCAAGGGCAGCTCCTTTGATAACTAAGATTGTCATAATTCTAAACCTATTATTCTCAGCTCTATTGGATGGTGTCTTAGTTTAGCTTGATTTTGTTTGATATTAATAGATTCATTACTATCTAAACTCATGGCCAAGAAGATTCCAAAGCCGAGAGATAACGAATAGGTTTGGTTTTTGAGGTCGTTATAACTGGCAGGATCTAGTTATTATCAGGTCGTGCATATTGTAATAATCATGTAGAGCTTGCAGGAAATCAACATTAGGTCCCGGTTTTAAGGATTTTAGTTACTTCTGTTTGGCCAACTAATTGTTTACAAAGAAATATAAATCATTAAATAGTTTGGTCTATGTTAATGAAATTTTGCATGGCATTCGAACCTATAATATTTATAACTTTGGAACCTTAAGAACTTTATGGTTATTAATTGTCTGGATCACATTTATCGAACGCCCTTAGGCCGTTTGAAGTAGCTTAAATGCAATTGATATCTGAGTCTGTTTTGATTGCATGATGCGTATGTGCCGCACCGCGGCCGCTATTCGAAAGGCGCCGTTTAAGAAAGCAGTTAGGCTTTTAATAAAACAGTCAAACAGCTTATGTTTGGCTGTGATATATACAATTATGTATATCAACCATGTATATAAGTCCGTGTGGTGATGGATTAAGAATACGGAATGTCACCACCCCATATCATCCCATAGGTGTCGTAAGGGCCGACAGAGGGAGCATATTGAGCAGAGAACTGTAAGAGAAGGAAAACTTGATACAAACCCGTTTGGCTAGCGTGGTATAGTAGATAGGCCAATTCCTCCTTTCAAAAAAGAGGCCTAGTCCAGCAGTGGACTGTTAAAGGCTGATGATGATGATATCAACTATGTATTTTAAGAGGGTGTCTGAAGAATGTACATACATACATAAACTCACGCCTGTTTCCCGGAGAGGTAGGCAGAGACTAAGGAACGCCATTTGCAACGATCCTGAGATATATCTCTTGCTTCATTCACTCCCATCAGATTCCTCATGCATGCTCTTCTGTTCAGGGTACTTCTAACCTGTCCTGTTTTTAGGATGTCTCCGATCTGGTCAGAGAACGTCCGCCTAGGTCTTCCCTTTCGTCCTGTCCCTTCCACACTTGCCTTATATATCTGCTTGGCCAGTCTTTCGTCATCCATCTTCTCCACGTGCCCAAACCATCTTAGCATACCTTTCTCGATGCTTGTCACTACATCTTCTTTTACCCGACAACACTCTCTTATCACACAATTCTTTACTCTGTCTGTCAAAGAAACACCACACATGCTTCTCAGTGCTCTCATTTCTACAGCATTTATTCCATTTTCATGACTCTTCTGCCATATCCAACTATCACTACCATACATAAGTTTAGGTACTAACACCCCTCTATGCTCAGCCAAACGTGCCTTTTTGGACACGTTTTGGCTATTCATAAACGCCTTCAGAGCTCCATTCACTCCTGCATTAACTCTTCTTTCAATATCTTCTACATTCTTACCATCTCTTGTAAACAGCGTACCTTAATATACAAACTCATTCACTTGCTCTACTCGCTGTCCATCGATCATAACGTTACAAGCCGTAACGCATTCCTCCTTTTCAAAAACCATAACTTTCGTCTTGCTCACATTCACTTTTATTCCTTTCCGTCCTAAAGCATAATGCATGATTGTTACCATCTCCTGCAACTCCTCTTCTAAAGACGCAAGTATCTGAAGAATGTTTAAGTTTTATACTCGCACTTTAACTTGTAGATACCTTTTGTTCCATTTGTATATTTGCCATTTATTACGTTTTCCATTTTATTCAGAAACTGGTAGCGCCATCTACCTTTCCATCGAAACTAAGCCCATCAACGTCAATGGTTGGTCGCTGCTTGGCCAATGCGAGCGATGCCTTTTGTTTCTATCCCTCTCTATCCCATTCCCAAGAAGGGGCACGCCTTTCGCGGATTGGTCGCGGCGATCGTCGACGCGAGTGACAGTCCAGAACTTTCGAGAACATTGTACTCGCTAAATACGTGTCGGCCATACCGTACCGCTCCGCGCCGCTCCCGCTATAATTATTACCGCTTATACGGAACCGCTCGCAAGTGTAAGTGATTTGTGTAGTGAAGTGAATCAAGCAGCTTCATCCCGAAACCACCAGGAGACTGCCCTTCTGACACGAAGAAGATTGCTGTACAAGGTAAGTGCCCCCCATCCTTGGAATATCCTATACCCACTCACAATCATCTCTCCCATTCCAATCCTACATCCTCATCCCTTATCCTTTCTAGGCGAGCAGAACTCGCCCTAATACAGTCCATTTTCCTTCTCCAAATCGCCTAGAACCTACGGTTTCGGTGTATCGCCGAACCAAACTTATAACTACTATAAATGATTTTGCTGATTTAAAATCTAATACAATCAATTCCTCTCTAAAAACGCGTCTTGCATAACAAGGCGCCCGATTGAAAATTGTATCCATAATAATCAAAGCAATAATTAATTTAATTTCTCGCTGAAGAATGCCAAGATCCTTGACCTACAAGCTTGAAAGCTGAGGTCACTTAGTGTCAAAATAATATTATAAAGTCACGGCGACGTCTCATTGTAAACTTTTATCAAGTATCTATTCGAGCGCTAGAACCTTCACGTAGGCGATCAGATCATTACTTAAAATTTTATTATATTCTTAATATATAAAATCCTTGCGTTACTGACTGACTGACAGACACGCTACAGCCAAAACTATTGGGCGCAGGAAGCTGAATTTGGCATGTATGTTCCTTGGGGACCGTAGGGGTGCACTAAGAAGGGATTTCCCGAAATTCCCACGGGATCGGACAAAACGGGTAAATTAAAAAAAAAAACGCAGGCGTAGCTGCCGGCGTCCTCTAGTAATAATATAAAAATGATGTCATTGTATGCTATTTAAAAAGACGCAGGTTTCACCACTCACACATACTCGGCTTTATCTTTCAGATAAATTCAAAATTGGACTGAAATTTGTATGAGTTTTCTGACAATTAAATTTAACAGGATCTTATTAGAAAGTGGTGTAAATGGGCTTAACTGTACACAACAAAAGGTTGCACACCAATAGAATTTTAAGACAGTTGTCAGTGCGGCGATTAATTAGAAGTGAGTAAATCCCAACTATTTAAGTTCCCAATACTCCCAACTATTTAAGTTCTTACTTCCAGTACTTATGCAGCAACCACGATCGTAACCTTCGTTCAACTAATAACCTTCTCCTTCTTTGTCCTTCACATAGATCTCCTTTCATCCACTCTTCTTTTCCTACTCAAGCTATTCTTCTTTGGAATGACCTTCCTCTCGAAATCAGGACGTCCATATATGTATATATAATATGTATGTATATATATATATGTATATATAATATGTATGTATGTATGTAAGTATATAGCATTTCTATATTCGATGTATGTATGTAATATTATTATTATTTAATGTTCTGTAATGTATGCGCATCCATCATATCTATTAAATATAATATAATAAAGTCAAACTCCACTTTTTAAATACACCTACTATTAATCTCTGCACCACTCTAAGGTAGACTGGCAGAAAATGCCTAAGGCATTAAGTCCACCTTTATACGCTATGTGTGTATATAAAGTTAATAAATAAATAAATAAATAAAGGAGTTATTAAGCAACGAAGAGCGAGTGCTACCAGCGAGGGTCCGATAGCGACAAGCGATTATTTCCCTTGTTTACACGTAATTATATATCTATTGTACCTACTTTTCTTGGGCAAGAAGTTACCTCATAGCTAGTCGCCCTCTCGCTGGTAGTGAGAAATAACGTACATAATTTTTTCATGAATAAAATTATTGATTAAAGATCAAATAAGAGATTGAAAAGATGTTTAAATCATATTATTAAAAAATCATTTATATGCATTAAACACACACAACTGCTTAGAATAAGTTTTATGTTTCAGTTCTGTATCTAATATATAAAATTCTCGTGTCACAGTTTTCGTTCCCATACTCCTCCGAAACGGCTTGACCAATTTTGATGAAATTTTTTGTGCTTATCCGGTATCTATGAGAATCGGCCAACATCTATTTTTCAAAAAAAAAAAAAAAAATTGCAAAACAACAATATAATATATACTAAGGGCAAACACTAACTTCAAGGTGACATGTAATTAATTCCTTATTAATCACTGTTACGCCCCGACAACGGTAACATTGTAGCGTAAAATACAATTGTTTCGTATACAAAATGCAGTGTATTTATTAGCATAATAGGGACAAATAGTGATTTGGGGGTTGTGTGCTTATACGTCAGAAAAAGCCCATTATAAAACGCTATTTTCCCAGCTAATCGCACACATAACGGTAGTAGAATAGTACATTTCCCTCTCTGATACTTGAAGACGTAGTAAACGAAGTATACAATGCCCACGTTGTATGAATTTAATGCATTATAGAAACGAGATCAAAAGGAAAATATCTAAGCTCCTTATTATTTCATTCTTGAGAGATACTGCTATTGTTGATTGAATCAGGTGTTACTTGGCGGAACTCCATTGTAACCTAATGAAAGGAAAGAGGAACCCACCACGCACCCTCGGATTGACTACCCCAACTATTGCAATAGAAAAAGGTTGACAATACCGAACTTATCTGAAAGGTTAAGGGAGATAGGAATGGTATATATGGGGTCCAGGAAGATACCTGACTTGCAGTATTCCGCTGGATGCACCGACTATTCCTCGACATATGCTTCGCGATGGGCAACGACTGAGCCTCAGTCGTTGCCCATCGCTCCTGAGGATGCCTCGTGCAGAGGCGAAACACGTGTCGAAGAATAGTCGGCGCATATAACGGGATACTGCAAGTCAGGTATCTTCCTGGAACCCATACCATTCCTGTATCCTTTATCCTGTAAAGGAGTTCGATATTGTCAACCTCTTTCTATTGCAATAGTTTGGGTGGTCAATCCGAGGGTGCGTGGTGGGTTCCTCTTTCCTTCTATTAAGATAATACTATTATCAATTAACTAATACGATGCAATGACGTACCGACTAGTTAACTGTTGGGAACTATATAGGGCTAGTTCCTCCACTGTCTGATAACTACCGCTTAAATTATTTGATAGATAATATCAAACATATTTTGTTTTATACTTTGAATTTATCTCTAACTTGTGGTAAAATTAATCAAAGCTAGTTGAGCTTATAACAATCCTACTACTCAACCTAAATCCATTCATCCGTAATGGAGCAATTTGATTGGATCATTAATCTATAGTCATAAAACCTATCGGTAGGATTAACTAGTATGTACTTAATACAATACAGACACTTAATTATTATCTTAAAGATTAATAGTATCTCCTCTCTTGTTTCGTTTAGACTCTGGATCCATTGGAAAGTAAGCTGCGAATTATAACCGTTACTATTTCATGTATATCAATCTCTCTTTCTTTCATACTTAGGGAGGAGATAGGCCTTCGGCATTCTCACTCACTAAACAAAACGCAAATATAAGGATACTACTAATTAATCTTAATATATAAAATCCTTGCGTTACTGACTGACTGACATACACGCTACAGCCGAAACTACTGGGCGCAGGAGGCTGAAATTTGGCATGTATGTTCCTTGGGGACCGTAGGGGTGCACTAAGAAGCGATTTCCCGAAATTCCCACGGGATCGTCCAAAACGGGCAAATTTAAAAAAAATGCAGGTTTAGCTGCTGGCGTCCTCTAGTAAACAAATAATTTTTGAACTTTGAACAAATACTAAAGAAATTACAATCATGAATCTTATGAAAGAGAAAATCAAATTCGGTCTTCTGTGAGGGGTTGGTACTGCCCAAAATAAATTGCCTCATTCATTCTGTAACCAGTATATTTACATAGTTGTACAAATAAAATATTCACCAACATCTCATACGACATAATAAATACTAATAATGAATGTTTTCCTCAAAATTTGCCTACCTCACTCATTTTGGCTAGGTACGCCGCCTAAATCCAGCCCTTCACAGCCGCGCACGTCCTCTATTAGGCCTTAAATAAGCCTCTTAAATGTATAAACAATTAGTCTCATACCGCCTTACATTTTAATTTAAATTAATGTTATTTTTACGCCACCGCCGCCGCCACGTTTAATACCAAGTTGCTTTTTTAAGACTCTTAAAATACATCATTTCTTATCATGTACATCAATACAATGTTTCATCGTGCAAGAATGAATAATATACTACGCAGTTTTCCTACCTAGAACAAAATTTTTACTTGATTTAGGTTCTCAATTTTAAGTTGGTTGTGAGGAAGTAATACAACAATGTCAGAATTTAATTTTGTGTTGAAACCGGGAACGGAAACTGAAAATATATAAGCTGATAACGGAAATGTTAGCAATTAAACGTGGGCAGAAATTGATTAATAACTATTTTGGCCTAACACGAACTAAACACGACTTAGTTACTACATATAATGTTTATTGAATCTGAATATACATATAATTATAAAGCAAACATATCATCATCATGATACTTTACTTATAATTTGTCACACCGCTGGGCACAGGCAACTTCATCATCATCATTATCCTATCCTACTAATATTATAAATGTGAAAGTTTGTGAAGATGTATGTATGGATGGATGTTTGTTACTCTTTCACGCAAAAACTACTGAACGGATTTGGATGAAACTTTACAGTAATATAGTTTATACATCAGAATAACACATAGGCTACAATTTATAAAGATTTTGTATAATGTTGCCATAATATAAGGAAAAGTATCAACTAAGTCGGCAAAAATCCTGAGCTCTGAAAGCTATTAATTGGAATTTTATTCCCTTCCTGATGACAGATTGATCTGATTTTTGGTATTCACTCATATTGTCATCAAGATTCAGATAATTTAAATGATTGCAAATTCAAGATGGCCGCCGATACAAAATGACGGATCACATATTACTTCACAACAACCTCAATATGGGTATCAAATGAAAGGGCTTGATTGGTAGAATAGAGCTCACTATGAAAAATCCAAGATGGCTGTCGCTGCAAAATGGCGGATTACTTAATTTCCACAAATACCTCAATATGGGTATCGAATGAAAGGGCTTGATTGGTAGAATACGGCTCACTATAAAAAATCCAAGATGGCTGCCGCCACAAAATGGCAGTTTACATATTTTCCACAAATACCTCAATATGGGTATCAAATGAAAGGGTTTGATTGGTAGAATAGAGCTCACTATGCAAAATTCAAGATGGCGGCCACCACAAAATGGCGGATTACCTATTTTCCACAAATACCTCAATATGGGTATCGAACGACAGAGCCTGATTGGTAGAAAAGGGATCACTATGAAAAGAGAATGAGAAGTATCAACTAACAAGAAAACTAAAAAATTGAAAATAAAATTAACACATTAATAAAAAATGTTTTGGGCGTAGCGTATCCAGAGTAAACATTATGATAGAAATTTCACTTGCCCAACGATTTTAAATGTGTCTGATCAATACCCAAGATTGAGAAGAACATTAGTGCGATCTGGTAGCTAGGACTTACCGAATTAATTTTTAGCTTTTAGTACATAACCTAACTACATATTTTTTATTGTAATAAAACAGTATAACATAAAAAAATATATGTTTTTTACAATGCTCATTCTAGAGTAGTTATCAATTTGTTTTCAAAATTGCCTTCAGTATTTAATGTAGATGATTGTGTTTCACAGTGAGTAGTTTGGACGAATAGTTTAAAAGTTATCACGATTATATTTGATCTAAGCGCAGCGTTATGATAAGCGCTTACAAGTAATTGGCGCGCTTAAGCGCAGCGGGGTGGAGGAGGCGGTCTGATTATGTACTCTGTGGTAATGCTTTCAGTTTTTATTTTTGCTGCTGTTCTATTCAGTAGGTATATAAGCTCTTCATAACTTCAATAATATACCTACACAGTGAAAACAAAAGTAGTTTTAAGTACTATCTGTTTATATGTATGCTACACGGCTAATGTGCAGATCCATTTGTGATGAAATTTGATATGGATAGTCTGAAACCTGTGGAAGTACAAATGTTACTCTTTATTTAAATTTCATGCGGGCAAAGCCGCGGGCAAAAGCTAGTATAGTATAAAACAAAGCCAGTCTTACACTTACCGTGTTTCAATTATCATTGGGTTATCGGATTTGTTTACTCGTCTTCTTATAACCCTCAAAAAGGATCAATCTAGAACGTCAAACTTCATAAATACAAAAAAGGGTTGCCCTTGGTAAATATTGTCTTTTAATCTATCAACATCTTGAATATATTTCACAAGCTAAAAATACTAGGAAAATTTTGGTACACACGTATAAAATCAAATTATACTATCAACAGTGTTTACATATCGTTTTCAATATTGGCTGGTAAGATTTAGTGTATTATTATTATTTCCTTAGTTTTGTGGTACAAACCATCAAAGCCCAGATCGTGAGGTATCTTTATGGGATACATAGGTGTCAATATAATCTACGTTTTCGAATGGTTGAACATTGAGCGTTATCGAACGTCTTTTTATCAAAGACAATTTATCAAGGTCTTAGGCCATGACAGTGATTTCCAAGGCAGAGCTATGCTTCATTATTCCGACTGATAATGAAAATTTCTTACATTATATCGTAAAATTAAAAATTGGAATGCCCATGTATATGTTTACGCAAAAGTCTCTAAAAACAATTCAAAGTTAAACTTTTTGCGGCATTCAAAGGTTAACCTTGTTTACAGTCTGCTATTTATTTAATATCAATGTTTAAGGGTTTCGAATCCAATAACCAAAACACGTCATTGTGAGGCTGAACAACAAATTACGTAATGTAAATTAATTTTATTTTCGAAGTCCGCTTTGAAAAATCCTTATATCGAGATAGACATAAAATGAAACAATGGTTGCAAAAAACGATTACGACTTAAAGGGAAAATAAATATATTTTTTTAAATGTACCTAATAATACGAGTAAACAAATCACCTAATGGTAAGTGATTGCCACCGCACATGGGTCACAAGGTGCCACATTTTTATTAGGAAAAGGAAAAGGAGGAAAAGTACGATGAGGGAGAAGGAAAAGAGGATGGGGCCACCGGCACTCCCACTCACCGAACAAAACGCAACAGTATAGGTACTAAGCTGTTACTTTATGTCGACATTAAGTGAGAGGGTAGTACTTTCCCGGTCGAGCCAGAGCATTCATGTAGTAATCAGCAAGGCTCTACTACATGCAAGTTATTGTTACGTGTTGGAATTGTACACAATAGTCGCTGTGGTATAATCGACAACTACGGGGCTACGGGCAAGATAATAATATGAAGGTAAGACCTTAATACTATATATAAGATATACATACCTAATATAAACATGAGCTCATTCAATCAATACACCCTGACAGCGGTGAGCGACCCAATTTATATATAAACCACTGGCTTAAACCCTGAGAGGTTGGACTAGGTTTAGAAGGCTATATTTCTTTGCTTAAACCACTTTCGAACCCGAGACTCTCTGCGTAGCAGTCCATCGGTCTCTTCACTCACCTTTCGCTGCTTCCAAAGATAGTATAAATAATATCAAACTTGTAGTCCACAAGCTTGATATTTATATAAAACCCGCCTACCGCGGACTAAATCTAGACTGTTATAAATCTGTTCCTCCTATGATGCTGGTTACCTTAAAGCTCATAAAACTTTTTATAGTTTAAGGCGCGATTAATCGCAAAAAGTATTTCGTTTCGATCGTTCTGAACATTCATCATGAAAGAATATGAAGTAAGGGCATTTCGTTTCCGTCGATGTTATGTTAAAATCGCTTTTGAACAAGATTTACGAGCTGAGTATTACAAAAGTTATCCAAGCAGAAGTACGGTTACTTATGCATGACCGAGCTAATAGTAAAGATAATAATAGATTCCCACGTGTATTAAGTTTGCTAATGGAGCTTAAGGAAAGAAGTAAAGCGAAAAATATCGTTCCTGACAAATATAAGATTATTTTACGTCTGCTATGGTTGCGTGCTTTTACAGGGTGGCGCAAAAATAATGACCCTATAGAAATTCCTTTTTTTTTATGACGTCTCCTGTCATTCTGATATTGAAAATGTTGTAGTAATCAAATGTAAAATTTCCTAAAAATAATCATGGACCCCTTTACTCCCCAAGAACATGGAATAATCGTATCATCAGTGATAAAAATACAAAGTGAATTTGACTCTGCAGCGTATTTTGGTCAAAGACTTGAAAATGTTTCCATATTAAACTGAGATGACTCATCAGCTGCTGCCTACTGATTACCGAGATTGTCTATAGTACAGCCAGCGTGTCATAAACCTCAACCTTGAAGAGGATATTTTTTCTTAAAAATTAATATTTTTTTGTTTATTTGAAATCTCGGGTGTATGTGAACAGACCACAGACTCTCGCAGCTTTAAAAGAAAACATACTTACACCAAGAAATAAGAAACGTATCGCAGGAAGTGTTACGGCTAGTTATGGAAAATGTCATAAATAGGGCTCAAATGTACTTCAACTTTGGAGGCAAACATTTAATAGACATCATATTTAAATCAGAATGCAGATAATTTAAAAACTAATTCTAGCTTTTTAATTTAGAAACGAAGTTGTAGCTGAACCAAATAGGGTCATTACTTTTGCGCCACCCGTTTTAATCTTATTTTTACATCTCAATCGGATGTAACAGCGATTATTAGAAGAAAATTTTGTTCTCATCTGCCAATAATATACCTAAATTTAAATGTACTACTATATTTTCAGATATATGTTTTATCATGTGCGCATTGAGAATAATACAATAAATACCTGGGACTGGTATCTTTACTCCCATGAAATAACCCCTAAAAACAACACGCATACATTATTGACTCGTAAGACTGACATTATTCTATTGTATATATGTATATCTTATTCCATATTCTGTAGCATTGTAATAGTTAGCCTTAGGCCTAAGGCTGCACTTGCGGTTATTGCGTCAGCTGTTACATGTAGTAGCTGTAACGTGAATATTTCAACGCAAGCACATGCCCAAGCGGTAGCATAATTAGGTATAAATGAAAAACCGCGCGGTTGCAGCAAGTGCGTCCTTCGGCTTACGCTTAAACTGACAAAGAGAATAGGTACTAACTACTTACATATAACACGGTGCAGAGATATCATGTGGAGGGTAGACCAGGATGGGCGGTGAGGGCACAGGGGAGGGGCTGTTCTTGCGTCGTCGCGCCACGAATACTCCCGCCATCACGATAAGCAGCAGTATGGCTGCGCTCGCGCCACCCGACGCTACTAGTACTGCCTCTGTCAACAACACAAGAATTATTCATTTAAGCCCAATATTGAGTTAGAATAGAATAGCAGGGTGGGCCGACGATCTTGTTGGGATCGCGGGCATTGGATGGATGCAGGTGGCCCAAGATTGGTCTAAGTGAAGAACTTTATGGCAGGCCTTTGTTCAGCAGTGGACGTCTTTCAGCTGATAATGTGATGATTATAATGATTAAGTTGAGGGAAATTTATAATCTTAATAAAAAAACTGTGTGTTTTACTCTAAGTGAACAGTAAGTTATTACTATCTATATTCATTCAATGAAGTATTGAGAGCATTAACTCTTGATACATTAACAAGCTCTAGTCTGTTTCTGCAAGCGATGCCAAATCTGAAACGATGCCAATAGCAGTAAGTCTTAGTGGAATTATTCTGCATTGGGCCAACTGTACCAAAGGAGTATTGTCGTCCCAATATTTGCATTTAAGGTAATAAGCACCGAGGTGCCCATATTTTGCAATCACCTTTTATGCCGTCTACATTTTGCTAACTCATATAAGACAAAGCTTTAGTGAATTTTATAGCCAATGCAAAAAAATCCATATCAAAGTGGCAGTTTCACAGCAAACTACAGCGTGGGCTGGTCGTCAACCACAAAAACCAATAAAAAAGCTTCAAACCGAATTGGAACAAAAATCAATTTAGAAGTTAGTCGAGAGGACTGACGAAAAAACACAGTTACTCTCATATTTAGTTTGGATAAATAAAAGTCATCGTTCACGTGTGCCAACGTGACTAAGATGACGTATTTGTTTCGCTCCAACAAAAATATCATCGGTTGAACCTGTCAGGTAGTCAGGCTTCAGTTGCACACTTCTATTTCCGGGACAAGACGGGACTGACAATAAAACCATACCTCTCCAATCGATTTTCAAAAGTGCTTTTTTCTTATGACGCACGATTGGAATTTTCTCGCTCATTTTTCCAATTATATTTTCTTTGAAACTGTGTAATAGCGTAGTTACATTTAAGGGAAAAGCGTAGAATAAATTTTATAGTTTTATAGTATAGTAGTGCTTCCTGGCAAAAGTAAATGCAAAACGATATAAAATGTTCCTAAGAAAAATACAATACGATAAAATAACACACTTCAACTCAGAATAACTAGGAATATCTGAAATTGTTTGAAATAGATAGTATATTGCCTATGATAAATAACGAGAATATTAGTTTATAACATTTGTTATCTTTGGTAATTATTTTTTAAAACTGGTCACATTGTAAGATGACAAATTTTTCACTTCCGCAAAAAACTTATTGATAAATTTTGTAAAACTCTTGTAAATTGCCGCTATTTGATTTGTCCGGCTCGGCCCAGTCAGCCCGTGATGATAATTTTGTGATATTGTATTGAACTTTGACATTTTGTTAAAATTGTGAAACCGCACCTCGTGCAGCGTGCCTTGAAGACGTCGCGTTTGGTGTATAAATAGCTAAGTACCTAGATATAACACTCTATTTTGGCCAATCTAGTTATGTGTTTATCTAGCCAGCTCCAGTTCTGATACCACTGAAGATCCAGGTAACTGCATATTGTATTTTGATTATTTGCGCTGAGAAACTCAGCCTTACGTATGTTCAGACTACTTCTTGCGTTGCCTTGATCAAGTGGATGATGTAAATTAGTTTCCAATGCACTCTGCATCAATTTCCCAACTGTCTAGGGCAAATTCTGAACACAAACGTTTACAAAATACCCATATTTTAAATCTATTTATTTTATGCTCGAAACGTTTTCGTATACTTTTACGCTTTTAATATCTCCTGAGACCCTGAAGTCGACTTATTGGATAAAAACATAACCGTAATAATAGGAAATTACAGTCTCTCACTTTTTCTCATCACGTGAATTGAAATTTAGTACGTTTTCAGCCCACAGATGTAGAGATGAAACGAAAATATATAGTACAGCTGGAAATACGATATAAAGCTATGAATATCTTTACGAGTTCTCATTAAAATTATTATGATGTCGTATCTGAAGGCACATAAACTATGACAAACGATAAAAATACGCCACGTCCTTTATTAGGTTATAAATGTTTCAGAGCTCTTCTAATTGTTATAGTCGTTCTGTGTTTTTCGTGTTTTACGCTTAGCGAAACAGATTATAGCATATGGCGTTTTATTACACGTTTTTATTTTATTGAGAAGGTAATAGCTACATAACTTTAATTAGGGTAGAGTTTCGAGATCATTCTTACGTAGGAACTTGCTGTTTTAGTAACAGCACATACGGCGTAGTGGTTAATTAAGCGATCGCCTCATGTAGTAGTCGCCGACTGTAGTAGTTTGGATTCCCACACAGAACAACACAGTGTGTGATGAACAAGTTGTTGTTTCTACACAGAGTTTCCAGTGAGAGTTGATTTAATGTTTTTTAAAGGCCATTGCGGGCAGTATCAACGCTTCATGCGAGAGTTATCATCTACCTTTCTAGCGTTATCCCAATTGGAACCCGGGGTCCGCTTTCTATTCTAACCGCGTTTGACTGAACATTAGCTATTCCACAGAGCAACTGCCTGTCTGACCTCTGCAACCCAGGCATAGCTATATTCCGTGGTGAAGACTAGTGTCGGTTTTATTCAAGGTATGGACTCCGTATAACGACGGTCAAAGATCTTCATGACAGCGGGGATTGACGGCTTAACGTGCTCTCTAAGGCACGGGGCAATAGAAACTTAATAATTCAATACGCACACATCTTCGAAAAGTCATTGGCGCGCGCCGTGGATTCAAACCCGATACCCTCTACATGGGATGTTGTTATCTCCACTAGGCTATGGCTAACTGATGCGAGGGTGACTTTAAAAAAAATGATAGAAAATACTGACCTGCAGAATTTCTAAGTGTTCCCGAGCAATAAAGTAGTTTTGTTGTTTACCACCCGTATACTGAGAATAATAAGTAGTTTAATTTAGTTACAGAACTCAACCAAACGTATTTTTAATTAGCTTATTATTTTCCGAGTGACTAATAACTTAAAAGATGACTAAATGTTTGCAGCTAATAAAATAAGTTGCTAGCGATTAAATATTTTCGCGACTATTATATTAAATAAGATTCAAAACTAAGCGTGTTATAAAAACTTAAAACTAGCAGCTGTGTCTAGATAGCAAATAAACTATACAAGTCAATTAAAATAACAGCCGATGAGCTATAAATAATTACTTGGCGACTAATAATGTTAGTAGGTAGGTTATGTTAGGTTTTCTTGTGACCCCGTACCCAAAAATAGGAGCCCTGCGAAGCAGGGCTCCGTCAACTTGGCTTAAAAGACTGAAGCGTCTTATTTACTTATACGAAACACTTCATTTAAGACAAAATCATTTGCCAAATATTGAAATTTGTATTATTTATGAATGCCCATTTTCTATTTTTTATTCATCATCAAGTTTCCGCTAAGATACAAATTCAGTTCCCAAAAAAATAAAATGCTGCTAGTTTAAATTAAAACGAAGCTTATTACTGACTTAATCTGCTACATTTTACTTATGACGATACTCCTTACTAGCTGCCAACCCATTATATATGGTACCCACTCTAATTATTTTTTAAACTTGTATTCGCTTTACTTAGTCGCCGCATTAAATACATGCCTTTTTAATTTCAGCGCTATTATGGGTTTCCTCTTCATGCCAAATTCAACGTTTTTGCGCATGAAATTCTTGTTAAAATTGTCTGAGAAAGATTTTACAGCAGGTAATTAAATTAAATTTATGAGTTGGCCTACCGCGTAATTGAAATATAAATGATTTTGTTGTTATATAAAAAAGATTATAATATTTATAAGCAAGAGGGAAATTATTGTCCATGTTAAAATACTTCTCTCGATTAAAATAGAAAATAATGTAAAGGGACACAGGTCTTCTCTCGTAAAATACGGATGTTAGGACAAGACCAGATGAGCTGAGAAATGACGATTATTATTATTGGGGAAGAAGCAACTGACAGCAATTGAATGATCTTTTAAAAGGCCTGCATATTGAAGACGAGGTGAAACAAAATATAAACTTCGATTTAGAGCCTCCGTAATTAATGCAAGATGTCGGCCACTGACGATATCGTAAGTTACGCTAGATCAATAATAATATAATTATAGTTGTAGGAATTTAAGACGATTAATACTAATTATACAACTGTCGTAGGTAAACAATTATTACAGTATTGACTTTTATAATATGGAAAATAAAAAAAACATTATTTTTAAAATGACTCAGTAAATTATACAGGAAGTAACAAAAATATAAAGAAAGGAATATTGAAAATTGAACTTCAGTAGCAGTGTACAAAGGTAAGAACAATCATACAATACTCTCATTTGTAGCCACGAAAAATGTATGAATATAGATAATATCATGTTTATGTTCGTTTGTTAATATAAATAACTCATTGGGGTGGTAAAATGTCTGCTTGAAAAGATTTACCTGACACTACATGACCTACACCACCTACACGTATTACCTTAAATTTTATTATTAGGCTTTCTAAATTTAAGCACACAGTTTTAAAAACAACGGTAACTCACATACTTTAGTCGCATGGTCTGCAATCGTGTAGTTATTGTACTTTGATGCACAAACTAAACTTAAACTTTCTGTAGAGCGCAGTGTTGAACTATCATGTATTGAACTTGATTTTTTTGTTATAATTTGCGTATACCGCTCTCCTTCACGTGACTTTAATATTTTTAACTTACTATGGAACACGTTTAACAGCATATAAAATGTAATAGTAAAAAAATAGTAGTATGTGGCGACTTTAATGTCAATTTATTGAAAGTATCTCCTTTAAGTGCAAGATTGATAAATTTATTTAAACCTTTTAACTTAAACTATTTTTTTTGAACCAACTAGAGTAATCGCTACTTCTTCAACTTGTCTTGATAATATTTTTAGCGATGTTACTGCGTCAAGCACTGTAATCCTTGACAAGCTCTCGTCTGATCACTGTGGACAGTTAGCCGAGCTTGTTAGTTACTCCAGCAAGATCTCATCACAAATCACCTGCAGACCTATCATAAACGCTCGTTGTAATTCGTTCAAAAACAAAATACTATCTAGTGTGAACTCCTCGATTTTAAAATACACCAACCCC
This sequence comes from Euclidia mi, assembly GCA_944739405.2. Lineage (NCBI taxonomy): Eukaryota > Metazoa > Arthropoda > Insecta > Lepidoptera > Erebidae > Euclidia > Euclidia mi. Next base: position 33,932,005 of record OX123202.2, on the reverse strand, counting down.
GATGTTTTATATGAGTCGCTATTTACAGTTCTCAAGGACGCTTTCAAAAATGTATTAAAAGAAAAAATAGGTACCAATAAAAGATTTAATGAGTGGGCCACTACTGGTATACATGTGAGTAGAGGTAAATTATATGAATTATATGCTATAAAATCCTTTTTTTTTATGGTTATAGGCGGCGAACGAGCAGTCGGATTGCCTGATGGTAAGCAATTACCGCCGCCCATGGACACAAGCAACAGCACAGGAGTAACAAGTGCGTTGCCGCCCCCTTGGGCTGGGCAAAGGGATAGGATGAGTGGGATGAGGGAGAAGGAATAGGTGAGAGGGCCTCCGGCACTCTCACTTACTGAACGAAACGCAACAGTTTAGGTACTGTTACTTTACGTCGATTTTCTGTGAGAGGGTAGTACTTCCCCGGTCGAGCCGGCCCATTCATGCTGAAATCAGCAAGGCTCTACTACCTCAAAAAATCCTTCAATTTTAATCCACAATTTATTGAATACGTTAAAAATATTCAAAATTATTTAAGAAAGCCTGTTTTATAGCAAAATCTATGTTTTTGAGTAACAAAATAAAGCAATCGGATAATAAAGTTAAAACTACTTGGAAATTTATTAACGAACAAACTGGAAAAATTAGAAGTAAAACAATAAGTTCGAATTAAAGTTTGACACTAAAATTGTACGCGAAGATGAAGATGTAGCTCAAGAATTTAATAATTATTTTTCGCACATACCGTTATCCGTTTCGAGGGGCTTAGATGCTTCTTGAGGTGTAGCTGCAACATATTTGATTAATCATATGCCAGAAATAACGTGTACTTTTAGATTTCAGCCTATTAATTCAACCGCCATTTTAAGTATCTTCAAGTCTCTTAAGCCTAAAAAGACAGCTGACTTATGGAGCATCTCTGTTAAAGTTTTGCAAACAATTATTGACCTAGTAGCTCCGTATTTAACTGTAGTATTCAACCACTGCCTCAATTTAGGAACTTTCCCAGATCTTATGAAATACAGTAAAATTATTCCACTTTTTAAAATCTGGCAGCAAAGCTGATATTGGTAACTACAGACCCATTTCAGTTTTACCAGCGTTCAGTAAAATTTTTGAAAAACTCCTACTTAAGCAATTACTACAATATTTTAATCTTAACAGCCTCCTACATACTGAACACTACGGATTTACTAAGGGTCGATCTACAACTGATGCAGGAGTAGCTTTACTTAAGCATCTGTATAATGCTAGGGAACAGTTGCAAAATGCTATAGGTATCTTCTGTGACCTTTCTAAGGCGTTTGATTGCGTTAATCATGATACACTTTTACGCAAACTAAAACGTAAAAGGCTCTACTACCTCAAAAAATCCTTCAATTTTAATCCACAATTTATTGAATACGTTAAAAATATTCAAAATTATTTAAGAAAGCCTGTTTTATAGCAAAATCTATGTTTTTGAGTAACAAAATAAAGCAATCGGATAATAAAGTTAAAACTACTTGGAAATTTATTAACGAACAAACTGGAAAAATTAGAAGTAAAACAATAAGTTCGAATTAAAGTTTGACACTAAAATTGTACGCGAAGATGAAGATGTAGCTCAAGAATTTAATAATTATTTTTCGCACATACCGTTATCCGTTTCGAGGGGCTTAGATGCTTCTTGAGGTGTAGCTGCAACATATTTGATTAATCATATGCCAGAAATAACGTGTACTTTTAGATTTCAGCCTATTAATTCAACCGCCATTTTAAGTATCTTCAAGTCTCTTAAGCCTAAAAAGACAGCTGACTTATGGAGCATCTCTGTTAAAGTTTTGCAAACAATTATTGACCTAGTAGCTCCGTATTTAACTGTAGTATTCAACCACTGCCTCAATTTAGGAACTTTCCCAGATCTTATGAAATACAGTAAAATTATTCCACTTTTTAAAATCTGGCAGCAAAGCTGATATTGGTAACTACAGACCCATTTCAGTTTTACCAGCGTTCAGTAAAATTTTTGAAAAACTCCTACTTAAGCAATTACTACAATATTTTAATCTTAACAGCCTCCTACATACTGAACACTACGGATTTACTAAGGGTCGATCTACAACTGATGCAGGAGTAGCTTTACTTAAGCATCTGTATAATGCTAGGGAACAGTTGCAAAATGCTATAGGTATCTTCTGTGACCTTTCTAAGGCGTTTGATTGCGTTAATCATGATACACTTTTACGCAAACTAAAACGTTACGGTATCAGATATTTGGCACTTAGCGTCATTAATTCTTATCTTAAAGGTAGAGTACAACGTGTAGATGTAAATAGAGCTCATTCTTTCGGGTTACCAGTGCAATTAGGTGTTCCCCAGGGGTCCATTCTGGGACTCTTTTTGTTTCTAATTTATATAAATGATTTGCCTTATTACATGAATAACTTGTGTGACGTTGTTCTTTTTGCAGATGATACTTCTTTAATTTTCAAGGTTGATAGAAATAAGGAATACTTTAAAGAAATAAATCGAGCCCTCACTACAGTCACACACTGGTTTACAGCTAATAACTTAGTTTTAAATGCTATGAAAACTAAATGTGTTAAATTTGTATTGCCAAACGTAAAACATCTGGGACCTAACCTAGCACTTAACGAGGAGATTATAGAACCAGTAAATTACACTGTTTTCCTAGGTATAACAGTAGATAATAATTTGCAATGGGGGGCACACATATTGGCTCTTACTGGGAAACATAGCTCGGCTGCATACGCTATAAGAACAATTAGACAGGTAATCGACATCGATACGGCTCGTCTAGTTTATTTTAGATACTTTCATAGTATTTATTTATTCATTTAAAACTTCATATACACAAAGTACATAGGCGGACTTAATGCCAAGGGCATTATCTACCAGTCTACCTGACTAAGTGGTGCAGAGAGGAAGAAGTAGGTATATTGTATATAAGTGTGAGGGGAATGTACTATTAACTTAATTATGTAGAACATGATAGACTTGCATAAAGTTATATTATAAATAGATTAATACATAAACTTAATACATACATGATTAACAAATAAAATACATAAACGTATTATATATAAATACATATAAATAAATATACATATATAAATATATCTACATAATATATGTACAATATACACATACATAAGATTATGGTTGTGACTTGTTATTAGATACTGTCGCAGACTCAGCCAACAAGAGTTCCCTCACTTTGGACATGAAAGTAAGTTTGGTCTTAGCCATTCTAATCTCAAGAGGGAGCGCATTCCATAGAAAGATGGACTGAATTGCAAAAGAGGAGTGAAGAAAATTAGTTCTATGAGTAGGTACCAAGAGTTGAGGAGCGAAGGTCTCGCTCATGGCTAGCACATAGATACTGAAAGTAAGGGGTCATATATTTGGGGGCAGAAGGAGATGTAAGAATACAGTATAGAGTAGTGAGAGCACGCAGACTACGGCGTTGACGTATAGGGAGATGGTCATACTTACGAAGATTAAATATGAATCGAATGCAGTTTTTCAGAAGACGGTCGAGTTTATTAAGGAGTTCTGCATTCAGGTCAAAGTAATATACATCGCCATAGTCGATCAGAGGAGATTAAAGCCTGCACAAACGTAGTTTTAGTCTCGGTTGGAGGCAAGGTTTTTAGGCGGTAGAGAGCACGTAGGGTACCGGTGAGTTTTAGACTTACCTGTGTTACCTGAACTTCCCAATTCAACTTGTTATCAATATGTAGTCCAAGGTTTTTAATCACGTATTCCTCATACGGTAGTTGTCCTTTGGTATTCTTCTATGGGGAAAAGCTGCAGATATTCACAGTGTATTTATTTTGCAAAAAAGGCAGTCCGTGCTATCTATCAGTAAGGCTGAGGGTGTCACTTAGGTATCGATTTAAAGAAATTGGAATCCTGACTGTACCTTTCCAATATATATTTGCCAATTTAATGTACATAAAACAAAATATTGATTCGTATAGTAAAAATAGTGATGTCCATGGTATAAACATTAGAAATAAACATAAATTGTGCGTGCCTCATCTTCGGTTAAATAAAGTTCATAATACATTCATGGGGCTAGGTGTACGTATCTATGTATAATAAATTACCAACTCGTTTTTGTCAGTTACCTTTAAATTCCTTCAAAACTGAAGTTAAAATTTGTTTGTTAAGAAAAGCATATTACTCAATAGATTATTATTTCAAGAACAAGAATGCTTGGTAGACAAGTTAATACTCAATACTTACTGTTCCAGTTGTTGTGTACATCTTTATATTTAATTGTTTTTATATACATACTGTTTGACATGTTTGAATGTCTTTATTTTTGACATGAGTTTCTCTGTTTGACATGTATGATTGTTTGCGTCATTATTTTATTTGACATTTAATTTTTATATACACTTTGACATTTTTTATTCAATTATACGTTTATTTGTTGACGTTCTGCTCTTTTAAATCTGTTATAGTGCGTTAATAATGTCTGATAGACTTATTTTAGTCTAATGTAACTTCGAATGGCTTGTCTTGGAAAGTAGGTTCGTCATGCTCACATGACGAACCTACTTTCCAAGACAAGCCACCGCCTGCAGTGACAGTACAGTGAGCTGTACTGTCACTGCAGGCGGTAGCGTTGGTGGTCGGGTCACCCACTTCCCTCTAATATGGTTGAGGAGAGTGATGGCTGATCATTGCGTTATACTCGTGAACGGGTGCTGCCTGTGGTGACTGGTCGATCTACTGGACAGGATACAGCTTTTGACTTATGCTGATTTATCTGTTTATTTGCAATTTGTTCCAATTGTTTTGGGGTTATTCATGCATTGTAACGTGATTTGACTGAGCAGTGATTACATAACAACATGATATTTAACATGTGTGCGGTTACACCCTACTTGTCATTTTGTTTTGGAGGCTTATGTATTATTCATTAATTTCAATTTTCAAGTCTTAAGGCGCTGTTATACCTCAGAAGCCGTGAAACACCTAATATTTCGTCGCGCAACTAGCCATAACGGTACATATTACAAACTTGCAAAAAATAGAGCTTATAGTCTAAAGTCTGAACAAAAGACTTTTGAAAGAATTTTTCATGTATGTAAAATAGAATCACGGTAAAAAAATCACAAAAACGAGGCAGAAAATAATCTTTCGTCTCACTATTTGCAATATTTTGATCGTAAGCTGACATATTTTTTTTGATAATATTGTAGGAAATCTAATGAACTAAAGAATTACCCTATTTATTTTCATATTATACGTGTATATTTTGTAAAATTAAATAAAATCTGCCAAACGTCTATGATTTTGACGCTCGGTAGATCCCATCAATATCAAACGCTTCGGCAATTTAAACCTTATTAGCATAAGCGGTGTACTGAGTGTCAGTTGCTAGTTTACGCCCCGCCCAGACCTCATCATTCGGCTATGAGCCCTGTGAGAGATAGGTCATGTCGCTTGCGTCTCCGCTGCACGAAATGTTACGTAAACCTGTTTGTTATTGTAATACGCCGATTTGAGTTCGTAATTTCATGTTTTATGTTATAGACTGAATACTTTGATTCAAATAGGCTTTTCATGTAACTATGGGCACATATAATTAGGACCTAAGTTTATACTCTTGTTGCGTTTAATGTGTTATTGTTTCTGTGCTTATAAATATATAATTAGAAGAATAAAATATGGACAATTAGAGAAATGAAGTTCTAGGAAGGATTTGTACAAGAAAGCGTCGTAATAAAATAGAAATTCATCCATGGCCAAGTGATTATGAAATATGTAACATTTTTACACAAATTATTTTCATAAGAGTCTTTTATGTTACTTATATATTATCGATTATGCATAATATAATTATATAAATTATTCTCACGATACATAGCTGCCACAGTTTTCAATTTTTGAAAGAGTAATAACATAAAATCGAATCATTTTATGTACCTATATTTCAAATTCATTAGCTTGTCAGAGCGCCTGGAGCGCTAAGATGCCGCCACGGCGAACAATAATGATGACAGCGCTAATATGGCGCTCCGCAATCCGCACACAAGTTGTAACGAATGTTGTATTATTGTGTTTTGAACATAAACCTTTTTAGGTACATCGGGTAAAACTTTGATTATTCATAAACTATTAGGTATGTCTCAGTACATCTAATATCTTTTTAATTTCTAAAATCAATCATTTATAAGTAAGAAGGTGACTTCTCTGTTTGCTATAACACAAGATATAGTATTTTTTTAATAATAAAGTACGTTACTAATTATCATTATTGTAATTACAGTGAAGTTAAAGATAACAGTTCTGCAACGTCTTACACACATTTGACTTCAGTCATTCCTAACACGATCTGTTCAAGAGCTAGCCAAGAAATGCCAAACAATTTTTTTAACAAATTTGACTCAAATTCCGTAGTGATAAGCAAAAATTACAAGAGGGATAGCAGTGACTGGTTCGAATTGCATAAGAATATGTTGACAGATTGAAATATTTGTATAGTGGTAAAAAGAAGAGATAACAGCAGTAAAGCCAACTTAGTAAAAATTATTTTGTACAAATAAAATATTTGCAATGTAAAAGCAGTTGCGCATGGAGTCTAAAATGAACCACTGGCTTTGCAACAACTGGCGAAGCAAGAAAATGTAACAATCGAGCCGAGCAATGCCTTGTGGATTATCCGTTTATTGGTGCCACGCCAGATAGATTAATAGATCCAAACACGATTGTGGAAATTTAATGTTCTATAGTTGCCTATAAGAATGGCCTGGAGAATAGTATAAGAGCAAATAAAATACAAATATGGAAACATGATAAAAAAGTTAACTGACTAGTCTAAACAAATATTGTAATTGTTATTACCAAATTCAGGGGCAACGCCAAGTTACACGCAAACAAATATGTTTATTTGCTGTGTGGAGTGACGAAAGTATACCACTAAAAATGGAAATGATAGAAAGAGATGATGTTTTCTCGGAGACGAAAATGAAAGAAAAGCTTGTGGCGTTTTATATGAATTGGCAGTTGCCTGAAATTGTTGATTCTCGTCGAGCTCAAGGGATGGCATTGCGAAATCACGGAGAGGAAAATGTCTCATCAGTGCTTGGAGTTTCTACAATACCCAGCCTTAAAAGGAAAGTAAATGAAAATGTGCCTCGTGAACAACAGCAAATAATAAGTATTGAAGCCTCATCACCTCACACACTGTCTTTAACTTTCGATGAGAATAAAGAAAACCTGCCGGGTTGTAGCAGACAGCTAACTTTTGATGAGCTGTAAGCTCTGTATTTCATTAGTAAATGATAAATAAATATCTTTTAATATTTATTTTCTTTGAAACAACACATATTTTAAGCGAAATATTTTTTTTATATTTTTCCATACAAACATGTATGAGGAGAGCCTACGAAAAAGCAGTAACTCAAATTTTAATTCTATAATTTGGGTTGGGTTTCGAAACGAGTCGCCTGAATTTGAGGGTATTGGTCGTGTAGGGAGTTAGTTTTAATCCCCTAAAAGTAATTTTGGCTGCCGGAGTTGCGTATAAATAATTTTAAATAATTTCCAAAAATTCCTAGTAGTAGTTTTTATACTTTAGTAGAGTTTTACAAATGTAATTTTTAAGTTTTATGTGAAAAACCTGAAACGAAACGCAAACCTGCCATCTTGGAATGATCATATTGACAGCTAATGTCAAATTTGTGCGTCATCGCTTTCGAGTGGCTAGGGTTAGGTGCGACTGTAATAAGAAACTAAATGGGTTATGTTAGGTTCTCTTTTGACTCTTAATCCGTAAAAAGGAACCCTGCAAAGCAGGGCTCTGTCAACCTTAGTTTATTAAACTACTGTGAAGAATGTGGAAGTTGGCAGTGCCATACACACCAATGTTTGGAGATTTTTTTTTTCAGAGGAAACCAAGTATTTCCGGCAAGTGAAAATGGTGAGGGCGGATTCCGAGACCTCCCCTCAATCACACACATCCCCTAAAAACGGCGACGTATTTCGAAACCTATACCAAAATAATTATACCCATAATAACAATAAAACATCCATAAATAAATAAAATAAATCAACTTTTACTAAACTTCAATTATTTCGTAACTCGCTTTAGTTGAGATACGGCTTTTGCGCTTAGTAGGGCAGTATTGTGGTTTTTAGGCTTAGTAGGGCAGTATTGTGGTTTTTAGGGTACCGTAGCCAAAAATTGTAAAAGCACTTTATATTTTGTAGGATAGTATATATATATATAGTTTTTTATATATTGTAGGAACCCTTATAGATTCGCCATGTCTGTCTGTCTGTCCGCCCGTATGTCACAGCCAATTTATTGCAAAACAGATTTGAAAGCTGGTAGGAATGGAATTAGATGTAGGTATTCTATGAACTGCTTCACCATTTTTATACAAAAACAAAACAAAAATAATTAGGGCCTCCATATATATGGAACTGACTTAATTATTTGTATCATCTTACGGCACGTAGGTATTTATCTACTTTCGTCAACAATAATTTTGTCAAAAAAAAAATTAATACCTATAACGTCTAATGTAAACCAGTTTTGCTCATGGCTCCACTGAGAACAAAAATTGCGCTATGCCTATATTGTAAAAACAGATTGATTTATGTAATCTAATATATAAAATTCTCGTGTCACAGTTTTCGTTGCCATACTCCTCCGAAACGGCTTGACCGATTTTGATGAAATTTTTTGTGCTTATCCGGTATCTATGAGAATCGGCCAACATCTATTTTTCAAAAAAAAAAAAAATTTTGCAAAACAACGTTTGCCGGGTCAGCTAGTGTAATATAAATTTTAATATCATTATCTCAATTCAATATGCTAAAACGTTTTGCTTGCGATTTTGAAATATTGGAATACGGATGTCGCCAGAATACGGCCGCACACGACGAGAATGAAGGGGGGCGCCCCGCAGTAGACGGAGCTAAGCGCCCTTCACCTCCCCTGCTTCACCCCCTCATTTACCAAAACAGTCGCTTAGGACAGCGCCTTAAGTAGGTACGTAACTAAATAAATGACAATAGGTTGTGTGATAGGTATCATGTTAATTGAAATGTGATATTATTATTTTTTGTTATAATGTATAACTTCATATTTAACTATGCAGACAGTATTGTGTTGCTGGGGAGTTTGTTGCGCTTCTTCTTCTTCCTAACGAAAACACATAGGAAGCGGTGAAGGGTTGGGCTTTTTGGGGGACTGTCTATTGTAAAATTTAACGTTTAGAAAGAGCTGTTTACCAACCAAATTTGAATAAAAGATTTTGAATTTGACTTTGAAAATTCTCAACTCAGTGTTACCGGCGAATTGGTCGTATTAACCACGGCACCATTTGTGCAGGCATTTTTTTGTAGTTAGAAATACTCCAGCTACCTGAGCATAAGCAGTCATGGAGTTACATAGCAAAAGTCCACATGCCAATAAAATATCCATAATAATAACATGATGGCCTAGAGAAAAGCTTCTTCACGCCCTGCTTAAAGAACCCAGGATCAAAGGAAGAAGGGAACACGTTGGCAGGTAATGAGTTCCGCAGCTTTATGGTTCGGCAGAGATAGGGTAAATAAAGATTTTAATATATTTTTAGTTAGGTATAAATAACACCATGTGACACGTGACATGCCGTTATTTATGCTTTTCTCTAAATCAAATCTAAGATTTGACAAAACCATACAGAGGCTCAGACTTGTACCGTATCTAAGATACAATAGTTTATGAAGACACCTCAACCAATAAGTCTGACCTTATTTAGATTGACGATACAAAGAGAGCGATAAGTTGTTGTACGTTTTCTCAAAGTAAAAAGGTTCAGAGCGATTTCCCTGAGTCGATTGTGAGGGAGGATTTATTGAGGTTCCTTACACATAGCTTTTCTTTCGACCTCCTAGTGGTATTTATCATTAGCTATTACTGCTGACCTTTGCTAAGACTGGCTTCAGAGACTGCTTCTACGCCCTCGCAAGTGGTATAAATTTTGCTCATAAACCTTCTTCATGAATGACTCCGAGCGCTGGAGAATCTGCATGAAAATCCGTTCAGTAGTTGTTGAGTATATATTATCACGGACAGACAGATACGGCTCGAGATTCTATGTATAAGGACTATACGTAGTCATTATTTGAAAGGTAAAGTTGATGAATAGGTATTTATATAAGTATCTACCTGGGCCAAGTTTAAAACCGTAAGACTAAAAATTTTGATGAAGCTATTGCATAATATTTGCGTTGTTTTAATTAACTAAGATTTGAATAAGTTCAGAAAATGGCTTATAGTCGCCACGAATACGAACTTAGGAAAATAATTAAATGAAAGTAATGAATTATGCAGCTTTCATTGTTACTCCTCTGGTCTACGGGAACTGCTTAAGACGAACCTTAAAATAACTTAATTATGACTTTAAAGCATATTTCTTGCAACTTATTATACAATTTACTGTTATTCTTCACAACGCCTACTGTACGGCCAAGCTAAATATTTGTGTTGCGTGTTATTTACAATAGTGCGATGAGTATGTAGATAATCTGAGATTCTACGTCCCGACACATCACACAGCTGCAACCGACATAGTTAGTTATTTGTTTGTACATAAAAGGATAATATTATTAGAATCTGAGCGAGATCTAGACAGACATTAATTCAAACATAATAATTGTTATGAAATGTAGCTGAAGGCAGCATCACATCTTATACTCGTATAAGGTGCATTTGTGAAAGCAGCAGACAAGTTCAATTATTTTGTGATAGTGGATGTCACCCTCACAACAACTTTTGACCAAGCAAAAAGCTGGATAGAACTTTTTATTGATCCTACTAATAAGTGACCCATCGCACTAAACTAGTACTATTATTATGGATATGCATAGACGACAACTGTAAAGGTATGATCAAGTCAATCTTGGATGCAAACATTACAAGAACATAAACATAAAGTTTAATATATTATTGTGTTGAAATCACTATATATGATTATCCAATCAATCATACATATGCTCTTTATCTTTCATACCATATACAAAGCAAGACACTTACCTCTCCAATTCACAGCATTAGCGAGAGAGAACTCACTGACTGAGGTGGTTGTAGGTGACTGTTCGTAGCGAGGGTTCGGTGGCGAACTGTCCACCTGGTTGATGCCTTCCACGTGCTTTGACGTCACTGGGTCTTCGTACTCATGCTCCCTTTCGTAGTAGTCCGCCTCCTGCTTTGGTCTCTGCTCGTCTTCCTCAGGATCGTAATCAGGATCGTAATCTGTTGACAAACATGTTCTTTTTATAATTTTATGAAACAAAATTTGTGCCAACTATACTCCAAAATATCTGTGATTAGGGTGCTTGCAACAGTTCTAAATAATATCGAATACTCGAAGAAAAGTAACACACATATCCCAAGAGACAAAGTAAAAATGTGCTTTACACAATATAGTAACAATGTCACCCAAAAGTATTACAGATAATATCAAAAAGACTTGCAAACAACCTTTGACCTTATAAACTAGCGTGTATCGTCTTTGACCATATGATCGATTAGCACCAGGTATGACTGTGACCAAATGCTAGTCTATCTGCTAGCAAACATAATTAAGTGTTATATTTTGTGGGCACTGATTTTATTGTGTGACGAAGTTGCAAGTCCGCTTTTGTCAATGCTAACAACTATCGTCTATTGCGGTGTAACATGTTTGTCTTTCGCTTTTAATAGGTAACTAGAGCAAAGTTCATTCAGCCGTAATTAATATTTACAGTTGGAATGTATGTCTGCGCGATATTTTTTACTAATACAACGTGTCAATTTTTTTTTTAATATGTTCTACTTATATCTTTATCAAATTCTGTTATCATAAAGGCTTATAGTGAGGTCTATATTAAGTCAAATCCTCGAGTTGTGACACTGTTTAAATGTCGAAGCAAGACGTAATAGAGCAACAGAATCAACGTGCGTTCAAACTCTTAAAATTTTCCACTGCTACCTATAAACGCTTCCATAAATAAACGTATGGAATGGTACTATAAAATAATTAAGTAATTCAATTTAAAATGGTTTATCCGTAATGTCCGTTTGGTGACGGATTAAGAATGCGGATTGTCACCACCCCATATCATCCCATGGGTGTCGTAAGAGCCGACAGAGGGAGCAGATTATACAGAAAACAGTAAGAGAAGGAAAACTTGATACAAACCCTATAACGAACTCGTTTGGCCAGCGTGGTATAGTAGGCCAATTCCTCCTTTCAAAGTAGAGGCCTAGTCCAGCAGTGGACTGTTAAAGGCTGATGATGATGTATCCGTAATTGACGTCAAAATCAGAATAAATAATAATTTACAAACGTTTCACATAACGTTTAAACATAAAATCTAATTTTAGAATGTGCTTAATTGGAGTTCTTTATTCTTTATTTATATTCACAGATGTTAAATGTTGTTCGTAATTTACAACACTCGATTGTTATTTTCAATTCCTCATTAAGGCTGTACTCAGGTGCTTTTAGTGGAAACCACAAAACACGACACAGTGAGACGTGATTCTTATTTTGAGCTGTAAATAGGTTTGGAATGTGGGTTTAATGTAAAAATTCCTACAATATTATATGAATAAAATTCAATTGTAGAGCTATCTCTTCTATTGTCACCACTGGAAATCTTGTGGGTAGACTAAACCACGTACTCGTGTATCACCCACTTGGTAGCATATGTCATTAATCCACTTTTTGATATAACGGAATAACACTACCAGTTTTATTACTAAACATACGTAAGTACTCCCACCATGTAAACACGGAATGTAATATATATGAAACAAACCAACAAGATATTTCTAGCTATAATTACTTAAAGTAAGGCTGCCTTCGAGGTCCACTGGATAGCGTATGCGTCTGCCAGTCGGGAGGGGACATCCCGGGTTCGATTCTGAAACTCTGTAACACTTTTGCCCGGGTCGGGCTGTTACTGAGTTTTCAGAATTGTCAGTAGCAGCACGGAGTCTGGTAATGTGCCCGGTAACAGCAATAAGCTCACCCACTATTATGTGGAACCTAAAATTCATAAGGCGAAATGTAGGCGTATTAAAACACCTCTGCCTACCTCTTTGGGCATACACGCGTGACGATATAAAAACTACGTAATTCAATTAATAGCAAATATCATCATTATTATCGCATAGACTGCCACAATATTTTGTTCAATTTGATCCCACCGTCTACATAATATAATCAGGATAGCTGAAAAATCTCATTAACATTTACAAAGATCATATCTCATGGTTACAAACGATCACGAATTTCCAATCACTCAATGAATCTAAGTAAAGTGAAAATTACGAACATTAGAAGAGGAAAATTTATTTTATTTATTCAAGTCTCGCTAATATTAACTATATTTTATCATCAGATCAACCAAATTAAGTTTAAGTTTAATTTATGATCAGCTTGGTCTGTCGGGTGCCAGTTCTTGACTGTAATTTATAACATTTCAAGACTAAAAAGTAGCCTTGGAGACCTTTTAGTAATAGGACAAATTACGGCGACCTATACCACTAAGTGCCCAATTTTATTAATTTTGGAACAAATATGTACTCTATTTGTTCTTCTTATATTCATTTTATTTAGTGTATATCGGGCACTAGTATGTATTTTTGAAATAAAATTACCGCATTAGGAATATATCTAAACAATATTATAAACCAATGGATATTCAAACTACGAAATCACAACAACTTGTGGATCTCACAAAGCACTGTTACAAATATCTCTTTACACCAACTTACATTGAATTTTCAACAAAAAATATTAAGATACACGTGAATGAGCTTTCAGCGTAATTGGACACTAGGTTTCAAGTACCGACAGTATACAACACGTAATATAAAATTTACAAAACTTGCTGCTATGTGGAGGTTTATTACTACAATAGAACAAGACTTTTGTTTCGGGTACGGGTTTGTTAGAATGTTGACGTGTAGTGTATGTCGTATAACCTGACTCCATCTCATAAATATTTAGTACCTTAAACATATTCGACAAACATTTAACAAAGAGTTAACTCTCTGAAAGACCTGAAAGGCCCACACACAACAGTCTAAATAATTTTTAAGCGTAAGCATAAAGCTTAGCTCGAGGGATTAAACAGACTATTAATATAGTAGCTAATTTATATCTATACGCTAGCTAATAAATAATTAAAGCAGTCTTTATGCCACTAAGTACTTGCGTAGGTAAAGAAACTCATCATAATCAAATCTAAACCAAACAACGCCGAGTGCTTTTTAATTTGCATAACACATCTCAGATCATCTCATCGACCTATTATAGTCCTCTTAGAATATAGGTTTCCCCTAGGGTACACCACAAGACACGCTTTTCTATTTTCGCCACCCCATTTCCACCTCATTTCCAGTCATCCACTTCAAGTTATGGACATCTAGTCATGGGCTTTATTGGCATCAAGTTATGGGCTTTATTGGCAGTCAATAGTGCAAATAGTTTTTTTTTTTTTTGCCTTATGTACACTATTGTTTTTTCAACCATGTATGATATTTTGTAAGACTAAATATAAGACATTAGGCTAGTTATTCCAATTAAACTAATTTAAGGCTAATTGTAGTGTACCTTTTTGTATTTTTGAGGATAAATAAATTATTATTATTAAATTATTATTATTATTATCTAACAAGATGAAGAATTATCTCACAAAACTGTCATGGCGTTCGTAACTTGAAGCATCTTCAATAACGTCTATGACTATTGGATCAATACAGATTGCCTATTTAAACTAAGCGTTACATAGAATTAATTATACCAGCATCAGAATATTGTATTAATAGAATACGTTTGAAAAACAAATATTAATGCAGTTCTTTACAGACCATTTAAGTAATAATAATAATAACCACCTAACCACCGGTGGATTGGTCCCTGTACCCGACACCCGTGGGTCTCCGTGGTCCCTTTTATATTTTAAAAGATTTTTTTAAATGTAGTTTATTAATATAAAATTAACTATGAAAATTATGATAAATAAAGTGAATAACAATAATGAAGCCCCTCTAGGGCAGTAGTTATCTCATCATGAGACTAACGCAATCTTGGAGGGCAGAGTAACAGCTTTCTAACATCACCTATATCTTGTGATATAAACAAAAAATGTATTATAGGATGAAAAGAAAGCTTACAAACCGCAGGGCAGCTTTGTGGCGAGCTGAATATGTGTAGCGAAACTGCGGTCCCGAATGCTTCAGAGAGTCGGTCAGAGCCTCGTCTCTGGCTTGCCTTTATTGGCTGGCTGGAGTGGATGACCAAGAGCGCTCGCAGGACTCTCAACTGTGGTTTGCCTTGGTCGGCCGGCCAGAGGGAAGCCGCAAGAGCTAGTAGCTCGGGGATGGAAGTGTCATTCTCAAGGGCGTAACTACGGGGAAACCCGCTCCGGATCTCCGTTGTCACGAGACCCGCGATGGCGAAACCGGTGCCGTACCGCTCGACAGCCCTAGCCACTCGCACCGGTGTTGCCCTCTGGCTGCCTTTATGGCTTGACTTTGCATGCCTTGGTGGCTATTAAAAGAGGGCCAATCCAGTGAGTTGGCGAGTCACCACCTGCCATGCAGACGGATACTATTAGAGATTATAAGATTAATGTCAATTGCAATTGGACTCTAGTTTCGTTAGGACTTCGATACAGAATAAATAAACTTAAGCAACATTTCCAGGAGAGTACTATTTAAGTCCTCACTGAAGTTAATGACGAAATTAGGTCCTGAGCCACTAAGAACTAATCCAACTTTATTTGGGAGGCAGCCATTACTACTAGAAAAGTACCTAGGAGTAAGATACTTACGTACTTACTTTTAAGAACAGTTTCTAGACACCTTTTGCTGTGGTAAGGTGACATGGTAATGTTATATACACTAAATTTTCATTTGGTGTAATTGTGTTTGTTTTAGTTTAGCGAAACATGCCTTTCGGGATTATTATGTAGGCAATCAGCCGCTGAAATGCTGCTTACGCATAGGTTATGTCAAACTATACGCACTATAGTTTATTGTATTGACTCATCATCTTATGAACATAATTATATCTCTGTTAAGGTAAGATTCAAACTTGAACTGAATTAAATGGTGATTGTTTGTGGCCATGACAATAACTTCGGACTCTAATCGGCATAACCTCTCGGATCGCGAACTCCATTTTTCGGTAAATGTACACGTTGGAAGCTTCCAAACTTGCTCTAAGCGTATTATTATAACAAATACACCAAGATAAAAAAATCTTCAGAGTTTGTTTCAACGCACTAATCTCATGAACTTCAGCTTGCATTTAAAATTATCTTAACACTTAACAGCCCAATGATTAACTACGGAATTCAATATTCGAACTATAGATAGATCTGTTGATTTTAGATTCGTTTTTGACATAAGCTCCATTCAAAATATAGTTCGAATATTGAAAATGGCCGTTAGGCTATATGATATCCCACCACAACTCATAGAAGACGAGAAGGACACTAGACGAGACAAACAGATAAAACCGTTGTATTTTCTATGCTATCCAAGGTAAACAAAAGTATGTTAAGTCTGCCCCGAATTAATTTAACCTAATATTTCGAGCTTAGCCGCAGCAAACATAATTTAAAAAGAGTTCTTATTTTCTTTGGAAAACAACGCTGTAAAAAAATGCATGTACAATATTGATAAGCTTACAATTACTAAAACGGGTCTTATTCGCGATATTTAATTAATTTAAGGTATAAATACCTATGTTTTACCGACGTTTCGGCCGTCTTACAACAGCCTTAGTAAAATTGTATGATGACATGTATACAAATCGTGAAAGTTTAAAATCGATTATTGATAAGCTTGTTAACCCTTCGAAGAAAGATGAATTTAATAGCGCGCGTCGGAATCTGGATCAGCAGAAAGGTTCACTATATTGACCTCATGACTTTTCGTGAGTGATGGCCATGAATTGTTCACAGTTTAATCTCATCGATATCCAAGAACAATAAGCATTGCCCGATAGATAAACGAGAGATATACCTTTGCTTTTTAATAGCATAGTCTACCTCAACTAAAGAATATAAAACATTTTAGATGTTTTTCCATAAATTACCTAAATACTACCTACCTTGTCGCACATCACCTGACTTTTCGAGGTTAAGTGCTTATTAAATTGTTTTTTTTCACGTGCCCCGTGTTTCCGAGAAGCCGCCAGTCTCGGCTGTCATGAAAATCTTTGACAGTCGCTATGCGAAGTTTATGTACCCATGAATAAAACTGATACTGATCTAAATCATGGAATATCGCATTCCTTTCGGATTGCGGAGGTCAAATGGCTGTCACACTGTGAAAAAGTTAATATTCTGTCAAATCAGGTTAGACTATAAGCGGTCCCCGGCTCCAAGGTAAAAAGTCTTGGACGCATATTCCGTCGCGTAATCATCATCAGCCTTTAACAGCCCACTGCTGGACTAGGCCTCTCTTTTGAAAGGAGGAATTGGCCTACTATACCACGCTGGCCAAACGGGTTAGTATAGGGTTTGTATCAAGTTTTCCTTCTCTTACAGTGCTGTTCTCTGTATAGTATGGTCCCTCTGTCGGCTTTTACGAAACCCATGGGATGATATGGGGTGGTGATAATCCCTATTCTTAATCCGTCACCACACGGACCGTCGCGTAATATTCATTATTTATTTATTTCCATGTTATTGTGTTATTAAGGCATATTATTTCACCAATAGATATTTATATGTACTTGGCTCTGCAGTGACAAAACTTTGAATTGTCTGGTAAGTTTACTTGAAAGATTTTTTTATATGCGCTTTTAAATTATGTATTAAAATTTCGTTAGCCGTGGAAATCTCATTTAACGTGGTTCTTAAATACCTCGATTAACTGCGTATAAACAATGGCATTAGCTATAAAAGTTGGTATAAGAAAAGAACCCACACATGATACTTACCGAAATAGTAGCAAATTTGCATACATACACATACATAGACTTACGCCTGTTTCCCCTAAGGGGCAGGCAGAGGCATATTAAACGCCCACTTTTCGCCAGTGTTTTGATCCCACGTAATAGGTGGCAAGCCTATTGCCGCTTATCGGGATATTTGTGTCCAGAGCCTCGTCCGTTGATCGACAGGTGCACCACTTGCAGGTGAGGTTGGCTTGGGACCCTAAGTTCTTGGTGGGAACCCTATGCAACCTTGTTTTGTTTTTCACCCAACAAATTTAGTTTTGCATTAATAATATTGATGAACATTTCTTTTGTATTTACTTAACTGAATTGTACCACTGATAATATAATACTATACTAGTAGTTTTACGAAAAACTTTACATGCAATCTAATAATTGATAATATTGACCTGCTGCTGTCTTGAGGGTAAGCATAAAGTTTGTCACAGCATACACTTGAGTAGCGCAATGTGAGGTAGTTTAAAGTACTATCGCTACTCAAAGACGAAGTGGGTCAATTGATCACGCGCATCAATTATGTACTCAATGAGGCACTATCTACAGAGCTAATACGGTTAGATAGCAGTCTAGCTAATCTATGTAATAGTACAACTAATTTTCACTTACTTACGTGTATTAAAAACCTTAGCTTTCCTGTACTTCAACCTGGGATGATTAAAACATTACACACAATCTTATTGCGAATAGACTCTCCGTGAGATTACCGGGATGGTTTTAAAATGCAAAGTGCCATCATCCCATTTCATTTCGTGGGTGTCGTAAAAAGCGACTACAGAAACTGCAATAAACAAATAGTATATAAGAAGAGTCGTAAAACTAGTCATCAAATTCTATACCAACACGTTTGGCCAGCGTGGTATCGTAGGCCGAATCCTCCTATTTACTTAATAGTAGGGGAGCCCGCAATGCTAAATTGGGATTTACGCGAGCGTCATAGTGACCTATTGGGTTGCAATGCCTAGATGATAAAAAGATAAAAATCTAAATAATGTATAATTTTTCATCGGAGGGGGAGCCGCGAAAGACTTAATTTTTTTTTAAATGAGTTGTTGCCTTAATCCCTCCAGATAATCGTCAGATTATGAGAAAGCACGTCTAGGACGTTAGGATAAAGCATATACATATATCTTAATCTGATGCGCTTGAGTATTTCAAAACGGCGACTTTCACTCGTTCAGTTTTCAACTTTCTAATAATGGCCACGAGTTTGTGTGACACCTAAATCGTCAGATTATACAATGAGAGCCTTTTTAGGGTTCCGTACCTAAAAGGTAAAAAACGGAACCCTATTACTAAGCCTCTGCTGTCTGTCTGTCTGTCTGTCTGTCACCAGGCTGTATCTCATAAACCATGATAGCTAGAAAGCTGAAATTTTCACAAATTATGTATTTTGGTTGCCGCTATAACAACAAATACTAAAAATAAAAAAATTAAGGGGGGGTCCCATACAAAAAACGTGTTTTTTTTCGTATTTTTTGCTCAAAATTACTAACTGTAACAGGTAGACGCTTTAAATTTTCACAGAATATGTAGTTGTATATTACCTTTCAAAATAAATAATTAAATTTAAAAAAAGTAAATAATAAAGGGGGGCTCCCATACAACAAACGTAATTTTTAAGCAATTTGTTACTCGATCTTAATAAACAGGTAGAAACTTATAAAGTATTTAAGTATGCATACAACAAACGTGATTTTCTTTTATAGATGATGGTACGGAACCCTTCGTGCGCGAGTCCGACTCGCACTTGCCCAATTTTTTAGGTTCACTTAACATCCCCTTAGTAAATCTGACAGGATCGATTAATTATCTTTTTTGCATTTTGGAATCGTACCTCCACTATGCAAGTTCATTTAACATCCCCTTAGAAAATCTGACACGCACGATAAATTTTCTATTTTTGGATTTTGAAATCGTACCTCCACTATGCAAACGATCAGATTAACATTCATTAAATAGTGAATTGTCTAAAAAGCTTGGCAAGCGTGGTAAGCCGAAGGTTTCAGCAAGGTTGTGAGATTTTTGACATTTAGGTATTTCGGTGAGATAATACTCGTAAATCTTATTATATTCTAGATCCCACCAAAAGATATACATGTATCTACGTTCACATGTTATTACTGCCAGAGTCGCTTATTTGCCTCAGGTTTGTTCAATAAACAATAAATTTTCAACTGATCTAAATTACAAGACCTTACCGAACTACGTCACACAATACACCTACACATACTCGCTTCTAAAATGACGTCACACCCCCGGTGATTCACACAGACGCAACGTAGCTTATTATTACAAAGTACGATAATTTTCACCTTCGTACCTTTATAACTGTAGGTATTATTATGTCATGTCTACTTATTTTTAATATAATTTGTAGGTTTTATTACGGTATTAAAATAAGAAAAGAAACATAATTATGTCGTAGGTTTTACGTGTCTCGTGATTTTAAATATTTGATTCAAGATGTTTACACTACTGTTTATGGAATTTGTTATTGTTGTGCAATTTAACGGGAAAACCTGATATTTCTACAATGCTATTATGTTAAACTAGGTATACATTTTCTTCAAAAGGCTTTCTGGTTTTGTTTAACATGTTCTTCCTTGATGTACAGAGCTAACTTATTTCGAAACCTAGTAGAGACTCAAAAGAAAACAATAATAGGTACCATACAAGCTTCTTTAAAATATAGAGATAATATTTCTATAAAATGTCGAACACTACACCACATACAACTTTGTTACGCACTGAACAAGAGAAAGCAAACACGTAAAGCTTATACTAACTACAGCAACAAATACATAATATGTATTGTTTGCTTGCCTTGAACATTACGTGATCCACTTTTATACGTATAAATATAAAATATCCGTTTGCCCGTATTATTAATTATTAAGACAATATAAAAATACCATTAGGTAAAGGAACTACTGGATTAATATTGCCTACCTTTGCAATTCAAGGCAGGTATGTTGCTGATAACTTAAACCAATATTATTACGGTGTACATTTCTTTTATGTAATGTATGTAACCATTTTAAGCTTAATTGTCTAGTAAGCAAGTGTATCGTTCTTTCATCGCGTCCTTGTATTGACGTAATTGTTGTGCTCCGGTTTTGTTAGTGCGGAGGCTATAGACTACAGCGTTAGCACGATGGATCGCCGTCCCAATTGCGACGGAAGCAAATAGATAAGTCGTAGATGTTATCACACTCGATACAATAGTACTGCTACGAATAAATTAAGCTTAAAACCAACTCCTAAAAGTACATAGCTGTGTAGTTTTTAAAAAAAATTCAATCAATGGACACAAATATTGGGTGTCATTACGTAACTAGAAGCAACAATTTGTAGGACACACAAAGTTTTGTCCCTAGTGGGAATTGAACCCACAATATTTTCCAGGAATAAATAAGTATGTTTGTGTAATTCGGGCTCAAAACTTTTGATACTGGCTGGCCGGCCCGTGCATATCCAGATATATACTTGGAAGTTTAGAACCAGTCACAATACTCCCCGTATTGTGACTGGTTCTAAACTTTAATGGTGCAAATACACTTGAGCATTCACCTGTAATGAGAATTCTAGCGAATATTACATAACAGAAAAACAAAAGAGAATGTTTTTTCGAGTTTTCTAACGAGCATTCTAACGAATGGACAGTATATTTGCTTCGACCTTTTGCTGATAAGAGCGTGCGCTAGAAAGGTTGTGAAAAAATTCGCAGCAATGTTTGGCTCTGTTCATTATTCAGTTCGAAAAAACGAAAAACGGCGCATGTTTGGTGTTCTGTTACAAGTGAATGCTTAGATGTATTAGTGTCATTAACTTACCTTGCGAATTATATCGTTCCCTCAATATCTCAGAGGGATCTACCGGCGGTGCATACCACGGCCGCCGCGAGTACACCTTCTTTCTGTTGACCGTCCGCTCGCTATGGTCAACGTTCCGATAACCCGACGGTAACAGGTTTAACATCTCTAAACATCTGATGATACCTGCGACAACAAACAAGCAAAATTAGTCAAATCGTTACTAATTATACACAGAGTTTTGTTAGTCATCGGACGGATTTTAGGATCCTATTCAATATTCAAATCTATGTAAAAGAAAAAAAATAGAAAAAGGTATGCCTCAGATGACCTATAATTCAATAATCATTCTATGTACATACTTATAAATATTGATAAGGTTGTCTTTATAAGTCGCTGCTGTTTATTGATTCTAAAATTTTAATCATCTGTGCTAACGTATTACACATACACATACGTTTTTAAAAGCTACAAAGCTTTTACAGTTTACATGACGTATGTAAGTAAAATACCTTCCATAAATCCTTTCAATTATTTAATAACAAAAATATTCTTATCTAGGACTAGATTCCGTCGTGGTTACACCCATGTGGGTATCGGTATGTGGGTTATTCTGATTTTTAAGCTGTGTTATTGCATGGTTCCAACAAAATTCGATAAGAAATTTTTGAGTGAAAGAGTAATATCCACCTATCCATGCTTAAAACTTTCGCGCTTGTAATAATTAATTATAATTGGTGCCATATTTATTTGTCTCCCTCTGAGAAGTAATTAGTAATTTAATTTTCATCAAACTACGAAATAATTTTCTATTTGGTATCAAAATGCAGCTACTTTAATTTTTTTGTTCTTCTAGTAATTAAAATTACCTCAAAGCCAGCAAAATGAAGGTGCAACGTACATAGATCTACGTATCATACCCTTGACTACGTAAACAAGTCGTATATCTGTAATCTTAATATGTATGTATACTATCACTCTAAGCTATGCTAATAAAACAAATCAAAACATTAATTATTATTTACAAAAGTTCTGGTTTATTTAGTACCACCGTCACATTAGACTGATGTCAGTGTTTATTAACATGTTCACTAGTTGATTGCAAGATAAGAAGTTTATTAAAGCTGTTTTGATGTGAATAAAAGCATTTTATAGGCTTTATCTTAAAACGAAGTTATTATTCTTTCAAAGATCGTTGTTAATTATAAAAATGTATCAATGCAAACAAATCAAAATTAAATCTGGCTAGCATAAATTCAGGCTAAGTTCAGCTTTGTCTAAATTTCAACTTCCAGAGTCTTCATGTTCCAAATATAAAAATATCGTTAGACGCCAGACTGCATATATCTTAAAACAAAGTTATTATTCTTTCAAAGATCATTGTTAACTATAAAAATGTATCAATGCAAACAAATCAAAATTAAATCTGGCTGACATATATTCAGGCTAAGTTTAGCTTTGTCTAAACTTCAACTTCCAGAGTCTTCATGTTCCAAATATAAAAATATCGTTAGACGCTAGACTGCATATATAGCAATGCTGAATTTAGAACTTTAAAATGGTTATAAGGTTATGACTGTGTTATATTTTTAGCTCGAACAACACCTGAATAGAAATTCAAAATAAAATAAATGTGAAGCTTTTCACGGAGAATCTCTGTGAATTTGATATAAGATATGAAAATGTTGTGACTTTAACTTATACAACAAAATTTATTCTTGAAGTAACAACTATTAGGAGAAAATAGCTTATACGTCTTAAATAATAATTTCTCTTCGCTCGATGTGTTTATTTATCCTCAGAAAGCAGTCTAATAGAAATCTGAATTACTTCTGAACGTTTGTAACTATGTTTGGTTAAGATTTAAATTTTCCTTTTGCTAATTCAGTTAGCTTCATTGTAGGGCGACATTAAAACCAGTAAAAGCCATAGTTTTGTTTTATACATATCGTATGTTTCAAGAGAGCGGTATTTTTGGCAGTCTATGTATGTATGTATGTATGTTTGTATGTTCCACCGTAGCGCCTAAACTAGTGAACCGATTTTTATATATATTTTTATGAGAAGTCAGTACGTTACGTTTCTGTGTAAAATAATGTGGTTTTGTTCAAGTCTTGATGTTATAATATTGTCTTTGTTAATATTGTGTAATGAGCATTATTATTCCTTATTTAAGTTAAGTTCATTGAATAAGTAATAAAGCAATGGAGTTATGTCTTAAAGCGTAAGTACTGTGTGATTGGCTGTAGTAAATAACCATTTTAAATAATCATAACTAGCAGTCGCTAAACTTTCAACCATTTTTTTACCCCTTTAGGGTAGTATAATAGAGAAACATATATTAGTGGGTGCTAAGACATAAATGAATTCGTTGTCCAAACTTCGTGTTTCAAGCTTTATTATTTAGGGTTTTGCGATAATATGTCACATAGGACAAGTAAAACACGTGTATATGATGATGATAATACACTCGTACACGCAAAAGACTAAAAGCTAGGCAACCTAATAGGCATCTATTATTTCAAAATTTTCAATAATTTATATATAACACACAACTGCTTGCGTCGAAGTTAAAACAATTATATGCAATAAAAATTGCCATTTCATCTGATGAAATCGAATTAAAAATAACATTCTATTTTTATCAACATAACAAATTAAAGTTTACAACAATTGCTTTCAAATTTCTACAGCAAATTAATTATGCAAAAGCAAACTAACACTAATTACTAATAGAGTCAATTTAGATCAACAATCGTCTCAGCACTTTATCTTTTTCAGGGGTTTGAATGTATTAAAGCAATATCTATAAATAACAATCGAAATAAACATATTGTAAATTATTATAGATTGTGGTAACCTCTGCATCAAAATAATATATTATAATTATACTGGTTCCTAAAGTAGGCAATTTGGGTCGGGTTTCGAAACGCGTCGCCCGAATCTGAGGGTATTGGTGGTGTAGCGGGGTCTTAAGGGTGTTAGTTTTAATCCCCAAAAAGTAATTTTGGCTGCCGGAGTTGCGTCTAAATATTTTTAAACAACTTCCAAAAATTCTTCATTCAAATATGCAAAACGGAACGTAATTTTAGGTTTTATGTGAAAGTAACTAAATAGGTTGTGTTAGGTTCTCTTTTGACCCTTAACGATATTTAGGTTTTATGTCAAAAACGTGAAACGAAACGCGACCGCCATCTTGTATGAATTATATTGACAGCTAATGTCAAATTTGTGCGTCATTGCTTTCGAGTACCTAGGGCTAACCCTAGGTATAGGTCGGTTCACGAAAGATGACCACTGCACAGAAATCATTTTTTAGGTCCCCGTGGAGGTGCGGGGTGAGGCGCGGGTGGAGTGCCAATGGCGTGGCTTCGTTCTTGACGCATTCCCTAAATGCGTCAAGAATGGAGCAACGCCATTGGTGCACGAATGTACATATGCGCGACGGCCGCCATTTGTGGTCAACTTTCGTGAACTATACTCGAAAGCAATGACGCAAAAAAAATACTTATTACAGTCGCACCTTAGGTGCGACTGTAATAAGTAATTAAATAGGTTATGTTAGGTTCTCTTTTGGCCCTTAATCCGAAAATAGGGGCCCTGCGAAGCAGGGCTCCGTCAACCTTAGTTTATTAACCTAGTGTGAAGAATGTGGAAGTTGGCAGTGCCATACACACCGATGTTTGGAGATATATTTTTATTTTTCAGAGGAAACCAAGTATTGCCGGCTAGTGAAAATGGTGAGGGGTGGTTCCGAGACCTCCCGCCCTCTCCTCCCAATCACTCACAACCCCTTAAAATGGCGACGTATTTCGAAACCTTAACCGGCAATTTGTTTATGATAAAATTTTGCATTATTTTCTTGTAATAGCTTTATTTGAGCATATACGTTTTTCTAACTTAAGCGTTAGGTAGGTACTCTAATTTTCCTTTTTTTACATACTCGCATATAGCTTATTTCGTTTGTGGGTCTTTTGTGTGGTAAAAACAACCTGTCTACAAATTAATTATTCTACCTAGTTTTTCTTTACGCGCTGTCAGTCCTTGTACGTTGCCTAGACAAACATATATTTCGAAGTTTATTCGTAGTCTTTGCTGTGTCCCCCCCGTGGGATCTCCACCTTGTCGTGGTGGGGGGGCTCAGTAACCGTGGATTGGTCACCCGCGGTGAAGCTAAGAGGGATCCAGGAGGGGACGCTCCGCGTGGGCTTGGAGGGGCCTGCGCAGGATGCGTCCAACGGTGCGGGTGCGGGGGACAGTTCTGTCTGTCCCTCGCAGTCGGGTGCGGTCGCGGGAGGAGAGGCGTGTCGGTGTTGCGTTGCCGCGCGCCCTATCTCCCGCGACCAAATGGGGGCGCACCATTCGATGCGTCGCGGTGGGGCCGCAGAGGAAGAGGAGATGCGGTGTTGCGTTGCCGTCCTCCCTATCCTCTGCGGCCGCTGGGCGTTTTGGCGGCGGAGTCCAACACCTTAATCCGTCGCCAAGGGGGTTTTGTTCGGGGCCCGCCTGACCATCTGGCGGGCCAATACCCGTCGGAGGGTGGCGACGAGTGCTTAGGTGATGCCCCACCCTCCGACACACGGGTACATGGCGGCAGTCGAGGTGGTTTTTAGTGGAAACACCACATACTCCGGCTCTTATTTCCCCCAAGAGTCGGAGATCCGAAGGGATTTTCCACCTCGTAAAACAAAAAAAAAAAAAAAAGTCTTTGCTGTGTAAAAGCTGTTTATTTATTTTAGACTCTTGCTATATATCTGTGAATGGGTAATTCACAGATATAAAAATTATTTTAGGTCTCCAAAATTATATGGAACGAATGTCGTATTGAAATACATAAGTTAGTAAGTTTTAAATTTAGGACTGATCTCGACTAGTTTAGTGCTATTTACTACTCATATTGTACTAAAGCCTTACTGGTTTTGATTTACAAAGTGCGTCGAACTGGTGTGAAAATTACTTATGGATGACTACATTTTTTTTACGTTTAAATAGAACCTTAAAATTTCTTCAAACATTCCTACACTTTCTGAAAAAGACATTTAGGCAGAATTTATAATTATTATGAAAGGATTTCTCAAATTCTTTTTTTTTTTCTTTTAATTTAGCCGTGGACCACTATTTCTCCATCAAAACTTTACTAATCCTACTTACATATTTCCGTACAATGAAAATACAACAATCGTAGCAAATCTGTATGGTGATTAAAGCTGCTCAGTCATCGTAGCAATTCTCAGCGTGCGTCGCTACGCTGAGTATTGCTACGATGACTAAAACAGAAAGGCGACTACTCAAACCAATCGTTTTACATACGGTGTAACTCAGTCACTGATATAACTTACTATCAGAACATAGTCCGCTATACTAGCTTGTCTTATAACTTCGTTTTAAAAAGCTAAATCACGTAGATAGTAAAGTGCCAGAGCAATAGACGTCGCAAATAAAGGTTTGAAACTGACTCAAACACAGATAAGAGAATGTGACCCGTTGGCCTTTCGAATAATGCCAGTTTAGATACAGTTTGAATAATGCTTTGGCAAAGGAATCGTTGGCTTATACTTTGCTTTTTATTTCTGTTTAGATAACACAAATGAGTTAAATTTATTTTCTGCGGAATATGTTTAAAAGTGAATATATAATGCTTGACATTTGACAGGTTTCTTGATATTTATAGAATGTTGTTCATTGCACAAAGCTTTGTCCCGGATGGATACAGAATACAGATATAACGACCGCCCCCTTAACACACAGAGTCCCTTATCCCGACAGGCTAGCCGAAGAATCATTTGAAAAATAACCTGTATAATAATTTTCGAGCGCAACATTCCTTGGGCGGATAGTTTCTACAGTCTTCAAAACCAATAGAAAGGTTCGCAGCCGACATGATAATTAAGATTTACTTATTCAATTAATATTGTAATTATATCTGAGCTGGCGGTGATTAGCATCTTACGTTAATTTTATGATAATTGAAATTAAATTCAACAATTTGTAAAATACATAATGTACATATTATTTTCGATAATGTTAATTTCAAGATCAAATACTTTCTTGGTAATAAAATAATTAATTTAACCATTA
The DNA here is from genome assembly GCA_944739405.2 of Euclidia mi. NCBI lineage: Eukaryota > Metazoa > Arthropoda > Insecta > Lepidoptera > Erebidae > Euclidia > Euclidia mi. The sequence continues at coordinate 33,904,140 of OX123202.2, read as the reverse complement.
TTCTTTTGATTACAAAACCATTCTCTGGGGTTCTTTTCTCCCTAGTCATCGCTAATATTTTGGTACATAGAGAAGATACAACGTTTTCCAAAGGTGTATTCCAATTTGATCTACGATATGACGGATTGTATACGAAAGGCGTTTTTCTAAAATGACCTTTTTGTGCAATGTACCAAAAGAGTATAAAATGACTGCTGCTTGCCAATAAAGGGCTTATAGCAGCATACAGCCCCAACACAAACTCTTTATAGACTTTTAAGACAGTGCCATAAATGCACCGAGGTAAGCTTACTTACATTAGGTAGTATTGGAGGGTTTCCCAATTTTCTAAATTGTGTCTGTAAAAGCACTCCACGGTCTGTATATAACAAACTTTTATATTTTTGCGCTGAAATATAATAGAGAGAAATAGTGACATTTAGTGCGTAGGCAACAGTAGCCTATTTTGTTTTCTTCTCTAAATGGGCGACCACTGAGCCAGTAAATTAGAATGCGTAGGCAACAGTAGCCTATTTTGTTTTCTTCTCTAAATGAGCGACCACTGAGCCAGTAAATTAGAATTAGTTATATTAACACCTAGACACCAGACTGTTTTATCACGACACATTAATAACAATAAATAATTAAAAGTTATTTGATCTCGAGATGTTTCAAGGACTCTAATTTAAATCTAGTTCTGTGTTATGGTAGGGCTTATACTAATGATGTCTAACTAGTATTTATTCATTTCTGCGAGATGTTCCTTTTTGCATTTTCTTTGCTATATAACATGAAGTACTTTTGCATGATATTTTTTATTAGTCTACAAATGTACAACGACGATGAAGCCGAAATATTTTTCACCGATAAACTCATTCCAGCTGCGATAATGATTCTTACGATATTGGGGATACGCCCATATTGTAAGTAATATAATATATGAAAAGCTAAGTCAAATAATAGCTATATTATATCGCCGTTTTGACAACTTGAAAACATTGGCACTACATTTTTACACATATGTATGTGGTTATAAAGTAAAAAAGGCGGCGATAGCCCAGTGGTGTACGTAACGGACTGCAAAGCGATAGTTTCGGGTTTGATCACCAGGTCCCCCGGGAACACACCTCTGAATTTTGAAGTTATGTGTGTATTAAAAATGTTAATTATAGCTCGCTTAATAATGTACCCGATAGATTGCAATAGGCCCCTTATTACATTGGAACTGAATCATAACTGGCTATTGTGTGAGTTTGTAATACACCTCTGCCTACCCATTCGGGGATAAAGGCGTGAAGTTATGTAATGTATGTGGTTTTATTATAGTCACGTGGTTATTTTTGTAGCATTTGTATTTACCACAACTTTCTTTACACAGGCTTGCAAAATCCCATGTACGTAACAAAAAGCTGCACATAAAGGTGTTACACAAAATCTTTAACAAAAGTAGGCTAGTAACTTTACTCATCGAGCCTTAGAACGTAAGCTTTTACGACTGTTGTTTTAAATCTCTTTTTGATCATGTATAAGGACTTTGGCCACCTGTAGGCTGTCAAATGATTAACACTGACATGAAACCTCGAATTAAACCGTGATGGCTAATTGTGCTGTGTGGCCAATTATGAGATGCACCAACTTTTTTGCAGCATAAAAAACGCAATTATAGTTAAGCTCAACGAGTACAATTTTCATTAAGCAGATTAAAGCAACCAAGTAAAAAAATATAGCGACTGCACTCAGCCGTCATTAGAAATTTATCGTCCATGGAAATGGTTCAGCCGACGAATAATTAAGGGCAATCGACGAACTGAATGCAATTCTGTTAAATGGCTCCCTCAAGATAAGACGCCGCCAGAGGATCGTAGAGTATTACTAGTGATTATTCTTTTAACCTAGACGGTAAAGCAGAGGCAGTTTAATTAAATTACATTGATACATATATACATACTATACATTGATAAATCATTCTCCAGGGTTGCTCTTAGAGATGATTTGAGCTAATTATCAACAATCATCAATCAATATATTATTATTACTTGGAACGCACAGATGGAATGAAGCTAAACGTCGGCGTGTATGTTCTGTGAAGACTGTGTTCTCCAGGTGCATTCAGAAGGGATTTGCCGAATTTCCCACAGGTTTGAAATGAAGCGGTTGAAGTTGAAAAAATATATTTGCGGCCGTAGCTGCGGGCATCCTCTAGTTTGCTAACGAATATATAATTTTACAATAAACAAAATAGAACCTTTTATATTATTAAAAACGTCCAAAAGTCAAAAGGAACGGTCAGCAAATTTTAAACTGAGTGTTTATTACAAAATAAGGTTATAAACATGGAACCGAAAAAAAAAATGTCATTTTCTGTTGTACCTGTGTTAGACAACACAATTTTTTTATTTTTGGTTAACATTCAGCTTTATGTTTTCATTTATAACAAAAAGTCACGCGCGGCCACTTTTATTTCTTATATGAATTCAGACAAAGAAAACTAATTAGTAAGCAATCTTTTGATAAACGAATCCTTACCAATAGGAATTGCGTTAATTATTTTTTCACAATTACTTTTAATAAAGGACTCATTTTACAATATTTAATAACTAACTTTAAAGCAATAACGCCGTGTAACAGAATATATAAAACAGTTATAAAAGCCCATTGCTTGAAAGTACCTTATAGACATTCAATGTATGTCAGCATTATGACACGTTTAGTAAAACATAATCATCGCAATAATATATGTATAATCCCTTGTAAAATATAATGTTCTGAACTTAGACATTATATTATTTAATAAAATTTAACGCGTAATATTCTCATGTTATCTTCCTTTGTGTTTGAAACTGATACCTATAATGATGTTTCAACTTCACCCGTCCGTTATCGGAGGTGAGCGCTAAGCCTTTTGTGTAGCATTATATCGTGTTTGATAATATCTGTAGTCGAATTGAGCTCAAGAACAATGTATTTATTGTTAGAACACATTATTTTTAAGAGTAGTTATTAAATTTAAGAGTAGTTATTAAATTTTTGTACATCACATATTTAATTTCAATTTATTATTAATTTTATCTGAAGGGCAAAGCCTTTGCCTTACCGTGGGAGGCTTTATGGGGACAAAATTATTTTACAAAAGTTTTTATTTTGAATAAACAATAATCGATATTAAGATAAAAAATTTGCTGATTCGAGAGCTGTAACTTGAACTTTAGCTTTCCCTGTTAGAGATTTACATGCATATAAAAATGTATACGTATGTTTATGGGTTACCTGGTTAGCAAAGTTACAGGCTCAGTCTAGTTTAATCTGTTTAATTCAGACCATATTGTGTGATTTATTAATTAATTTATTAACTAATTAGTAGTTATTAGATATACATTTTTTTACCGTATGAAGTGGACAAGGAACAGCCGAAAAGCGTATCCCGGGCTCAAAGGCGGAGGTCTTGTAAGCAGCTCGTATATGTAAGCATCATCATCTTCTTGCCCTGGTCCCAATTTATTTGGGGTCGGCGCAGTACGTCCTTCGCTTCTATTCTTTTCTGTCGCCCGTCATCTGATCATTTACCCCTTTCTTTGTCATAACCATCCTCACACAGTCCATCCATCTTTTCCTTGGCCTCCCTCTCCTTTTCCATCCCTCTAACTCCATATTCATCACTTGCTTACCTACATACATATCATCTCTTCGCATAATATGTCGATACCAAGCCAAACGACTTCCTTTCCCTTTCTCGTCTATAGGCGCCACTTTCAGACTACCTCTCACGTATTAATTCCTAATCTTATCCATTCTCGTAACTCCACACATCCATCGCAATATTCTCAGCTCTCATATTATGTAAGCAAATAGTTCAATTTAAAAAATAACCATATGTATTATGGCAACTACAATAAGCGATATAAAGGGTAACGAGAAAGCAATCCTAAAAAACGCATTGGGAATTTGAATGATGATTCATAAAAATTGCTGTAATTTGTGCCGAAAATTTCCGCCAATATTTAAATGAATATTGCGCTCCCTATGAATATGTATAGAATAAAAAGTATAAATCATTATAATACTTACGTTAGCATATATTTAGCTAACGGTGCATACATTTTTTAATATTTAATTACTCTAATACGACCTGTATTTGCGAGTCCCAACGAAATCTATTTCATGCATAAATCATTTATTGCTAAAATATAGTCAGTTACAATGATGCTATATGAAATAGATAGATAGATATACGCTTTATTGCACACCAACATTGCATTAAACAGTACATATTTTGTAAAGAGACTTAAAACTACGATAATGTACAATCGGCGGCCTTATCGCCTAGGGCGATCTCTTCCAGGCAACCTTGAGGTGGATAGGAATGATATGAGCAAAAATGTGGAGCGGTGGTGTAGTTGCTAAAAATAACACGAAAATCTTAGATACTATATATGATACACATTTACATTTTCTCTTCATGCAAAGCTGTAATTGTCATTGAATATTCAACAATATTTACGATCTACATCTATTTCAATGCAATGAAAATATATTAAAATAATAACGGCAATGGTAAATAATTTTACTTGTGATGTTTTGTTTCACTTAATGGATTTCGTATTCCTTCTGTATTTTCATTGTATACATCAGATTGACTTTTGTTCACGAAATACACGATATATTTTCCACTCTGATTACAGCGAAAACATGAATTTTGTGTTATCTCAGGAACATAATATGATATTCGGTAAGCGATACATCCGATCTATTAAAAATATTTAAAAAAAAACAGAAAATCTTCGTTGAATTTCCTTGCAATAAAAGAACTTGAAGTTATACTTATTATCTCATAGTATAACAGACTGCAATATTGCACCCAGTTGTAGCGCTTTCTCAGTAAAATACGTGACTTGGATGCTTATTATAAGTTTTTGATACCTAGGTTGTGTAACTCAATGAACAATGCGAAGTCACGTGTTTATGTTTTTTAGTACAATTACATAAGTAAAGAAAATAAAAAAATAATTCATATCATATACTTATATCACAAATATGTCCAAATAATATTTACAAACGTGATATATCAAGTTACGGTACAATTTAAAATCCTTTATCAAACGATTCGTTTTTAGTACAATTATATATGTAAAGAAAAAAAAATATGTCCAAATAACATTTACAAACGTGTTAAATCAAGTTACTGTACAATTTAAAATCCTTTATCAAACGATTCGTTTTCCTTGCCCCTATTCATTACAGAGGGCAGTACCTTAGCTGTTACCTTGACATATAAAGGAAAAATAAATGTACAACAAGAGGAACACACACGGACGATAAAATTATTGGACCAACATGAGATCAGAGAGAATAAAACCTCAAACGGGAAGATAAGACGTGAAAGACAGTATATTCATATCAATTTTATTCGTCAAGGTGGTTTTTGCAAATTACATAAGCCGAATCGTGCCTCATTTTGGTATATTAATAGTACAAAATATTGTTTTGTGGAAATGTATTCGATCACATCAAATCTCATTTCATATTCAATATAAAAGACAGAACTCTATTTCATATAGTATATAAATAGAACGCCTTTTGTTTAATGTACTTTACATATGTAGGGGCGACCGGGTATGGTTGTCACACTGGTTGGTTGTCAAAGAGGCCATAACAGACAATTAAACGGCGTGGTAGGCGCGAGGGAGTAGCACATCCATTTGGACCTCATGTCAGCGTACTCCGACATGCCGTTTAATGGACTTATTTGACCACTCGATATTCTATTGTGACCTCTGTGACAACCAACCCGTGTGACAATCATACCCGGTCTACCATATTGCTTCTAGGCTCTTTACTTTGCTTCATTTATTGGTAACGTGTAACGTTTAAGTTAACCGTATATTCAATTGAGTTATTTGAATAAAGTTTTCCGTCTCTCTTTCTATGACTAACGATTTTTAAAATCCTTTTCAAAATAAATTTGATTAAATACACAAAGGGACACCCAAGTACAGCTAGATATTAACGGTATTGATTTTTGTGGTCGTTAAGTTATCTTAGTGCGGTAATGAATCATTACCGATCAATATCTAGTAGTTGTACCGAGCTCATTGTAAATAAGTAATCAAGACAAGTGTCAAAATTACTGCTTAGAATCTTCAACTATAATAATAATGTGAAAAAACAAACATTCGATATTATTTTTATTCTAAATCCGAAACTCACGCCGAAAGGTCAGTAAAAAATATTCATTTTTGACAGTGTCGTTCTACTATGTAACCTTTTACACCAACTCAGATTATCGTCTGACCCTCGTCACATACATATCTAGAAGTCCCAGGTGGCTTGCTACTGCCGAACAATAGTATCAAGTAAGTTCTTTAGGATCAATGAGCATTGCGTAACAATATTCAAAGGGATTAAGACATGTTCGAACACCGTGTCAGACCATGTCGAAGGTGGAATCGGCAGTCAGTAAGTATTGCCTACCTAGTCGTATCTAAATCTTTTAATCATTCAGTAGCAATTTGACAGTTACGCAAAATATTGGATAGAGTAGCGGTTACTATATGTACATTCTCTTTATAACTAGATGTAAATTTAACAGCTACTAAAAAGGCCAAATAGTAGCGATGACTATACCTTTCTGTCTCTTTCGATGTAGATTTGACAGTTTGTTTACGTCGCATCACAAGGCTTAATTTTCTGGCTCTCACATGCACACTACTGGACACTAGGATTGATTATATCGGGCAACTACCTTACTTACTATAGCTCTCTCTCTCTCTACCTGTCAATTTGACAGTTTAATGTTCGTCGCATTGCAAAACATTATTTCCTGTCCCTCACGTAGACACTAGGCCCGTTTATATAGGGCAACTACTCTGCCCAGCAGTGCGACAGATAATAATCAAGGCTCATGATGATAATTTTATCTGTGTTTGATTGTACAATTTGTTTGATTGTTTTTGGCTACCGCATACTAGCTTGCCAGTGCAATCTAAAGCGGGTTTCGCACGATACCTATTTTGCAGACTCAAGCCCTCGCAGTCGTTGAAGATACCCGACTCGCGATGAACTTCAAATTTTCCGCGCACGTCCATCCGCAGAACCATGCATCGTTGGAAGCAGGCTTTATACAGACTACCTATGGTCAGTGGAAATCGAACTATCGCCTGACGGAAAATTATAAGGCGCTGTCAATTACTTTGAGCAGGTATGGTACTAATAGTTTAACACTGTTAAATGCCTTGTTAGTAGCGTACGCACCTCCGTAATGACGTATTTAGTTTCGTCTAACAAAGCTCAAGTTTAGTTAAGCTATTTGGTATTTAAACATGTTTTAAATACTAAATAAGGATTAGGTCAAAAACTCTGGGGCGATGTCATAATCTTGTGCGACCTCATGCAGCTTCAGCCAGGAAGTTAGTATTAGTATTTGTTTACAATAAAGTCTTTCCTGTTCCAGCGCCCCACGCTTTTACAATCAAATATTATAATTAAAAGCACTTCAGCCCAGAAATAGAGACAACTTGAACGATCCATAATTTATTTTTTGTTTTTACGTGCGTTTATAAAAGCGTGTTTTTCTAGTGTTTTTTAAACTATCAAATTATTTGATACTTTTTGGTCTTTGATAACGAAATATTTTTAATATTTATACATTTATTTAAAAAAGCGAATGATCCCGCATTCCCTCCATCTCGGCCAGTGCGTCTGTATTGCATGGTGTTTTATCTGTCAGCTTAGAACAATCTAGCTCTTCAATCTGGAGACCACTAAGTAATTTTCCTCTACTTAGGGCCACATATGCCTGTCCAGCCGTAAAAGTACGGGACCCTAAGAACACCACTGCGTGGTCTACAACATATAATTGATTTGTTATAACCTTGAAACCTGATCGTGTTCAAAGTCCATTACGTGGCCTTTTTCACAAGTGCAAACACGACTGTGATACGATATTCCATCATGCAATGCCAGTGCTTATCTTCCGGCTTCATCATCAGACCTTGAAACCTAATCGTGGTCAAAGTTCATTATTTCATTTGACTTTTCTAAGAAATCCAAAACAGCCATGATACTGTAGCGGTAGCCACATACAACTGAGGCCATCTAGCGAGCGACGACTAAAGTCTCAACAACAATCCGGCGACATCTCTCGGACACAATGCGACGGAAAACAAGGTGCTGAATCGCGCAAGCAGAGTTCGCACGCCGAGTTGTATATACACAACATCTGAAATACGTCCGTTGGACCGACAGTCCACCAGGCATGATCACCCAGCCTGGTTAGAGGATCTTCCCTCTAGCTGGAGGAACACCACACCTTTGTCCTCTACAGTGGTGACCCCGACGTGATCTGAAATAACCTTAACTGGTCAGATCAGCAGCAGCAACTTTGTCGTCACCCTCACCTCGCCTCACTCCGCACTTCACCCGATGGGCGGTAATCAAGTCGCCGCCAGCCAGCATCTTTGGCCAGGGACCAACCATAGGCTATGCAGGCTTGCATGCCTGGTCTTCCCTGCAGGCACTTCAGCGTCTAGGCACAGTACATTGCTAGCTGGAGGAACACCACACCTTTATCCTCCAGAATACGATTTTCCATCATCAAGTTCCAGTTCATATCTTCGGGCTCCTTCATCAGATCAGTTCGATAGTACCATATTATTGTATGGTCATCAAAACTATGTACATACAGCTGTCAATTTTCATTACGCTACTTCCTTTGGAAAATGGTTCAATTAGTTACTTTAGATTCCATTACATAGTTAGTTACATACATGTCGAGTTCCAGTTCATTTCTTCCGGCTCCATCATCAGATCAGTTCGACAGTAACATATTATTGTATTATCATCAGAACTACATACAGCTGCCAATTTTCATTACGCTACGACCCTTAGAACATGGTTAAATTAGTTAGCTTAGATTCCACTAAATAGTCAGTTACATACAATCATGTCGACCTAAAAGCGTGTTAAAATAGCGCTGACCTACAATTAAGTAGAAGTGCTACTTAATTTATAAACATAACACAGCTCATATACCTTTATTACCTACACTGGTTTTTATTTTAATACCAGCAGAAGGGTTGGGTTAATAGCAATTGTAAACTCGGATTAAACGGAGTCCGCAAATTCTTCCGAAGGACAAATGTATATCAATTAGATCGATATCGGAATTTTTGGGACGAAACCATTTCGGTTATTTGACTCTATTAGGCCATTAGGTATTGAAATAAAAGGTATGTTATTTTCCCCAAAGATCGAGTAAGGGGTTAAATTATTTAGTATCATTCGAGATTCGCCGGTCGCGACCCTAAAATTTCATTATTTTTGTTTAATTTTCATCATTCAGTGAAAACTGTAACAACAAAGGCAAAGCAACTATTAATTTTAATTAAAGACTGCCCTTCATAAGTTTAAATATATTTACAATTTAACATTTGCTCTTCGTTGCTTTGTTAGTGGAGTAAAAGAATTTCTGTACAGTTGAGGCTTGACTAAACACACGTGACAAAAAAACATTTATATTATAACAATTATCTGACATCAAGATTTCGTTAAGCAGTATTACGCAGATACTAATACTGCTTAACGAAATATTGATGTCAGATAATTGTTATATAAATGTGTTTTTTGGGCAATTTTAATGAATTGCCGAGAAAAACATTCTCAAATACCAAACTCATTTGGCACGACTGTATTTCGGAGCGATGGCAGCCTTTTTGATTTATAAGTTTGTTTAGTTGAATTTTTTTATGAAAGATTTTGATTGTCGTCCATCTTCTTTTATTTCTTAGATCAAATGTAACCGTTGTTGTTAAATAATACTTTAATCACTGTTACCAATTCGCGAGATAAGTGATTTTATATCACGTATCTATTGTCAATTTAAACATATTATTGACCACCCATTTTTATCCAAAGTTCCACAAAGTTCTATTACTATTTTTAGAACACAACGCTGAAAGTGGCATTAAATAAGATTTCTCCGATTTGTTATTACAACTTTTCCCTTCCAAAAACTTTTAGTTTGGTATACTTTTGCAGGATTTGCTTTCGTGTTTGTTGAAGGCCTCGTTAAGGCTGGCAGAAAAGCCTGCTGGCCTTCCTCGAAGAGATGGGGTGGCTCGAATGACAAGACCATTCCCACCCGTACGCAAAATATACGCCAAGACGTGGAGTTGGGGAAACAGCCCGTGCCTACAAGTATCAAGTAAGGCTGGCAGACAGTGTCAAAAGCTTTTAATTCAAAAGCTTTTTCTCCTGAATAAGAAAATTAAAAACTATTGGATTCTTTTCGAAAAGTGTTTGGCGGAATATACAACCATTGGCAAAATTGGTTTATTTTTGTTAAATTTGGGTTTGGATTTCATTCCATAGGATTCGATAAGAATAACTGAAAAGATAGTCCATATATTACTTCAGGTTACTTCCACTTTATCACTCTGTGTGCACATGTCAAAATCGATCTCTTCGAAGATGACGATAAGAATACAATGACAGCGAATATTTAAATGCCAATGAATAGAAAATCAAATTAATATATATATACATACATATATATATATATATATATATATATATATATATATATATATATATATATATATATATATATATATATATATATATATATAGTTTTGATTTTAGAACCTTTATTCATTTATTTTAATCCTTCACCGCAAACACAATGAATAAAACCATTCAATTTTCCATTTCAAATGATTCTAAAACTGAAAAGTTCGTAAGGGCATCGGTGAGAATTTATCTTTTATTTACAGAGAAAAGAGTCGTTTGACATTAGATTCGATTATATGACCAAGGCTTATGCGGTTAGCTCTAGAAGCTTAGGTAAGGTACTTATGTTATTTTAGTGATCTATGTAATCACGTTAAGCCGTGATAATGTCCGAAATTAAATTGTACAATCATTATCAATATAAGACTATTGTATAATTATCAGTAATTATTATGAATATTATTATACTAGCCGTTTCCCGCGGTTTCACCCGTGTTCTGAGGGAACTACTTCGCGTACCCGAAAAACCCAAATATCTTACGGTCCCCTATTTTTTCTAAAATAAAGTATAGCCTATGTTACTCGCAGATAATGTAGCTTTCTAATGATGACAGAATTTTTAAAATCGGTCCAGTAGTTTTTGAGTTTATCCATTACAAACAAACAAAAATACAAATTTTTGTTATAAATAATATTAAGTGTATTATATTATATTTTTAAAATTCCCTCCTCACTGACTAGATAATTCAGACTAGGCATGTATGGTCCTTAGGGTGTGTAGGGCATCACTAAGAAAGGATTTTTGAATATTCTTGCCCAAAAGGGGTTAAAATTCCACGTGGCCGGATCCGAAAGCGAAGTCAAATCATTATTATAGCAATTTAACAGTGTTTTTTTAACCTAAGGAATTTTAATTAATACCTTAAATTTATCTTACTTTCTAATCTTAGAATGGAAGCAAAACACACTGTGCTACGCTTATGTAATTTGTCATGCTGTCCATAAATGTAAGCAAAATGGAAGTGAAAATTGGAACGGGCCTATTATGTTGCTGACATGTGTTTCTATGGCGCTTGTTATATGTCAAGGGTGTCATAGCTCCTTTGCACTTAGCACAATAACCTGAAGTATACGAAAGAAAAGAACACATATAGCCTAGCTCATGTTTCACGGACAGACAGGCAAAAGCCACAGTTTTATTTCCATCTTACCTAGTAACTATGCCACTTATTGATTTTAGTTACGTATTGTTGATGATCTTAGTTATTTATTACAGCATATTTTTAATGCTATTTTCGGGAAACTTACATGCAACTACGTCATAAGTTCACTCTTCCTAATCATAAAAATACTCGTAGATAATATGTAGTTCACGTAAGTTGTAAGATATACTCACAAAAATGAAGCTTTTGAACGGTTTTCATAACCTTTAATAAAATATTTATTCAAATCAATTAATAACGTACAACACCTTTCTTAACAAAGCAAATTTCTTTTAACGCAATAACTATAAATTCACTTTTCGCGCTTTTGTTCTATTATTGTATTACTAACCCAGTGCTTAGAATACACCGCACATTATTCTCCGAGGTCTAATTTAAGTCATCTTTATATTGTGCTTTGTTAACTTATTAATAAGGTTAACTTGAGTGAGCTCCTAATTTTGTTATTTCTTAAAGGTAGACAGGGTGACATTAGCTGCACAGAATGTAATATTATGATCAAAAAACTGTCTTAGAAACCTGTTCCTTATTATGCAAAACTTCATTATACCAAATTGTATACTAATCCTAAAATGTCACTATAATGTATCTCTCAATACATTTTGCTGAGAATGTGCCAACACTAAACTGTAATAAGAAGCTTATCAGCTACCTAGAAGTATGCATTATTAAAGCGGTGGAAAGAATTGACGTAAATCGCGTTAAATTTTCATAGAACAAAATACGTAAATATCGTAGACAACAGCCTTCTGCGAAAGCATTTAAATATCGACTAAGAACGACTTCGATGGTTTATTTTATACTGCAACAAAGTTTAAAATGTAAAGCAATATGTTAAACAACTTTTCATGCTTTGGCCGAATAATTAATTATAGTTATTCAGTCGTTGCCTTGATAGGAATCCGAAATTTCTAGTTTAATAATACTTTTCTGATAAGTCAATTACTGCTCCTTATAAAGATTTTTTTTACAAAAAGCTAGATGTAAAGTAGCAATTTAAAAATGTTTTTAAATGCAGACGTGTGATTTACAGAAGCACTCGCGTCGTACTGAATGCAAGACAACTGTGAATAAATCCTCGTTTCGTAACAGACATTTTTATTCCAGTTCTTTTTCTCTGAATATAAACAATGCCAGTAATGCGCACTCAAGAAGAATGTTCACAGTCGATTTGTGCCTCGTAAGTTACATTTTCTACATATTCAGCGGAATATTGACACTGCCTACAATTCTTCCAAGTAAATAAGGCTAAAATACAAAGGTCCTGTTCGATCGGTCACCGCTCTGAGAACCATGATTATCTTATTCTTTATAATTTGATGTAGAGACATTCCATTTAATGTGCGTCACAATTTCCGGGGTGCAATTGCTGTCTACTGAATACTTTCTCAGCTTCATTACTCCTGAAGAGGTACTTGATAGCAGAAAAACTAAATGTATGTAATGAAAAACTAAATACTTGGTCCTAGATATGGACCTAAATAGCCCCTACGAAATAAATAATAAAACTTATAAAAACGCGTCAATTGTCTTCGTCAAGGAATTCGGGCTACCTAATCAATTTAACCGAATTGAGCCAAGCGTTTCCTGAAAACCTTGGAGTAAAACACATTTTCATATATTACAGGAAGGAAGAGTAGAAAACGCAAATAAATGTTTTCTTGAATAACTTGAGCTGCTAGAAGTTGCATGAAGTTGCGAAGTATTTACGAAACCGTTAAGACGAATAAGTTCACCAGATGCTAATTTCACATCAATTCTGTTGTACAAATAAGCGAATATTTTTCTGAATAAAGTTAGTCTAAAATACGGAAACCGTGCTGTAAGTGGTGCACTCAAATCGAATAAAACAATCTGTTATCAACAAATATGTTTCATAACGTGTTGTCGCGTGTGAATTTGATTGTGATTTAATTTGATGGTGATTTTATTCAATTCTAACTATAATGCAACATTCGTAGTCTAGTAGTCTGTGGTTCAGAGGGAAGCGATCGATCTCAAATCTGTTATCAAATTGTACTGGCGGCAGCAGTTCGTTGTTATTGGAACGCACAAAGAAATCGATCGAGAGGATTTGATATTGGAATTGGCCGTAAGTGCAGTGCTAAGCAGAGTAATGGTCGCCTGTGCAGACATGTTATTTTTTTATTCAGTATGATCGGAAAATAATGCTATATTATATAGTAAAATCTAAATATATATATATATATATATATATATATATATATATATATATATATTATACATAGCATTATTTAACCTGCATACTGCTTGTATCACCATGTATGCTGTTCTGTAATTTGGTTCACTGTTTGGTAAAGTTCCTTGTCTATATAATAGTTGTGTTGAATTTCTAAACTTCTGTATAGCAATTTGGAACTCTGTTGGCACCAATGTTCAACAACGTCACTTCTTGACGTGATATCAACCGTAACTAGTTTTGTGTGCAGAGTATGAACAAGCATAGCACGAAGTTATTAAGCATTACTAAATGAAGTACTACTCATCCTCCTAGCGTTATCCCAGTTTCAATCTGGGGTCCGCTTTCCAGTCTAACCGGATTTGGCTAAATATTAGCTTTTCCACAGAGCGACTGCCAACCCGAAGGGATAGCAATATTCCATGGTTTAGACTAGTGTCAGTTTATTTAGTAGGTACTGACGCCCTATAACGACTGTCAAAGATCTTCATGACAATCTGGACCGACGGCTTAACGTGCTCTCCAAGGCACGGGACAAGCGATAATTGTCAATTTAATACGCATATAACTCCGAAAAGTCATTGGTGCGCGCCGTGGATTCGAACCCGATACCTTCTGCAAGGCAGTCTGTTGGTATCTCCACTAGGCTATCGCTGCCTAAATGGAGTAATACTATGAAAACGAATTATTTCAGATGCATGGCTTTTTATGAATACAGAATTAAGTATTCTATCTGTATATAGTAAACCAAGTAGAATTTTGTTCAATAAATAAGTAATATATTGATGCTACAAAATATAATATTGGTCCGATAAAACCGACATTTAAAATTGTATTTATACAGATATAAATTTTCAAGGTAACAATATGTTTCATAAATATTTAGTAGGTACCTAACATTAGTTAAAATTATTAAGAGTCACGTATCTATTCAATTAATGCAAAAGTATTATATAGCATTCGCCATAAATTGCTAAAAAAAATTACTCCAGGTCAACATGGGATGATCTTCATGCAACTGAAAATAAATTTCTCAATCTAGAGAAGATTGAGAAATTTATTTGAAGCCAGTTTTATCAAATGTAATGCAGCAACCGCAATACAAAAGCAATGTATTATGCACTTAACTAGCTGACGAATGACGTATTTCCACACCCGAATTAAACCCTAATAATGAGTTGTCCACTGAAACTACTCAACATATTACAAAAGGCATTAAACTTACAAACAATGTCTCTCTCTGTTAAAATTAATATTCATAAATTACGTTTAAAATTACATAGTACCAAACTCATCATTTATTTTAATGAAGTACATAATATATGAAGTTTGTTGACGTGGGTTTGAATAGCTACTATTAATGTGGATGGAGAGGTGTCCGATCATTTGACAAAAAACAAATGAAAAATTTTCATTTGACAAATAACATTTGACAAAAAAAAATGAAAAATTTTCATTTGACAAATAACATTTGACAAAATTATACTTGATAATTTATTATTTTACAAACTATTGTTTAATAAACTACTCATTAGACAATATATTTACTATAAAAAAGTTATTATGCTAAAACATTAATTCACAAATTGATTATTTTTTTAAACCTGTTATTTGGCAAAACAACGTAAAGCATAAATAACATTTGACAAAATGCCTTGCTTGGTAAATATTTTAGTAACCAAAATCTACGATAATATAACAATCTTTGTGTAGGGTCAACTGAAACAATGGCTGGTTAGGTTAGGTTAAAACTGCGACCACAACAGTGCCAGAACCGAATTCTACTTATTTCGCTTAATTCAGGCAGTGTGTATTTTTTTTAAAAGACTTAAGTTTCTATGGAATTAGTATTAATACAAAATTATTACTTGCCTATAAAGAATCTGTCCAAGATGAAAATTGCAACCAAGCAATTAAATATTTTCAAAATTTCGCGTAAGTATTGGCTAGAAATTAGTTATTTTGAAAAACTAATAATTTATCTTCTAACTTTTTGTACAATCACCAATTTGGCAATCGAATTATTTAGTGAAATGATTATTTTTAAAATAATTATTTAACATTTAAATTATTTTCTAAGTAACACATTTGCGAAACCTGTATTATGTCAAATGATTGTTTTTAAAGTAATATGTTTGCGAAATGAAAGTTTGTCAAATGATTAGTTTTTCAAACGTTGTTTGTAAAATGATCTTTTGTCATACGTTTTTTGTCAAACAATAGTAAACCGGATGCAGAATTATAATATGATTACCAGTGTTGGGATAATACTCATCTCAATGAGAAGGATTACGAGATAGACGTTCGATCGTTGAGGGTTAGAGTAAACATTGCAGAAATTTCAAAGTGTTTTTATAATCATATGAAGCTTTGCTTAGTTCCTGTGCCTCAGTTTTATTTAATAGTACTTTTAAAGATTATCCCTTTGGGATAAGTCCGTGTATAGGCAAAAGAATTTCAGATAGCTCTTAGATAGTAGAGACAATCCATAAAAAAGGCATTTATAAATAATTGTGGAATATAATTTGTGTGTCTCGGTTGAGTTTTATTTATTTTATCGAATCGGTTACTATTTCAGTCATGCTTTAATCCCCAGAGGTATTAATAAGATTCGTACTGTATTCTCCTGAGTCTGCTGGCTCGCTCGCTATGTGTCTTAAAAATAGGAATAGCATCAAATATGTGGATGTGTTATATGACACACCATTGTGTATAAAATATATAATAAAGAGGAAGATTCAACAAGACTTCGAATATATCCTGCGTTTCATATCTTATTTTAAACTGTTTATTCGTGATTTGATTGTAGTGATCTATACCCAGTTATCCAATCGTTATACACCACTATTTTTTAATTAGTACAAAAACTTTAAGGATAGATTAGCGAATATATTATTATCATATATGTGACGTAAGAATTTCATAATATCAATAAAGGGCAAAGTTATTATCATTTGTTTATTGTAGAAAATCTCACTTAAATCATAGTCATATTTTACAATCCATTCACTAATTCATTGATAATATTCCATCCTGCTCATTCGCATTCTCTCTGTCGCACTTATGATGTAGGTAGCCATAGAAAATAAAATGAAGAAAAATAATAAATGTAGGTAGTTATTTTTTAATTTTGTTAATTCTACCCTCTCCTTCATACTTCATTCGGGCTTAGGACCGGTTAAAATTATCATTTAACAAGTAATTAAATACGGAGGTATGTAATTAGAAAGCAAATAAATTCTGGACTAAAAGAAAAGAGTAATTTTGGCGTATTTATGAAGTTAGTATCATCTGCTATTTACAAATATTATTTTATCATCATCATGTCAGCCTAGAGACGTCCTCTGCTGGACAAAGGTGTGTGGAGAACACAGACCGATTTTGCATCAAATTATTATTTACTTAAGTTCGTATTATTCACTAAACTTACAAGTATTTCCATTGTCCTTCGAAATGTCCACCACCGTTGTCAAAAGCATCCAATTTGCACTGTTTTAATTGTTTGACACTGACCGGCTCACTTTTGTTCACTCACAATAAGATGTCCATGGGTACACAGCTGCACTCGCGATTTTTCCACTCAAAAAATACGCACGAAGCATAGCTACATACTCCCGTGATATGAACTGATATGATAGGCCATCGCGTCGGGCAAACGTAGACAAACAATTAACTTTTCAACGAAATTAGATACGCTCACTTTCGCTAGCAATTTAGCACTGTTTGTCGCATCATCGGGGCGTGGCGCAGGCGCAGAGGGGCGGGGGGGGTTATTTATCAATGGTTAATTTTACTACGATAGTACGCGGGTCGGTCATAGTATTAGTATTTTTGTATTTTTGTGGACAATTTTGCGTCTAGAAATTAATTAAAAACAAAGAAGATATATCACCATTTAAAAGTTTATACAAACAGAAAGATCAATCACTCAAAGAATTAATAAAATTTATTCTCAAATTGATTATATTATTTAAATTAAACGTGAATATGGTTGTATCTAGGCAAACTAATGAGCTATGAGGTACTTGGCTAGCTACGAATGGAATATTTCTAAACTTATTATCTTAACAAAGATAAAGAAGTCACCGATATAGAAAAAAAGAACGACAGAGAGATTATGTATATAATAGCTACTCTAAGGGCGATGGTCGTTGGAACAAACATCTCTTGAGATTATAGCAAATATATAGAATACCAGGAATACATATTACAATAGACCGATGTTGAGTAAAAAAATCCTAACGATTAAATGCTTCAGTTTTGCAAAAATTGAAAGATAATTGCATGTTTAGTCAAATTTACCACGAAATGCAGTTAAAAATTTAAAAGATCGCTTGTTGGCAAACCACCGAAAATAATCAAACGAAAGGATAAAACATCATCTTTTTAATTTATGGTTGATATATGTTTTATCATAGCACTCTATGAGTACTTGCGCAGCTTTTATTAAGAGCATGAGTCGGGGCCGCAAGTATAAAAGTATGCATTACGCAAAGTATTTTTGAGTAACATAATTTCATAAAGTTTTCCCAAACAATGCGATGGCAATGAAATAAATATTTATTGCCCTGTATACATATTATTATTATGTTCTTCTTTTCGTGTCGATGGCAACACTTTTCATACGGTTTTAGCCCAGTACTCGGCAACGCGTATTGCATTTGGCCTTGCTTGATACATGTCGTCAAGTGTGCTCGAATCTGGGCTTATGGTGCACGTCAGCATATGGCTCACTGTCTGTGGTGATACGCCGCAGTCGCACTTATTTTCATTTGGGTGGATATAACCCCACCTTGATAGATTATCTTTAGATCTGCCAATTATTATGTTAACGAACTCATCTATCTAGAATAATAGAAAAATGTATTTCATTCTGCACTACCAGTTTCATTCATGACGCGTAAATGTTGCTGTTGGTAAATTCACCCCAATAAAACTACGCTACTTTATGGAATATTAAAATTTATCGGGATGTCGTTTATCATGGCGTCTCTAGAGACAGGGCAGGAGCTTTGGGACACAATTTGGACTAGCCACGACTGCAATATATTTATACGTGACAGCTGACCTATTTCAAAAGAACATTGACCAGGTTAAGTAGATTACCAACCGGTTATTAAAACGATGACTGTGTAAAGCGATATGACAGAAGTTGATATAAATAATTTGGTTTTGAAAATTATTTAATGTTAAATTAATTATATCGACCAAAAAATCTTTAGGAGCACATCACATTTTTGAGAAATTATTAAATTAAACAGAAACTGAGCGTGTTATATTAAGCGTGCTACAGAATATCTAGAAATTTATAGTACTTAAGAAGCGATAGCCTGGCGTCTCCACGGCGCGCCCCGCTGACTTTTCGAATTTATGTGCGTATGTGCGTATTTTTAAATAAATGGTTAATTATCGCTTGCAACTTGCCTCAGAGAGAGAGAGAGCACGTTAAACCATTGGTCCTGGCAATCATGAATATCATGTCAATTATTAAATAAACTCATATTGGTCTAACCCATGGAAAGCTCAATAACCTTGAATATGCACTTTAGCAAGCACTTCTATGTGGATGTTTAAGTTTACTTGGACGTTTTCCTACATTTTAAAAACCTTATGAAAACAGTTTGCTGGCAGTTTTATAGGAACAAATATTCAGAATTATATTGTGTACGACAACATTATTTAATAAAAATTTCAGGTGAATTTTATATAAATAAAATGTATTATATGAAAACACATGTTCACTTTGTCCCATAATGTGATTTTGGATTCACCTTCAATCGTTCCAGTGAAAGGAAAAAACGCTTTGATACATACATTGTATGGCACACGAAATTGGGTAATTCGATTTTAGCAGCCGATCGTGCACGATGTGGGTTCACCAAATAATATTATGATGCTCCGTGTATGACCTAAAAGCTAGAATATTGTAGATTGGGTAGTAAATATATTGTATAGACACATGCCTGTAGCCCCGAAGGGGGTAGGCAGAGATGTAATATTACACCCACATTTCTCCACGAAATTTTAGATCCCACGTAATAGGGGGCGAGCCTATTGCCGTTATCGGGTACATCACCAGACTCCGTGCTGCTACTAAGATAAGAATCGAACCCGGGACCTCCGATCAGCAGACGTATACGCTATCCATTAGACCACGGAGGCAGTCAATAAATATATATATACGTGTCTCTCATACAAGCGTGATAATTCATGACAAACCAATAGATTTCTGATTTATTACATGAAGTGAAATAACACAATCGCTAAAAATATTTTTTGCTGCTGAGTCATGAGAAAATCAAACGAATTCATCTTTTTTGGTACTTCGTCAAATATGATTAACATAAATACTTTTTAGATTATTGTTTGTTGCTAATAATACCTATTTAAAAATATAGTATATTTTAGTTAGAAATTCTGTCGCCGAAAAAATACCTAATTCTTAGAAGACCTCCGCAAACCAAAAGGAATCAGAATCAGAATATCATTTATTTGCCTACTTTGTGTATTTACAAAAATGTCTCTATGGCCGGTGAGCCGCGCAGAGGTGAGTCAGCTAACTTATGTCCTAATGGATTTATGTTTGCTGTGTTCTTTTTATTCGTAATATGCTAACTTATACAGATTACGTATTTTATTAATAGTGTTATTGCAGTTATTGACAGATTAATTATTATTAAATTCACTAACTTTCATTTTATTTTCAGTGGACGCGGTGCTTTTGTGTTGTCGGTAGGCCATCGCTTGTATCCTTTTTTATTAGGGTCATAAATTTTTTCGCCTATTCTGTTATTAACCATTATTGGGTTAAATTCGCCATGTGTTTGGTAGGCTTCACCTGGAGAATTTAGATCTTCTATATCTAGCTTAGAAACTTTTTTCCAAAAACCAAAAGGATAGCGTTATTCAATGGCTTAGGCCTGTGTCAGTATATTCAAGGGTAAAGACTTGCCAGAACGATGGTAGATGGTGATCTTCATGACAGTCTCGAAAAGATGTTGCGGCTATCATGAACATCATCATCTACGGGCTAGCTGAGCCACGGAGAAAGCGACAATCGACAATTTAATACGCAAAAAATGGTGCGGGGGAAACTCTCGCGGGGTTTCTCTTCTTAGGTGTTACATCCTCCTTTGTATTAATATCATGCACATTTTACAATAAATACGTGGGCAACTATTACAACTCCATCTGTTTCATTTAAATATATCTCAGAATAACAGCTCAAATCTTTGGGTTCTTAGAAGATTAATTAAAAAGGCAATCTAAATTTTAATTGCGTTATCACAAAGTGTTAATTTTCTTTTACTTGCTTACTCATTTTAAGCCCGTCTTGATGAAATATAAAAGATGTTTTTAAAAACCTCAGAGGCTTAAGTAAAATACCGCGAATTAAGCCAGTAGCCAATATTGTTGGTAAACGACATCAAACAACAATAATTTTAATGGTCTAATTAAAATGAAACATATCTTCATCTACAAAGAAATTGAAATTAAAGAATATTCAATCACTCTTCGAGCATTAAATAAAATAATTATTAATACCCCCTTAATATTTTCATTTCTTTTATTTTTAGTATTTGTTGTTATAGTTAAATTTCATCTTTCTAGCTATCACGGTTTATGAGATACAGTCTGGTGACAGACAGACAGACAGCGGAGGCTTAGTAATAGGGTCCCGTTTTTTACTTTTTAGGTACGGAACCCTAATAAGGATTGTTAAAAGTTCTGTCCCATCTAGTGATTGCCACCACAACACTGAGCGTAGAGCTAATTTATGAGATAACCGCTTAAAACGTGTTTGTAAATTACTTTCTGCAACGATGAAAAAATGAGATGTAATTAGTAAATGAAAACTGGGCTACGTGTTATCGCCCAAAACGCCCACATATTACATTCGTGCCACGTATTCAATCCAGTTGAGGCGTAAAATGTAAATATTACGGGCGCACGCACCTCAATCCAGGAAAATAAGATAATTTATGTGAGATAGCTCTGTTTACCTTGGGTTATATTAAGAAGCCTGTACCGCAGAATTGTAAAGGATTTCACTATGGCAGTGACAGGTAGTTGGCCAAGCGAACTACGCGATTGTTGAACCTGACGTCATTTGCTTATTTTACTGCCTGTACGGCAGTAAAATAAGTATACGTATGCTATGTAGCTACACAGTAAAAACTTATGTGTCAGATGTGTTATAATGGCGAGATATTGCGTCTCATGGAGTAATGACTAAAGTTTTAATTTGGGTAATTGGGAAGAACATCTACTTGGGCCAGCTAGTCTCTTTCGAAAACAGGTTAGAAAGAGTAATCGACCAACGTATCGAAAACGCTTGGAAAAGCTTCTGGTCCATGAAGACGCTAATGAAGGGGAATCTGCCGATTTCCCTGAAGCGAAAACTCATTGATATGTGTATCCTGCCCATTCTAACCTACGGTGCTCAAACCTGGTCGCCTACCGAGTTGCAAAAGTCGCACGTTGTGGTCTGTCAAAGAGCTATAGAGCGCAGCATCCTTTGTATTTCACTCAAAGATAGGATAAGAAACACTGAGCTGCGCTCCAAAAACGGCTGCTAACCTGAAATGGGACTGGGCGGGCCACGTTAGCCGTATGCACGAGGGTCGTTGGGCGAAGATTTCGACACTGTGGGTGCCAGATGATGGAAGACGTCACCAGGGCCGGCCTCGAAAGAGGTGGCGAGATGACCTGGACGCCTACCACAAGAGTTGGCTTGAGACTGCAGGCGACAAGAAGGCATGGAAAGATTTGAGGGAGGCTTTTGCCCAGCAGTGGGACAGTACAGGCTACTGATAAAAAATGGAACGAATTTCTTTGATGGAACTATATGGAACTAACCTAACCTAAGCATGGGGACAAATATTTTTATTTTTTCAATTAATGTGTACAAATCTCAAAAGCTTTAAAATATTTATCACAATTAACAAAAACATCCAATTCTTATTATTTACCCGCATAAAGTACAAAATGTTTTGACTGGCATTGCTTTCGCAGTACTTGCTTCTGTTTAATATTTAAAGAGATTTCTCATAAAAAATAATTGCTTGTTTTTTTTATCATTTTAATTTGAACTATGTAAATTGGACCAACGCCTGGTTTCAATATTCAATCTATTCATGGATTTTGAGTATTATTATGTGTATATTTGTATGTCAAAAACTAATCTATAAATCTAATCTCTACAAAAAATTTATATATCGAATATTGAATGAATGGGCAAGACAAGACAATCGCGATGACTTGGGTGGAGAGGAGATCGTAAAATAACTATACGCGAGAATCCAAACTTTATAAAAAATCTAATAATTTTGAAAGCAGCATATCTTCATTAAAGAAGCATTTCATTGTTATATATTTTTAAATAGAAAAGTTGTTGTTTTTTATTATTTTATATGTTAAACTAGAAATTTATTATGTACTCGTTATAAATCCTTAAATATTTCAATAATGGCCGTCTATGCTTCACGTTTAAATAATCTATACTATCATCATCATCTTAGTAATGGTCCATTTGACCGAAGACGAAGAAAAAGTTAAATCCGGCTAGTGCCGGCTAGCTTTACTACACTTTTGCTTTCTTACTATTCTAAATTCTTGCTAATCTTCTTTGACTGCGTGGTGTTTAGATTGTTTTATAGTTTAAAATGTTTAATTAATAGTCTAAAACTAAAAAACACGCTTCGTAAATACTAAATTGTACAAATAATAATTTCATGTGTATTATTTATTTACGCATTTCTTATTTTTATCAGTATTGTGAATTGACCATGATCGATTGAACAAATAAAAGCCTCTCAAATTGGAAGTTTACTCATAATCATTTGAGAGAAATTATATTTTCATATAATGTATTTTATTATGTGACTAGCATAGCAAAAGCATTGTAAAAGGTTCTTATCCTTTTTGAAATACAAGGGCGGCAAACAAGTTACAGTGCGTCTGAGAATAAGCGGCTAGCCGTAGTCCTTGGAGACGAGATGCTAAACAGGAATCACTCGTGCGTTACTATCACTCATTAAAGGAAGTACAAGGTTATATAAGCCTTCCTCATACATTTCTTAGAGCACCGTAAAAAAAGTTTTGGTCTGCAGTGCTTTTACTTACAGAACGTCACGCAATAGTAGAAATACTACTACTTAATGCCTACTTTTTATTTTGCGACAGGGTAAATGGTAAAAGGCATGTTGTAACCAGCGTAGGTCTACAGTACTAATCTAGGGACATTTTGTGTAAAAAATAAATAACATTTTTTGTAAATGTGTTCAGAGAAGTAAGTTAAAATCCAGAACATATTGCTCAAACATACGAGTTTTTAAAAAGGGATGAAATGAAATAAATTTTATTTGATGCCGCTGATTATGTTTGTCCGAAAAACTAAATAAATGCAACAGTTTATCATTTAGCAATCGCGCACATAATTTAGGATATTTTACATTTTAAATTTGCGTGAACACGAAATTTCTGCGCGTGTATTAACTTTGCATACATTCACGCTAGTCAACCCCATAACATTCACGAACTACTTACATAAAATAAAAGTAATTTTCTATAAAAGACTTTCTGTCATTTTAATAATAGCTACGTCATGGATAAGGCTTATAATAGTAATTACGTTCCAAACCCTTTTGTTACGCATTCTATAATACGCATAATAAAATTGCTGCGTAGACAAGTCGACTATGAATGAGCCTTGCGTAAGTTGACAGCAATGTCGCGTGATGTATATTAATATTACTTTTATCAATTTTTCAGAATACATTTTGATATTATATCGCCGTTTCTACACGAAATATGCGTCACATGTTGCTGTAGGCTCCGTTGGTTGCGTAATAATATAAGTCACATTGCTTCCTGCTGAATAACTGAATATGTTATTTTATGAAAATATTGTTTGAACCTTCTGTGAGGGAAATGAGGGAATGTATTATCATGTAGCGTGGAAGATTTTTTAACAAATATACATATTTTATTAAAATGGTGTACACGCATGTGGTTTTTGCAGCTATTTGATTGTTCCGAACAATCAAATAATAAAATACGTATGCATGCATTTAATGTGCATTCATATAAGATAGTCGCCATTTGACTCAGACGTCATTATGCCTATTAAACAGAAAACAGTTTAAAACTTAAAAAAAACTCTACAAACTTTTCAAAAAAGGAGACTGATTCGCAAATAGAACCAACTATCGAATAAATCTCGTGTTTATTATGTCAACCTTTTTAATTTTCTTATGCATATTCTTAAACATGTCTTAAACAATAAATAAAATGCTTTATAAATACAAAGCTTTCAGAATAAACAGCAATATCTTCAAGACTTTTTTTTTATCATTAAAGTAGCCATTCTGATATTCTATCCAAGTTAATAGCTAATCTTGTGAAAGCTCGTTCTGTTGAGAGCATGGACACAGTTGTTAAATGTAGTAGGTAACTCATTTTTTATAGTCTTACGCCTGTACCCCGAAGGGGTAGGCAGAGGTGTAAATATTACACCCACATTTCGCCAGATTTATTTTAGTCCCACGTAATAGGGGGCCAGCCTATTGCCGCACCGGGCACATTACCAGACTCCGTGCTGCTACTGAGAATTTCCTAGCGGAAAAACCCAATAACACTTTGCCCGACCCGGGAATCGAACCCGAGACCTCCCAATCCCACGCGCACATTTATGCGGCGAGACCAACGAGGCCGTCTCTATTAATACATAACATTTTGTGTCCATCACAATATTAAAATCTACGAAATAAAAATCTGATAGAAAATCGATCGTCAATACAACAAAAACGTTCTTATTATGCTTTTAGTCTAAGTAACGAATAAATCATTCATTTCAAATATCAACGAAGCGTAAAAGTAAAAATCTTGTCGTGTCTTCTCACTTAAACATCGAGCAACATAAACCGACAACAGTAACATTCCAAATTCGAAACCAATCTCCTATTACAAAACAATCATATGGTGGGCGGTACGCAGTAACTGAAACCGAATCTGAAATTGGCTTGGCCTTAACCGCCTTTTAATATTTCATAAGTACTTATTAGAACGATACCTTGTAAAGTGACCGTGAACCAGGAATAAATAAAAACACAATTACCTGTTGGTGAGAGCTTTGAATACAAATAAGATAATTAAATGTAGGTACGAACTGAACCTTAGATCCCTTTCATTGCTATTAACTGCCCAGACACAACATGTTCCCTTCAAGAATTAATGAACGCCTGCGTAAATGCAGTAAGGGGGGCTGCGTACTGGGCGAACTAGATTTGAAACTTCATTGAAATCACTCGTCATTGACACGAAAGAAGAAGATTCCTATTAAATGCAAAGCGACGATCTGGCTAAGACCACGGGAAGCGGTAAAATGTGGACGGCTCAAGATCGGTCTCTGTAGAGCGCCTTCAAAGATACCTGTATCCAGCAGTGGACGTCTCTACGCTGAGGTGTTCGATGTTCATACCTACTAAAAGCACTGAGGAAGCACTGACATAGGCTTAACAAAAAATTTTTATCATTTTGCAGGATATTTTATTAAGTCTTTATAAATATCTTGCTCATTTTCAGAATGGAAAATATATCCGGTATGTGTGGATGGGAGTAGATAAAATCTTATTGCAATTTTAATTTGTGAAATCACTTCAATTTAACAAGATTCGCTCACTATTATTAGTGTTATGATCCGTATCTCTTATCAAAAAAATGCTGTGTATGGTGTATGTAAGACAAAGATGAATTAATAGTCATGTGATGATGATGTCAGTTATCCTAGATTAAGACTCATGTGATGATGATGTCAGTTATCCTAGATTAAGACTATATATTCAATGTACTAATTATAATTAAATGAGTATTGAATCATACCTGAAGTAATCACGTTGTTTCTCTTGACTCACCGGAATCGAACCCTTATATGGCGGACCTGCCAGCGCGACGCGATGTGCCGTTAAAGGAATCGTTACTGTAAACATTGAGTGGTTTGTGAAGTTTTAAGACTAATAATGATTTCATTACGTTGGAACGATTTCCTACTAATTGGCGTAACTTTCGTACGTTTGAACTGTTTTTCGCGAGTTTTTCGTAATCTAAAGAGCAAGAAGTGATAATAGCGCAGAACGGCGCTGGAAATTCCGCTGCTACGGACCAGTTGTTGCAGCATGCAAGTAGCACAAACTATATTCTCATAACAATTTGTGTTGTTTTGGCTGTTGGAGGAGCGGTATTGCTGTTGCGTTTGTATAGAAAATGCCATGGCAAATGGATCGAGAGAGGCATCAATGA
This sequence comes from Euclidia mi, assembly GCA_944739405.2. Classification (NCBI taxonomy): domain Eukaryota; kingdom Metazoa; phylum Arthropoda; class Insecta; order Lepidoptera; family Erebidae; genus Euclidia; species Euclidia mi. Next base: position 33,876,936 of record OX123202.2, on the reverse strand, counting down.
GTACGAATTGCGAAGATCGTTGAGCTTGTTCCGTAGACAGGCCACTGGTGTCCCGGCTGCTGGGACTTCTCCGGCGTGAGTACAAAGTGGGTGATTTGTGCCAATATAAGTGCGTACGGTAATAAGTGCGTGAGGTAACAAGTGCGGCTAGTGTAGTCAAAAATCAATTGTTCATAAAATGTGTATCGTAAAAACATTTTACACCTATTTTACTCATATATCTTAGATATTATTTTCTTTTTAATTTGACCTTGTATGTGGTATATATTTTATTTTTCTTATTAACGCCTAATGTCATGACATCGTGACGATTATATTATTTATATCTAGACTTAAGTAATATGTTATGGCAAATGAGGCTAAGGAGGTATTTGATAAATTAAAGTATATTAAAGATTACCTCACCAAACTAGGCCCGAGTCGAAGGTCATCTACTATAAGAGAAATTAAATTACATGAGACAAACGATATATATACACAGTTTTGTTCGTTACAAAAGATAATTAGTTTAAAGATAAAGAGTAAGGAAATCGAGAGTGATGAAATCAATATTGTGACAGACTTATGTACAAAAATAATTAAATTATATTCAAAAATTGTTCAGCTTTGTTCGGATAGTACAGAGGTTACGATAAACACCATGGAGAAATTTGATCTGACAACTGCCAATGCATTGTTGCCCGTAATGACAGGGGATATTGATACAACCAAACGTTTAATCTTAAGTATTGAAATGTATAACTCTATGATTGATGATAGTGGCAAAAAGCGACTGATCCAATTTGTTTTAATGTCCCGTATATCAGAAAGCGCCAAGCTGCGCATGCGTAATGATTATTCATCTGTCACAGATTTAATTAGTGACATGCGTAACATATTGTTGCCCAAAAAAATCAGACACAGCGATCCAGAATAAGCTGCACCATGCGAGACAAAATAACAAGAGTATTGAGGAGTACGGTAAGGAGCTGGAGCAGTTATTCGTGGATTTGACTATTACACAGGCTAACGGCGATTCCGGAGCATATAAAACATTGAGGCCAATAAATGAGCGTATTGCGATTAAAAGATTTGCCGACGGCCTGCGTAACAGTCGAGTCAGTACGATTATTGCAGCACGAAATTATAACACTTTAAAGGATGCCATCCAAGGTGCATTGGACGAGATGGCGCCGAATGCAGAAGGCGAACGAGTGATGAGCTTTCATCAAAACCGAGGTAGGTCAAACCATTATCAACGTGGTAATTTTCAGAATAGTTTTAATAGGGGTACGTTTAGAGTATTTTCAAATTCACTGAATTATAATAATTGTGGTCGTGGTAATAACTGTGGTCCTAGTGGAATTCGTAACTTTGATAATTATTCATCTAATTATCGCGGTCGTGGTGGTTTTCGTGGCCACACAACATTTCGTCGCCCGGCCCGACAACATCAGATTAACTTAGCTGATTCGAGTAACAGCAGTAATAGTTCTCAGTCCATACAGAATTCTGAAGTAAAGACTGAAACTGAGAATAAAAATTTGTTTTTCGTGCATGAACATTTTTATTGTCAAAATATTAATTCAATAAATTTAAATGTTTTTCAAGTGTCCCGTAGTTGGTTACTTGACACCGGCGCGTCATTGTCCATAGTTAGGCAAGATGTATTAGAAAACAGTAATGTTCCATTCCATATAGAGCGGATTAAAATAAATTGTATAGGAGGTCACGTATATTGCGATGGCTTTGTTTATCTTACATTAAGTTATGGTAATGTTGAGTATGAGCATAAGTTTTATGTATTTAAAAACTTTTCTTGTAGAACCGATGGCATTTTGGGACAAGACTTTTTGAGTAAATTTAATTGTATTTTAGATTTTGAACAAAATGTTCTGACTATTAACCATAAGGTATCCGTTAGTATTCCGTTACAAATGGGACAACTAGGCAAAAATAGTTACATGACAATACCGGCCAGGTGTGAAGTTACATATTTAGTGCAGACACACTTACAAGATGAATGTGTTATTATGCCTAAGCAATTATGCGAAGGTTTATTTTTAGCTTCAATCTTAGTGAAGCCTAAGGACGGTAAAATACCTCTTAAGTTTTTGAATACTAGAGAGACAGATGTTTGTTTAAGTTATTTTACGCCGGACGTCGTAAGTTTAAATGATTATTATTTGTGTTCTTTTAGTGGTAATAATTTAAACGCTGACCGTGTCAAGCGTTTGTTTTCTATTTTGAATTTTAAACATTTAAATCGAGAGGAACAAATTTCAATTGAAAACATTTGTGCAAAGTACTCTGATGTGTTTTTGCTGCCAACTTGTACCAGCAGTCCATACATTTAAAAGATAATACTTGCCCGGTATATACCAAACCATACAGACTTCCTAAAAGTCAAAAAGCTGAAATTGATAGACAAATTGGCGAAATGTTGCGTAATGACATTATAGAAGAAAGTATTAGTGAGTGGTCCAGCCCTGTGTTACTGGTTCCTAAGAAAACTGATAGCAGTGGTAATAAAAAATGGCGTGTTGTTATTGATTATAGAAAATTAAACGACAGCCTTCAAGATGATAAATTTCCTTTGCCTAACATCTCTGATATCCTCGATTCTTTATCAGGGGCAATATATTTTAGCCATTTAGACCTTAGCCAAGGTTATTTTCAATTAGAAAGCAGAAAATACACAGCATTTACTACAAGTAAACAATATCAGATGAAACGACTGCCAATTGGTTTAAAAATCAGCCCTAGTGCTTTCAGTCGCCTAATGACAGTAGCAATGTCTGGTTTGAACCATGAAAAGTGCCTTATTTATTTAGACGATTTAATCTGTATAGGACGAAGTTTAGAAAATCATAATAAGCATTTAATTGACATTTTTGAAAGACTTAGGAGCGTAAATTTAAAAATTAACCCCGAAAAATGCCAATTTCTAAAGAAAGATATTGCTATATTTAGGGCATGTTGTTCTGCTAGTGGAGTGTCACCTGACCCTGAAAAGACGCGAGTAATACAGAGCTATCCTATCCCAAAATAGTGACGAAGTCAGACGTTTTGTCGCTTTTGTCAATTACTACCGTAAATTTATACCACATTTCTCTGAAATAACAATTCCGTTAAATAAACTTTGTAGAAAAGGTGTTAAATTTATTTGGAATACAGAGTGTGAAAATTCTTTTCAGTTATTAAAGCAGTCTTTGACCAATCCCCCAATATTACCATATCCAAATTTTGACAAGGAAAATGAGTTTATATTGCATACAGATGCTTCTGGATTAGCCATAGGTTCCGTTTTATGTAATAAAAATGACTTACCAATTGCATATGCAAGCCGACCATTAAATAAATCAGAATTAAATTATCCAACGATAGAAAAGGAACTCCTTGCTATTGTTTGGTCAATTAAATATTTCAGACTCTATTTGTTTGGTAAAAAGTTTATAATAAAAACTGATCATAAACCATTACTTTACCTGTTTAGTTTCAATAATCCTTCTAGTAGATTGCTAAAATTTCGGCTAATATTAGATGAATACGATTATGTGGTTGAATACGTTAAGGGTGTGAATAACGTGGCTGCAGACGCGTTATCTCGCATCGTTATTACTTCTGATGAAATAAAAAGTATTAATCAAAAAAATCATGACTAGGAGTATGACGAAAAATCAATTAAGTAGCAATTCGTCGGTCGATAACATGATCCACACATACAGATGATCGGTCTGATCAACCGAGAGTCGTTGAAATTCTTAGAAAACCGAAAAATTGTACCGAGTTAATAATTTCTACTTGTGTATTAGCATCCAATGCTAAATACGGGAAAGTAAATGATTTTATTTATATACCATCTAAGATGTCAATTTATATAGACCCAAGTTCTCGATCATGCTCAGCGCGAGACGCTTTCGTGAGAGATTTGGAATCTATCTGTAAGAAACTATCAATGAATGAAATTTATATTATGAAGAATAATAATAATGAGAAGTATATTAAATGGTTAAATAAATGTTGTGGAAATAATAATTGGACCGGTCCACGAATTTATATTATAAAAGGGTTAATAAGAATAGTAAATGATGATGACAAACGAGTAGTACTTAATGACTTTCACTTGCTTCCCACGAGTGGGAACGCAGGCACTAGACGTATGATAAATAATATAAAAAAATACTACTTTTGGCCAAAAATGTCTGAGGACGTGGCAGAATTTGTTAAGAAATGTGACAAATGCCAAAAACAAAAGCATTCGTTACATACTAAGCAACCAATGGTAATTACTACGCCTGCGCAGTCGGCTTTTGATAAAATATTTTTAGATATAGTTGGCCCTTAGATAAGGATTATTATGGTAACTCTTATATACTCACATTAAAATGTGAATTAAGTAAGTATGTAGAAGCATATCCATTAGTTAGGAAAGATAGTGTAAGCGTGGCTCGAGCGTTCGTCGACAACTTTATATTAAGGTATGGTATCCCACGTGAAATTGCTACGGACAGGGAAACTGAATTTATTTCCAACACAATGACCGAGGTATGTAAACTATTAAATATTAAACAAACAGTTGCTTGTGCCTATCACCATGAGTCGATTGGATCTTTAGAAAATTCCCATAAATCATTAAATGCATTTTTGAGAATTCAAACAGATAATAATAGTAGATATTGGAGTGACTGGCTCCCGTATTAGTGTTTTTCCTATAATACCTCTGTACATTCGTCAACAAACTATACACCTTATGAACTTGTATTTGGCAAATTATGTAACATTCCTAGAAGTTTACAAAATTGTACTGTTGAACCTTTATATAATTCCGAAAGTTATCCCTTACAATTAAAATTAAGATTACAAAAAGCACAATATGAAGCACGACAAAATTTGTTAAACTCTAAATTGTTAAGGAAATGTAAATTTGATAAATATTTGAAACCTGTAATGTATAAGAAAGATGATTTATTGTTAGTTAAGAATGGAACTGGAAATAAGTTTGATAATGTGTATGATGGTCCTTTTAAGGTATTAGATGATCTTGATCCTAATGTTAAAATCTTACGTAATAATAAAGAAGAAATTATACATAAAAATAGGACAAAATTATTTAATGTTTAATAAAAAAAAATAAAGCTGTTAGTTTACTTTTTTTTCCGTTTTGGTAGGGCGTATGGTGTATGTAAGACAAAGAAGAATTAATAGTCATGTGATGATGATGTCAGATATTCTAGATTAAGACTCATGTGATGATGATGTCAGTTATCCTAGATTAAGACTATATATTCAATGTACTAATTATAATTAAATGAGTATTAAATCATACTTGAAGTAATCACGTTGTTTCTCTTGACTCACCGGAATCGAACCCTCATAGTGAATTCGTCGCTTAAAATACGATTGTTCAAAATTATTGTAGATTAATTGATGAAAATAATCGTAATAACCAAAAATGTTTTACTAACAATGGAAACGCGAAACATTGCCAAATTGAAATGTAAGTTCATATCGACTATTTTTATTGTTTTATTCTGTACTGTTGTGTTGTTTTATCTGTTGTCTGCGGTTTCAGCCGCCTTAAACTTCTCACCCCTTATTTGACTCCTTGCAGGTAGAAAATTGGATCAGCGAATACCTAGGTCATGAACGGAGCTTACTGTCCAAATATGTTTCGACCTTCAGTAATTTGAGAATTATGTTGGTCAGGATAAGCATTTATTTATAAATGATGATGAATCAAAGTATATATTTCTTATAACTCATTTTTGTAATAAATGTGTTAATAATCTTTAAACAAATGGCTAAAAGTTCCAATACGTCATTCCAAAACTAACAATATTGTACCCTTATAGATTTTATATTCTAACTCGATCAAATATATAAAGCCTCCACCTATTCAAGCATATGGAACGACAAAGACAGTCAGATATTGAATAAACGATTCAATTTTGTACTAAGTCATTTCTGAACACCTTCCATATTAATCGTGTTTTTTTTTAATATTAAAATGTGATAATAGACATAATTGTCCGTATTTATGCAAAAAGGAACCACACGACAAATTTCGATTTTTGCTTTTTTTAAAGAATACTAATTTAAAAGTGGATTATTTTCTTATGCAAAAAAGATACACATGATTTTTCCCTTGGAAACAAGTTATACAAAAAGCAGAAAGGAACCAACAGCAAAAACACACATTATACATAATGCAAAACCAAACCATAGCACCATGGGATTCGTTTCATCAAACAAATAAACCATATAAATTCCATGTCATTTTATACAAAACAGATCCACAGATACTTGGTACCATTATACATTAAAAATATTTATATTATTAAAAATTATTATAATACACCAAATGGAACCAAGTTTCTGTGGTACCATTATGCGTAAAATAAATTCATATTTGATTTGACTAATTATTTTTTTGCAAAATGGAACCACAAGCATTCGGTTCTACCATGTATAAATAAATATTGTAAACAGCAGAACCACAAGTACATCACGTATAATGTGTGGAATTTATATGGTTTATTTGTTTGATGAAACGAATCCCATGGTGCTATGGTTTGATTTTGCATTATGTATAATGTGTGTTTTTGCTGTTGGTTCCTTTCTGTTTATTGTACTGCGGAAGGCGTAAATTTAAAGTTTGAAATTCTAGCTGAAATTGAGAGATTTTACAAAGACCTATACGCATCATGGAAGTCTAAACTCTTGAAACCAGGCAATGATGACTATAGAGCCCTACTGCCGCGCCAATATACGGAGAACATCCCTGATGTCAACCAAGGCGAGGTACGAGAAGGTCTCATGCAACTTTAGAATAACAAGTCTCCATAAGATGACGAAATCACCAAAGAGCTCATAAAAACAGGGGGGACTGTAGTCCTGAAAGAGCTGGCGAGCCTCTTTAATTCCATTATCCATCAGGGCCTTACAGCTCAGGCGTGGATCGGGAGTGTGGTTGTCCTGTTCTACAAAAAAAGGTGACAAAATCTCGCTGAAAACATACACATTTCACTTTTTAGCAACCTCTACAAGTTGTTCTCGAGAGTGCTAACAAACAACCTAGCCAAAAAGCTTGACAATTTCCAGCCACAGGAAATAGACCACATCCATACAGTTTGGCAGTATATACAGAAGACCAATGAGTACAATAAACTGCTGTATATGGCTTTCATGGACTACGAGAAAGCCTTCGACTCCATCGAAACCTGGGTGATTCTGGTTGCTCTGCAGCGGTCTCGTACCGATTGGCGCTACATCGAGGCGTTGATATGTTTGTATGATATCGCTACTAAGACCATCCAACTACAGCCCCGTCGACGCGATAACGACGAGGTGTGAGGCAGGGAGACTTAATATTTCAATCAGCTCTTCACCGGCGCACTCAAAGTCATCTCTAAGATGCTGGACTGGCTTGGACTGGGCATAAAAATTAACTGCGAATACATCTCACACCTTCGGATTGCTGACGATATCGTCATCGTTGCGGAGTCTCTGGAAGAGTTGAGCGGGATGCTCTACAGCCTAAACGGAGCCTCTTGACGTGAACTTGTCTCGGCATGAACTGAACAAAACCAAGATTATGTTAGACGAACTCATCATATCGGGATCGGTTTATGTCCAAGGATAGATGCCTGAATGTGTTCAAAAGTATATCTACCAAGAGCAACAGCTTGTTGTCCAGCTTGGTAGCAATAACTTCGAGAAAGAAATGGACCGTAGTGTCCAGTTGGGTTGGGCAACGTTTGGCAAACTACGTCAAGTTTTCTTTTCGCCCCTACCACAATGCCTGAAGTCTACAACCAATGCGTCCTACCTGTTATGACGTACGGTGCCGAGACGTGGACACTCACAGTGGGACTAGTCCCCAGACTTAAAGTCACGAAGCGAGTATAAAATCCGCAACGAAGTTATCCGACAAAGAACCAGAATTACCGACATAGCTCACAGAATAAGTAAGCTTATGAGGCAGTGGACTGGTCATATCTGCAGCAGTACTGATGGCCGATAGACCAAGCTTGTCCTAGAGTGGAGAACACGACTCGGTAAGCGTAAGGAAGGCACCCAGTTAGGTGGACTGACGACCTCAAAATCGAGGCTGGGACAAAATGGATGCAAAAGGCTAAGAAACATGTGGCGCGTGTTGGGAGAGGGCTATGTCCTGCAGTGGATTGCTATAGGCTGCATATCAAAGGTTTATTACGATAATACTTAGTTTCATGTATGTATCTTGGTAAATCCATGGCTTTACCGATATACATGAAACTCATGGTTTGTGGTTCTTTTTTGCATATGAGGAAAGCTATTAGTTAGTAAATATTAAAAGGAACCACATGTACATTTTCTTCATTATCTAGAAAAATTAAGAGAATCAAGAGCAAATTTATATACACATACTTAAATGAGTAATTTATCAAAACAATTATATAAAATAAATGTAATATTTTCCCTAATCTAACAGAGCTGCACAGGTTTTTGTAAATTCATTGATATCTCAGAAGTGCGTTTTTGCTGGGTGGTTCCTTTTTGCATAAATACGGACAATTATAGGCTTTGATTTGGAACAAAATAATAAAAATAAGTTATAAATATTTCATAAGAATTACACAGCTCTTTGTGCTATTTCACACCTACTATAGTTAATCACAATTGTCTAAAATCACGTTGGATGCTATTAGAATGGACCATTCTAATAGCATCCAACAAGTTTTCTAAAGATTTAAAAAATGCTATTACTCTAAGTCGTTTAAAGTGTAATAGGTATCGTAAACCCACGCTTTTGATAAATTTATATAAATTAGCTCACATTCAGAATATTTTTGGGACTACACTCCATCTTTCTAATGACAACACCTGCTCTGCTTCGTAGAAAGCCAATACGCAAAGGCTAGTGGCTGTCAAAAACCTTGAAGACGGACAACCGTAAACATAACTGTTTATCGCTACCAAATTATACGAATGATTTATACACTTACACGCATACTATTAAGCCAAAAACCTAATGCTTTATGAATAACCCTAATGCTTTATTATTCCTATAAATATGTAGCGGTTGGAAAATTGGTTATCACTAGTATTTCTTCTGATATCTTGAACATTATATAATGTTTAGCTTTCATCTAACATTTTCTCGGTCCCTTAATAGTTTGATAAATATTAGGTAAGGATAACAGGGTAGCACTTTCTAGATAACTTACTTCTTCTTCAGTGAAAAGATTGAATCCATAGTATACTTCAGTATCACACTCAATATCAGGTATTAACATTTATATCGGAGGTACATTCTCACTAGCAGCACGGAGTCTGGTAATGTGCCCGGTACGGCAATAGGCTCGCCCCCTATTACGTGGGACCTAAAAATTCATGGCGTAATGTGGGTGTAATATTACAGCTCTGCCTACCCCTTCGGAGATACAGATGTGAGTCTATAATACATTTCACAAGTGTAGTTGATGATTGGATAAAACTAGAGTAAAATACATGTTTTCACATACCTATACCAATATAAGGTTTAGTTGTCATAAGAAAAGTTCGAGGCTGCGGGAAAATCATACACCCAGTAATTAGTAGTAATACTCTTTGGCCGCTTGACGATTTCCGTTTTGCGCTGAATGAGGCTAAATAAATTTAATTAGGTGTTACCTATCGTAGTAACAATGTATACTAATGGAAGGAAAGAGGAACCCACCACGCACCTGCACGCATCTGGAGTCGTGGCAAAACGCGAGTGAGGAGCAGGTTGTGCAGGCGAAACACGTATCGAAGCATAGTCGGCGCATACAACGGAATACTGTTAGTCAGGTATCTTCCTGCAACCCATACCACCCCTATATTTCCCTTTTTCTCAGAGGTGTTCCGCATGTCAACTTTTTTCTAATCCAGTAGTTGGAGTAAGTTTCTCCGGTTTTCATTAGTATACAATGATACTATTGTAACAATGCATGTCCTCCTATCACCTGTCAGAAATTTTTTGTTTAATTCACGTTATGATTAAATTTGTTCGCTAATAGTATTGTGTCTCGATTGGTGTTGTATTGAAATCTCAATTGGTGATCACTCATTGTGAAATTTTATTAAATGGATCGGAAAATATTGTTGCTGTCTTCTTAAAGTCGTACTTATTGGAAAGCCTGTTTTTTTTTAGTTGCTCAGTTTAAATTAATTGTACGTTATTGGACACTGATTCGATCTCAGTGTGAGATCGAATCAGAAATGAGGAGATCCGCAGGAGAACCAAAGTCACCGACATAGCTCTCCGAATAGCCAGGCTGAAGTGGCAATGGGCAGGGCACATAGCGCGAAGAACCGATGGCCGTTGGGGCAGGCGGGTTCTGGAGTGGCGACCACGTACCGGACGATGCAGCAGGGGTAGGCCTCCCGCAAGGTGGACCGACGATGTGGTTAAGATCGCGGGAAGCGGTTGGCTGCGGGCGGCTCAAAATCGGTCTGTGTGGAGAACGAGAACCTTGGGGGAGGCCTATGAGCCCAGCAGTGGACATCTCTAGGCTGACATGATAATATTGGACACTAATTGTAAACAGTATACATTTTCGAGGCAATCATCCCTGTGCATTGAAACTTCGGTACAGGTTTGTTCCAATATAGAATTAGCTCGAATTCGTGTCAATATATTGCGATTCGGTATTGTATGAAGTATTATATATTATTGTATGGAGCTTCAATTCTGTGCACAGAAATATAAATTCTGTGTCTAGAAAGGACACAGACCAACGGGGTACAAAAAATAAGGTTTCAAATTAAACAACACATTTTTCGCCAATTTGGCGTTACATGATTTTATTTCATTGATCTTGCACATTTTTGAAATTATATTCTACTACAATACATGTATATTGGCATTATTTTATATTATTAAACATTTATAAATAAGTATATTGATATAATATAAGGTGTAGCTTACTTTGAAATATTCAGAATATGTTATACACTTACTACATAAAATTTTTATTATCTATGAGCAATAAATTGTTTTCAGATAAATATCTTTAGTAAAATTATTTGAAACTTGAAGGTCAGAAAATGTAACACGATATAAAATGGCTCTGAGTAATTTAATACTTTTTATTTAGGTTTGTTGCAAAGAAACATTATATTTAACCTGGCGTGATCGAAACATTATGAATTCCAATGCATACCTACTTGGAATATAGTGTAAATTTGAGTTACAAAAATATTATTAAATTCATTTTTAGACATTTGAAATTGCACGATATATAATTCAAATAGAAATTTTTCACAATTTCTTATTCTATGTTTATTTTACACAGGTATTATAGGTATATTGGTATATTTTATTGGTACCAATAAAATGTGGGAATAAAAAAAGAGATTATACAAAGAATCAGTAGTCGGGACCAATTGTGCTGAGTACGTCCCTGTGAGATTATAATACGTCTGAATTAAATAGACTCACAGCTAGATCGGGTGGGTAGTCGTCGTGTGTTCATTGTGTTGGCTGGGTTGTCGAGTTTAACTGGTTAGCGAGTGCCATTGTTTGACTTGCTCCATAGGCGCGGCGAGGGCCGAGTTCCAGTGCTGTAAGGCGCGGCCTCTGGCGAACATGTATGATCCTAGCACGAACTTGCCGAGCAGTCGATCTGAAACAACATTTTAATTTTGTATATACTATAAAAATTAGAAAAAAAAGTTCTCTGTTGTAACTTTCTCCCTAACAACATACGCAATGGATATTTTACGACGCTCTTAAAGACTTGGTGAAACAAGTCAAGTAAGCTTTATCCTTTCTTTTAAACACGCTTTTATTAGGTTGACCTGTATGTAACTAACTATGTAATGGAATTTAAGGTAACTAATTTAACCATCTTCCAAGGGTCGTTGCGTAATGAAAATTGGTAGTTTTATGTAGTTCTGATGACAAAACAATAATATGGTACTGTCGAACTGATCTGATGATGGAGCCGGAAGATATGAACGGGAACTCGACATCTATGTAACTATGTAATGGAATCTAAGGTAAACAATTTAACCATCTTCCAAGGGTCGTAGCGTAACGAAAATTGGCAGCTGTATGTAGTTCTGATGACAATAAAATAATATGGTACTGTCGAACTGATCTAATGATGGAGCCGGAAGATATGATCTGGAACTTCATGATGGAAAATCGCATCATAGCTGTTTTGGATTTCTTAGAAAATTCTTGTAATGAAATTTGACCACGATTAAGTTTCAAGGTCTGATGATGAAGCCGGGGGGGGGGGGGCGGTTGGCACTGGCATTCCATGATGGAATATCATAGCATAGTCGTGTTTGCACTTGTGAGAAAGTCCACGTAATGGACTTTGAACACGATCTGGTTTCAAGGTTATAACAAACCAATTTTATATTGTAGACCACGCAGTGGTGTACTAAGGGTCCCGTACCTTTGCGACTGGACAGGCGTATGTGGCCCTAAGTAGAGTAAAATCACTTAGTGGTCTCCATATTGAAGAGCTAGATTGTTCTAAGCAGATAGATCAAACACAATACAGACGCACTGACAGAGATGGAGAGGATGCTGGCTCATTCGCCTACTTAAAATAAATGTATAATTGTTAAAAATATTCTGTTATCTACGGCCAAAAAGTATAAAATAAATTAATAGTTTAAAAAACACTAGAAAAACACGCTTTTGTAAATGCACGTAAAAACAAAAAATAATTTCTGGGCTGAAGTGTAAACTATGTGCTTTTAATTATAATATTTGATTGTAAAAGCGTGCCCTACGCTGGAACAGGAAAGACATTCTTGTTTAACTTATTCAAAAATCAAGTGAATAGGTGTTACGGGAAGCAGATTACACAGATTGACGCTCTAACTGGAGTTGCAGCACGACTAGTAGGTAGCTCTAAATTAAACTGTCTGTTCAAAGTACCACTTTGTCGAACTCAGACAAAACATGCGCCAGCAGCGAGGAGAGACAACATTCACCGACATTTCTAACGCCTCTTCTTTTAGGAAATTAAGTTCATAAGGGTAATACTCCAACAGTGGCAAAATGTAGAGTTCTTGTTCGTGGATGAGATACCTTTAGTTATCTTTGGTTTCCTTTGATAACCCTTTGGTGGCATAAACATTATGCTCTTGTGCGACCTCATGCAGCGTCCGCCAGGAAATTCGTATTAGTATTTGTTAGCAAGAAAGTCATTCCTGTTCCAGCGCCCACGCTTTTACAATCAAATATTATAATTAAAAGCACATAGTTTACACTTCAGCCCAGAAATAAAACAACTTGAACGATCCATAATTTATTTTTTGTTTTTACGTGCATTTATAAAAGCGTGTTTTTCTAGTGTTTTTAAACTATTAATTTATTTAGAACACGCACTTCACTAGATATATTATTCGAAGTACCCAATGGTGCGTCTTTACTAACGCCAGGGGAAATGTATGAATCATAAATCATGGCCGGCGCGACGTCATCGTATGAAACTATGGGAAAAGTTGTATGACGGTTCAGAACTTTCCGCTTTGGGTTACTTATTACATTGTTCCACTGTCACCCAGGGGCGTTGCGATCACGAAATAGGTGGCATTAGGTATGTATGTAACACGGTGTCACAGAATTGAAAGTGAATATGAAGTGTAATCCAGCTTACGTGGAATAGGTCACGTTCTCTAAAATCGATTCAGATTTATCTAAACCTTGAACTAAGTACGGAGATATTTCTTTGGCTCAAAAGGTAATTCTGCTGGAAAATTAAATGTTTCGCACCTGTCTCAACAACACTCATTTCAGTTCATAAGCCTGTAATCTGGTCGGCAGTTACCGCAGGCTACTTCGCTGTTCTGGTAACAATATATGTCTGTATTAGCCTTATCGGCTCTCGGGCTTCATTCTATCGAACAGATTTTGGATACCTATTTATCTGTTCTTTGTCGTACTCGTAATTGAAACAGAGTACTTATTTTTTCTCACTTTTAGAATAGCGTGAGCGTATTAAAGCCTCTTTGTATCAGCTTGCAGTCTTGGAAAACAAAAGTGGATAGATTGTCGTTGTATCAGTGAGCTCTGTCTTTGAAATTGCCTACTTTCTTATGAAATTACTTAATTAATTTAAGTATAGAAAATTGCAAGTGGTTTGATATTTTAGTCATTGTAGTGCCATCTGGTTATTTTCTCAATAGCGAAATATAACTACGTCGACTAACTCAAACTTATTTTTGCAGATGATAAAATCAATACTAAGCTAGAGTCCTCTTTAGAACAACTGCGGAACCAGTCATTGTGTGGGGCCCCCCATGCACTCGACCGGGTTTTTAATTACTAGGGAGGTGGATTACAAACGACAAGTACGTTTATTTAACTACGTTGTAGGCTTGTGTTGGTTTTCGTTGATGATTAACTGGGTGTGGGTATCCATTAACTTCACCATGCGTACTGATATTTGGGAATAGCTTTGGCACATAAAAAGTGATATATAGTATACCCTGAGCTTGAAAAAGAAGGTCTCGGAAATAAAGGCCGTCTATGATAAAACAAACAGCCCGATGCGGTTTGCACTAGCAGGCTGTGACGCCTCATTCATTGCATTATCTCCCTTGCTTGAGTATCGGTCCTGCTAGGAGTAAATATGGTGACTCATTCATAATTACCTTGGTCTATCATATACAGAGCGTGGTTGCAGTACAGACCTGTCCTATGATGCTGGTGGTATAATAAAAGGGTTCGTCAGCCACCAGAATCAAGGAAAGAACTTAGAGTCTAGGCCAATTTGTCACCCCCACTGATTGATAGGCTAGCACGCTCTTACATAGTGGTGTATATCTCGTCAGCCCTCAGCCTGAAGTGGAAGCACTCGGATACACTGATAGCTCAGCCTTCGCTGGTGTGCAACATCTACGGCCGCGGTGCGACGCGCGCGCACGCCATGGCACGTCCGCTCTTGCGTCACATGTACTGCCATCTCTCACTTGCTTGAGGAATATTCTAGCTAGTGATACTTTCATGATTACCTTTGGCATATACAGAGTGTGGCTGCAGCGCCTGTACAGTGACGTTGGTGGTGTGTAACTCGTCGGCCCTCAGCCTGAAGTGGAAGCACTCGGAGACGAAGGTTGACCCATCATCGCCCACGGCACGCTCGCTCTTGCGTCACATGCACTACCAATCTCGCTTGCTTAAGGAATGATCTAGCTAGTGACTATTTTATAATTACCTTTGGCATATACAGAGTGTGGCTGCAGCGCCTGTACAGTGACGCTGGTGGTGTGTAACTCGTCGGCTCTCAGCCTGAAGTGGAAGCACTCGGAGACGAAGGCTGACCCATCATCCCCCACGTCTACGGCTGCAGTGCGACGCGCGCGCACGCCACGGCATGCTCGCTCTTGCGTCACACGGACTACCATCTCTCGCTTGCTTGATGACGGGTCCAGCTAGGAGAAAATATCGTAATTTACTATACTTTAAAACAATTATTTTAAATTCATTTATAGACTCACTCACGGCTGTGAAGTATTATACCTTCGCCAAGGGGTAGGCAGAGGTAAAACAACTTTAAGTAATAAAATATTTTTTGGACCGTATACATATATTTTGTTTTGTATCTTTTCTTGCCTTAAAACTGCATCAGTTATGCGAATTATTGTTTTGATATTTTTAAAAAATGCTAGTAATCAGAGCAAAAAGTTTCAGAAAGTGGTCTCTTTAGTTACCTACGAAAGAGACTTCCTTTTTATTTAGATCGAATTATATTCAATACCACGTAGACCATTAAAGTAAATAAGTAAACCGTGAAAAAATGGTGTCTGGTTTTCTAATTCAGTAAAATGCCATATTGCAGAGATCTCAGTATATAAATAATTCGTTTTCAAAACCACTTAAATAGCCATTTATTTTGTATTGTAAGAATACAAAGACATTTATCAGAGTAATTTTAAAATCAAGCTTCAGGAATCCCAAAGAAACTTGGAAATAAAACACATTCAAACTTTAAAACGAAAGTTCTGAATAGTTTATAAGAAAATCAAAGTAAATTAAACGTTATGCGATTAACTTTTTAAGTACTTAACATAAATTATCTCTAAGTAATTTCATTAGTTTTAAACTATTTGCGAATTGCTCGGCTTAATATGTCTTCAGGAAATACTTGCTTATGATTTATAGACTGCACGGTTGGCGTAGTGGTTTAAGCGGCCGCCTCACCGCTTGACACTGCGCCGAGTGTTATGGGTTCGATCCCCACACGAGGCAACACTTTGTGTAATTCACAAATTGTTGTTTCGAGTCTGGGTGTTCATTGTGTCCGTTAGTTGTATGTTTGTAAAGTCCCCCGCGATACAGGATTTAGTCCTAATGCGGGAGTTGTTTTTTAAAAAAAAAAAAAAACAATTATTTTGACTTGCACATAATATTTTATAAAATCTCGGACATATTTTATAAAACACTTCTTTTACTTATACCAGAAACTGATTTGTGGTCAGACAGATTCCATGAACGTGATACCTATTTTACTTATGTGTATATTATACCATTTTTTTACATAGAATTTATAAGGTTATATTTTCACCTTTCCGTGACCCAAACGGACGAAAAAGTTCTTTTTGCGTTGATTACAGCCAGGTGAACAAAAGCTTAGTTACTCTACATAAAAATATCGTTTATTCAAATCTTAACGCACGGCAACAATAGCGTATTGGTTTTCTATATACACGCCTCTCTAACTAGAATAAAGTGTCGCGTTGAAATCGTCGAATGTGGACTATTCCTTTCGAATTCAAATTTAAATTTCCCTCTAGGTACTAGTATTTCTCCATTAAACGGCTAGTACTATATTGCAAATCTAAATGGTTTTATTCTACTGTCGGCTGGCTTTCAATTTTGAATGTGAGACTGGCCTTTTTGCAGTAGCTGTGTCAGTCAACTATATGCGATGCCTGCTTTTCTAATACTGGTATGTGAAAGCGAAAGGTTATTTAGTCACGCATTCAATTATTGGCCAAACACGAAATTTTGATCCAACTAGATCTCTGAAGTGCAATTTGGGAGGTAGGAGTAGGAAACGACTGCAAAGAGTAGATTTTGCAATATGGCCGAATCAGCCCCAGTAGTTGGCACTGTGTCGCATCGAAGTAAAAATTGAGATCAGATAAATAGTAAGTATATTATACTTCCATCTCAATCATGCCTAAGGAGATGACTCCGTGATATGGCCACAGGTAATATGTACTTGCACATTCCTTTTTTGTTTGTCACCGAGTTGTAGAATATTACGATGTTCAATAAGTAAGTTGATTAGGTATATATTTTGTATATATATTAAAAAAAGCTATTTCTTGCTTGACATACCTTAAGTCCTCGTGCTTCTATGACAGTCACTGTCAGCCTGTGTAGATTTTCATTGTATAGTAAAGACACAAGTATTTCACCCAGATCGGATGTTGGCTCTTGAAGATCCTGAAACAAAAATTTATATGAAAGAATAATCGCCAAAAGCTTTCATGATATTGACCGGTGTACGTTGTCAACCTCATTCCAAATCAAGATTTAACCGTCATGAAAAGGTGTTACGTAGGAATTTAAATGGCATTTTCAAACTACGAGAAACCCTTACAATTTTGCCCACTCTGTCTAGGACGTTGACCAACTAGATCTGACAGAATATTAGCTTTTCGATATTTAATAATAACCCGAAGATGTAGCCATATTCCACGGTTTCGGTTTCATCAGTGTTAGTTTATTCAGAGGTACTGACTCACATAACGACTGAAGATCTTTGTGACAGCCAAAACCAACGGCTTAGTGCTCTCTGAGACACAGTGCAAGCGATAATTAATACGCACATAACCTCGATACCAATAGCCGTGGATTCAACCCCGATACCCTCTGCATAGCAGTCTGTTAGTAGTCCATCACTGTTTCTGCTGAAATGGTTTTTATGCGTTGCGTTTTTATTCAAGCATTTCATTTGATAAGTAATAGTCTACACAAACCGTTTCAGACATTTGAACTTTGTCTTTGCACGTCATCGTCATCTTTAAATATTAAACGCAAAAGTGAAAACCAGTATGTTGGCGGTCCAGATGAATATTTAAATACAATATGTCCTACTTTCTGTTTGCAACCTGAGTCTCTAGAGAAATCTAAGTATTATAAGATAGCTTATACTTTTTAGTAGCATCTCTTTTGATTACACGCCACTAATGAGGTTATAAGTGCATTTAGCGCCAGCTCGGTGACAGAGTGATGGCGAAGAGAATAAAGTAGATTCTATTTTTAACCAACCTTAAGGTTGCAATTTGTAGAAAGAATTTACCTTACCTACTCAGTCACCCGTCGTCACGTTCGATTCTTTTTTTATAAAGTTATTGTTGAATAGAAAGGTCATAAGCATTTAAATTGAATTCTAATTACATTTAAATAAGTATTTTCGCCACTACTATGACAAGCCATGCAGAGCATTATAAATAAACTAAAACCAGGTTTAACCAAATCAGATTGTACTAGCTGTATGAAAGTGTAAACATGTCAACAAAGTTTTATTATTATGATTGACAAAATATCAACGCAATACGCCGTTAGAATACATAATGTTAAAAATACATGCTCGTGTACCATGTTTTTGTTTGAAATTGACAGAACATTTTAATACGCACCAAATTACGAACAAAAACAACAAATTTATAAGGCTGTGTTTAACTTTTTGCTTTTTATGGATATACGCGCGTACGTAATTCGTTTTGTGTTTGATAGTCCATTTATCGATGAAAGATATAGGAATATAGGCTATAGCAGTATCTCTTAATAACGAGGGTGTAACTGCGGGCACATCTAGTAAAGATAACAAAATTCTAAGTTAAAAAAGATAGATCTTCATACCTTTTCTATATCAAGTTTGTAAAGTTGCGGCTCTTCATCGGGTGCGACGCCTTCCAGTTCAGTTAGTGGTAGAATGATATGTCCAATCAGCTGCTTGCCTTTGCCCACCCTTCCAGTGTCCAGCACCGACAGTTTGAGGGTCAGGCTTTCGAGCTTACCCGGTGGAATCTGTCACGAGAAAAATTAAATGATTAAATCACCCGCAGCCTCAAGAGATAAATATACATAAAATATGTTAGAGCATGTATTATGTTTAATACATATGGATATAAGAGTATACATATATTATATGTATTGAATAATTTTGATTAAAAATCTCGTTTCGTCATAGTGTTTGAGGTCGCTCTTCTCCGAAACGGCTCGACCGATTTTTATGTTCTTTGTATGTAAGTAAGAAAGTAAGTAAAGTATATTTTATACCGCTGGGTAATTAGGGTGTTCCCATCTAGATATAATTAATATGGCACCATAACGTTTGCCAGGTTAGCTAATATTGACTATAACAACATTTTTCCATTGTAATGGATATAAGATTTTTAATAGCATAATAAAAATAAATAAAAGATTATATAACATTCATCTTCTTGAAAGATCTATTAAATGTTTTCTTAACAGAGAGTTTTCTTACTAAAGAGTATATTTGTCTAGCGGACCGAGGCGGACTCAATTAATAATAATTATGTTCGCCGGACTACTTTCCAGACGGGCAGATTTGGTCCTGAGGCGGAGCAAATCCGTGGTCTGTTCGGACCAAGTTCAAGCGTGTGTTACGGCCATTACTATTAACTAGATAGAGATTGAAGTAGTGTTCTAGTTGAAAAAATTACTCATAGAAATTTGAAATAGTTCTTGCTAATCGTACCTAACCTAGATACCTTCGATTTACCTTGTTAATTACTAGCGACTTTTAAATCGTCTAACTACTGAACACTAACTTGACGTCATTGGCGCACCCTCGAACTACATTTCACATATGGACGTGAAAGACAACACTTATATTGCCTGTGCAAACAATATCTTTTAATACTGAGGCATGGCCAATTCAACAAGTAACTGTGAATACGAAAGTAGAAAAAAAACAAAAGCGAAATGATATATTTTCATGAAAAAGCAACACCCATAAAAAAACAATAACCTAAGAACCTAAACCTAACATACGTTATAATTACTTGTGACAAGTAGACCCGTACTCACTGCATTTTGTTAACAAAACACAGCGTTCTTTTTTTAGTTTTTAGAAATGTGACACACGGTCATGTTACTCCATGTTCAGCCACAGTAAGTGATAGAAAAGTAAATAAAAACACGTAGCTTTTTCGAAACTGAATGCCGCCGTGCGAATGATAGGTAGAAGTCCATGACGAATAGAAAAGTTTCGTATTGACAACTGCGTGGTTGAATAGAGGACAGAGAATTAGTATTAAAAAAAAAGTTTGTACTCTTCAAAGTAAACTGTTCAAATGGGACCTATTTCTTTATTACACTAGTTGTAATTATTATTTAACATTGTATCATTTTACCAAAAAATTATACCATATCACGCTTTTACTAACCAATTACGTCCATTCTATAACAGAACTAAAACATGCGCAACTAAATTAATAAAATATAAATAGCAACGAAGTGATTAGAAAATTGAGACATAATTTATTTTTCATTAGATAATTATGTGTTACAAAACTTACATAATTTAGACGTTAACTTATAACCTACAAGTATAACAATTGACAATTACTCAACCAGAATTATGTTTGTCCAAAGACACGTATTAGTTTGGAGGATAACAAGTACGTATAATCCGCCATTATTCTGTTAGCAGTGACTCTCTGCTGATATATCGATTATTTGAGTAACAAGCCATCATAACCAATTACAATAACTTCAGTACAACGGTAATAAATAATTATTATTTCAAAGCTACAGGCAAATTCAAATAATGTTAGAATATTAAATCAAACCATAATGAAGTCATCATTACGTGAACGATGTACACGGCATTGTAATTATCACACTCATGCGTTACTAGGCGGCAAGCGCCAATAATTTGGATTCGAATTTAATGCTTCCTCTACACTACTCGCGAAGTTCCACGGCGAAGTACTCGAGAAACTTTGGCCGAAGTCCGAAGTGGGTCACTACACACTCGTTCAACTTCGCGAGGAGCTCATTCGCTCTGTGGTGCCGATAGCCTGCGCACGTTTGTGATGGATGATAAATTATTTTCTTATGACATTATCTCTATGATTATCTTTATGACATTTGTCATTGGGGTCCCAAATAACTGTCTCTGTTTGCAGAATTTCGAGGAACAACATAATTTGCTCCTGTGAGCACTTTATATTGCTCATAATCGTATTACACGCCCTGTTCTAACGAAGTCGGCCGAGTAGTGTAGAGAGACACTTCGTAAACGCACTTCGTGCAACTTCGGGCCCTTTGACTCGGGCGCAAAAACCGATGCTTCCTCTACACTACTCGCGAAGTTCCACGGCGAAGTACTCGAGAAACTTTGGCCGAAGTCCGAAGTGGGTCACTACACACTCGTTCAACTTCGCGAGGAGCTCATTCGCTCTGTGGTGCCGATAGCCTGCGCACGTTTGTGATGGATGATAAATTATTTTCTTATGACATTATCTCTGTAATTATCTTTATGACATTTGTCATTGGGGTCCCAAATAACTGTCTCTGTTTGCAGAATTTCGAGGAACAACATAATTTGCTCCTGTGAGCACTTTATATTGCTCATAATCGTGTTACACGCACTGTTCTAACGAAGTCGGCCGAGTAGTGTAGAGAGACACTTCGTAAACGCACTTCGTGCAACTTCGGGCCCTTTGACTCGGGCGCAAAAACCGACAACAAATGGAAGTTGGCCGAGGCGAGGTAAAGTTTGACGAGGTAAGCCGAAGTGCCTGTCTACACTATCGTATTCGTCTAACTTCGTTCAACTTCGCGAGTAGTGTAGAGGAGGCACGACAACAAATGGAAGTTGGCCGAGGCGAGGTAAAGTTTGACGAGGTAAGCCGAAGTGCCTGTCTACACTATCGTATTCGTCTAACTTCGTTCAACTTCGCGAGTAGTGTAGAGGACGCATAACGTTATTACTTCGAAGTTTCACAGAGTACTAGAAATATATTTTCACCTCAGCAGCTCAAACATGCCGCTTTTGTTGCGAGACAACAGTGAACAAAACGCGATTTTGATTCGAGCGTGAGTAAAAGTAGCTTTGTAATTTTTCAATCTTCAGTGTCACGAATTGACATTGTTCAGCCATAAATTTGAAACATTCGAATTTTACTGTGCTCTGTCTCTTTCACATGCATATTAAAAGTGAGTGAAAAAACAAACCCTTTCGAATTCGAAATTCGAATTTGGAATTCGACCTCAAAGAAAACACCTTCGGAAACGCAAAAAAAAAAGTTATTTGTAATAAAGAAATTACTTTTTTTATATGTTATTGATTATATGTTTAATTTATTACCAATTGGATTTTAATAAAAATAAGTCTAATTAATAGTATAAAATTAGTATTTAACCAATACATTTTTATTTGGAATTACAAGAATGATACATTTTAAAATAAACATCAGGGACGCGGTATTAAAGCGATTTAAAAAAGTAGTGCGAATAAAAATTTCGCTGATGCTGATACAGTATAGCGTAACGTGTTAAATTATATTAAAGGGTTAATATATAAAATAATCTAATAAGATGAGTGAAACGAGCGATGATGACTGTACAGACCAAACCTGTAAACACCAGAAGAGTTAAATCAACAAGTGATTATGCAGAATTCAATCTATTCCTGTTCATTTCTATGTCTCCTAAGTAATATGTGTTCTCACTGCTGTGGTGAAAAGTTATGTGTGCTACACGAGAGCAAAGCTTTTTGTATCTCGTGCTGTTGAGTCCCTCACCACGCTCAGGATTCTAACTTTGATTCATTCGCTACGCTCGTGAATCAATCATAGAATCCTTCGCTTCCTCGGGAGTAAAAATCAGCACTCGAAACAAAAAACAACTTTGCTCTCTTGTTGCACAAATGACTATTTCACATAGCTTTGAAAGTGACATTTCATTGAAAATGGCATAACATGACCGAGTATTATAACTTAGTTGTATTTATTTAACTTTTTGGTGTTCGTAGTTAACGAAGGCAAGTACTAAAGATACAGCACCTTAAACGGTAGGTGTTCGAAGTTAACTGAATTACTTACTAATGCACCACTGGCCTCCTATACTTCATGTATAAATCATATTATTACCAACTAGAGGGTCATTCTATTTATCATTAAGAAGCTGTGTTTGCCATGTCATCAAGAAGTAAATATAATAATAAGATTAGTATAAGAAATTACATAAAACACTTAATTGTAAAGGTTCCATCTATTCCATCTTCAGATTCTGACTTGGTGGCAATGGGATCCATTCCAAAGTAAGGTCTTTCAAATAAGTAATTATGGAATCGGTTCACAAATGGCGGTAAATCGAGAGACAATAATATTGATTTCAAACTAAAAACATCTTCCTTTTGCCAAGTTGGTTAAAAAAAAGATACCACAATAATTAAAGTGACTTCAATTTTAATTTCACATAAAGCGCAGTATGGGTTAATAATGGGTTATCATATTTCAACCAAACAAGTATCAACATCACTACTTTAGCGTGGCCCCTCGTAATTTGGCGTGAGCGATAACGGAAATTTCCACTACCAAATTAAATCTGTGTCAAAGGGAGATACATCGATGGCTTATGCACCTATTTGAATACTCAAATATCAATATTTTGTCAAGTTGATCATGATAAAATATTTTGATCCAAATAGACACAAACTCAGCTGATTCAGGATTAATTAAAAGAAGTGAAACGACAGTGTAATAAGTAGCAACCAGGGTTAACAAAGCTTAATTTATGCAGTTAATGTACTTATACCTGTTCAATATTTTTATATAATATAGTTTAGCTCAATTCAGATAGCAACCTTCCAAAAAAATTACGATGTTATTTAATATAAGGCTGAATGACGATGCGGCTTAAGGTGCTTGAAACTCTATGGATATGAACTAGCTTTATTATTTTTCTTGCAAGATGATTTTCGCACTAGGAATAATTCTTATTTAAGGATGAGTTTGCATCCATTTAAGCGGCGGACATAAAAAATACAAAGACACACAACGACAATTCGTGGATCACGTTATATTGTTTCATAAAGAGATCGAACCTA
This sequence comes from Euclidia mi, assembly GCA_944739405.2. Classification (NCBI taxonomy): domain Eukaryota; kingdom Metazoa; phylum Arthropoda; class Insecta; order Lepidoptera; family Erebidae; genus Euclidia; species Euclidia mi. The sequence goes on along the minus strand of OX123202.2, from coordinate 33,852,883 downwards.
TGTGCTCTAGAAGGAGTGCTAAGGCTATTAAATCTATGCAGTCCAAGCTGTACTCTCTTATCGCGCGGTATTAAGGTTGATCCCTGTGATAGCTTGAACTCAAATTCAATTTAATATTTTCATAAAATGTGACCAATTTAATTCTATAGAGTACAAAACTTAGTGCAGTTTCCTGATGTACAATTATATGCCTGAACTAGGGATAAACCTGTGATACAGGCGAACTAAACGCACTCCGCAGTCTCCCCACTCTTTATTACGCTATAACTGCCAACCTGCAAGCCACTGACCTAAACAAAACAAATATGATTTTTGAAATACTATGCGAGGATAGTACTTTGTCGGTTGACATGTTGAATGAAACTAAGGTCCGTTAGCCCGAAGTATTGTTGAATAGATCATTTTATCTGATTCTATTGTTTGTCACGACGCGAAAAATTTGTACCCTTGTTATCCTCATTTAAACAATGCATTTGTTGTACAGAAGTACGAAAAGTTATATATAGTTTCATAAATCAAGTAACGTTTCAGTATAAAATTTAACTTTATTATTAACGTAGTTTATTTTCACATTTTCCTACTGGATATACCTTATAAGAAGTAATATGAATGACAGCGAAAATTTAAATTCATTTAATATAGATAAATTTTTTAGATAATACGAGGGTCAAACTGAAAGTTCTTAGAAAATCAAAAACTGATTACATTAGCCAGTTATTAGTTTTATTATATCTTTTCAAAATATTGTCCATTGACGTCAATACACCGCTGCATGCGATGGAACCACTGGGAAAAGCACTTTGCCCACTCGTCCTTAGGGGTCTCTTCAATGGCAACGCGATACGCAGCCACCGCTTCTTCAGCATTCATAAACCGCTTTCCTTTAAGTTTTTCTTAAATTTTTGGAAATAAATAAAAATCACAAGGCGCGAGGTCGGGGCTATACGGCGGGTGACCCAGTAATTCAACGTTTGATGTCGCCAAATAGTCAATCGTTCGCTTGGCGGTGTGCGACGAGGCGTTGTCGTGGTGAAGGAGGATCCTACTGCGAGGTCGTTTCTCTCGAACTTTTTCCAAGACAAGTGGCAAACAATTGGTAGTGTACCATTCTGCAGAAACTGTTTTTTGATCCTCTAACACAATTGTTGCGAAATGACCTATCCTTCCAAAGAACGAGGCCACCATTTTTTTTCCCGCACTTCGATCTCTCTTCACTTTAGTTGGCAACTCCTCGAAAGGAAACACCCACTGAGCAGATTGTCTTTTGGTTTCAGGATCATAACAGTAAATCCAGCTTTCGTCACCTGTTAGTATGTCGAACACAGCATTTGAGTTACCTCCGTTAAATTTTTCAATCATTTTACGGCACCAATCCACACGATGGAGTTTTTGAGCCTTAGTCAAATTATGAGGTATCCACCGGGCGCAAAGCTTCCTGACCGCTAAATGTTCGTGGAGGATTTTGTGCACTTGACTCATACCGATGCCTAAGCTTGTCCGAATCTGCTGATAGGTCACTCTTTTGTCAGTCTCTATCATACGCCGCACAACACAGATGTTATTTTCAGTCGTCGCCGTAGAAGGCCGTCCCTCACGTACATCATCAGTGAGATTAGTGCGACCACGTTTAAACTCATTAAACCAGTTGTAAACAGTCGCACGAGATAAAAATATTGTTTATAAGTGGCCAGTTCTAAGAACTTTCAGTTTGACCCTCGTATAATAAATGTATTTAACACAAAGTGACTTCACTACGCTATATGAAGAGGGAAACAGATTTAGACAACATTATGTTTAGCTTTCAACGTTCTTACATAGAATGTTACAATAAAGAAGTCGTAACTAAATATCAACAATTTCTTAGAGGTTAGAACTTTCTCGCTCAAGGCGGAACTCTAAGCCAAGAAGGCTCTACTACTCGGTTGTATCAAAAGGAATATGAAATCACAGTTACAGCGTAACTGCGAGCTAAGAACATTCCAAGATCACCACATCTAACTTCTACCAACCGCAAAACGTTGTCACAGAAAATGTCTGCAGTTGAAGTAGATATAACTTTGTATTTCAAATGAAACGAAGTATATTCACACGAGAATGTGTAAAGGTGCTAATACAATTGAGCACTCACATGAAATGAGTATTCTTGCGAATGTTCATTATATGGTGCTGATAGATTTGACCATTCACTTGTAACGGAACATCGAGCATTCGCCGTTTTTATATTATTTGTCGAACTAAACACCGAATATAGCCTATACTAACAATCGTTACGAAAATCGCCAGAATGTTTGCAGCGAACGCTCTAATCGGCAAATTCTAGAAGCAAATTTACAGCGGTTGCTCAATGATCTGTTACAAGTGAATGGTCAAGTCTATCAGCACCATTGAGGGTTTTAAAATAACGCAAACAATTGCGAAAAAAGGCAAATAAAGGAGCAAACGAAAAAGTAGTCATTTAGAATTTAACAATGTAATACATTATTTAGTTTTATTATTCAGCCTGAAGGCGTGTGCTAAAAATAACATTCTAGCCGTATTTTAAGGTTTGTAGATTTAGCCTTATTGTTAGAAAACTTTTGTTGAACCAGGTAGATTTGAGTTTGAACAAGCTTTCAGGTTCTACGTTGTTAAATTTCCCTTTTTGTGAAGTTTTATATTATGTACAAGTTTAATAAAGAACAATGGCAGAATTTGGTCTGGGTTTGTTGTGGCGACCTTAAACTTCATATGAACAAAACAAATTGTTTTTCTTTCCACGATTTTTAATATTTTCACTTTGTCTCGTAAAAGCTGGAGTATTTTATGATGATAAAAAACATTCCAATTGATTACGAATACCTTATTATTTGATTGTTGCCATAGACAATAGTGTGACAGGAATAGACGTGAGTGCTATATCCGTATCGATTACTAAATAAGTAATCGACACGATCGACCTTTATACAGTTGGTTTGGTTTAAAATGCAGTTATTTAATATTTAATCAACATTATATCAATAAGCTAATTTTTTTGAAGCAAAACAACGTTTAAATCAAATAAAAACTTCACAGCATCGTTTTAATGTTGTATCGATTTCACATAAAATCGATTTAAAATGTGAAGCTCTGCTTTTGTCTTTGGCTGTGACAGTTAGTTGCTACAAAATACTTCCGCGTTTTGATGTCAATCTGACATATGTCATTTGATAATTCAAACGTACCTACCTACATACCAGAATTTATCAAATGCACCTTTGTAGGTAACGTGAACAAAATGGCGAGATTTTAGATTTTTATTTAGAACTTGTATAAATATATAACTTGACATTGGCAGAAATTGCTGAAAATATCGGCAGATTGCCACAAAAAAAGAAGAAGAAGAAGTACCTACATACTATAACTTTCCTTTTACCTACATTGTTCATTCTTAACTAAAAATTCAAACACCGATATCTTCTTTTTCCACCTTTCCTGAGTGAAAACCGAATCATTTATAGACTCTGTTACTTACGCCAAAATTGATATATTTTTATTACTGTACGCTTCAATTTAATTTCAGACATGTTGATGTATGCAGATCTGCCATTGTCCTTTACCAATGCGGGTGAGAGTAGATCTAATGTTATTGAAATAAGTTTCTGTCTATTTTTAATGAGCAGACTGAAGTTGTACATCCGTCGGCATGGCATACCTACTCGAAACACAGGCAAGTGGTAAGAATACCAAAATATATTATAGTGTTTAAAACATTAAGCGGTTTGTTTCAAACCGGAGCCGGCTAATTTAAAATAAAAGTAAAATGACGGCTCGACCAGCGATTTGTACAAATTTTGTTTGTATTGAAATATTATTAACTAGACTTCGCAAACGGCTGCGCCCGCTTGATTTATGATTTACACAACTAAACCTTACTCAGGAATCATACAATATACTTATAAGTGAAAACCGTACAATAATCCATGGGTAGTTTTTAAATTTTTCCCGTCCATACAGACCGCCATGACGAAAACGGAACTTCTTTTTATAATAAGTATATACAAAAACATCTTTCTAATCATAGTTTGGTGTATTGTGTATATAGGACATTGTTCAAAGCAGTTTGTACAACAACAATAAGATCACGCAAAATGGCTTTTCATCTTCATAATGTGATGCGAAGTACCTTTATGACTTTCTCATGTAACATGAGTGCTAACATGGCATTTTATGCGCTGTGCAATGAAACATTCCCCTAAGAAAATTTTCTTGCTATGGACATTCAACTCAGATCTTATAGTTGGCTGCTAACACGAGCAATAATTCATATCAATTTTGTGTTAAGTAACGTAAGGTATGAACTCTTAAAATTCCAAATCGAAATCAAAATGGCAAAGTCACATTTTCTGTGCATAACACAAATAGATACGTAGACTTCGAACGTACGTATTCCATGAATATCTATTCTTTCTTTTTCGATGAAGCTTGAAATTAGTTATTTACAGAAAATAACAGAACTAGTATACATCAAGGTATAAATTCTTCATTCTGTCAATATTAAACATCCTTGTTATATTATGAGAGTACTTTGTACCTTTCATTAGACTCGCGTCCGATAAAAAAAGAACATGCGATGCGATGATCTTAAATTACACTTTGTTGGATAATAGGTTTAGTTAACTTACTTGGTAAACAAATGTTTCGTCGAAGAATGGATTGCAAGTTTTCTTCTTTTGTTTGGTCTGTAGCACCCGCCTCTCATCCGGCATCAATTGGATCCTAAAGATAAAATATTAGTATACTATTATAATAATATATATATATATTCAATAGTCATGAATAGACAAATTATGAGAGCTGAAAATTATATGGTATTTTATCAATTTCACAAAATTGTTTGCCTTATGTTAACATAGAAAATTTCAAAGAACACATCTAAAGTTATTAATTTCATAATCATCAGCCCTATATATAACCTATACCACTACTGGGCACGGGCCTCTTCTCACTATGAGAAGGGTAAGGCCATAGTCCTCCAAACTGGCCTAGTGCGGGTTGGCAGACTTCACATGTCGTTCGAGAACATTATGGAGAACTCTTAGACATGCAGGTTTCCTCACGATGTTTTTCTTCACCGTTTAGCAAGCGATAATTAACAATTTAATACGCACATAGCTTCGAAAAGTCATTGGTGCGTGCCGTGGATTCGAACCTGGACCCTCTGCGTAGCAGTCTGTGGGTCTCTCCACTAGGCTATCGCTGCTTTTTGAAAGTGTTTTTTAGAAAAATATTAATTATACAACTAAAAACAAGCTGATCATCTCCGAACTATAGAATTCCCTAATATCTTTATTATTATGATTAACTGTCATGTTGATAGGATGTCAATATACATACATAACACGATGAAACCTCAACCAAACATTAAAATTGTACATATATTTATTTAGTTCCATTTCATATTTATAGTATACCTACTCTACAAAATTGATGAATGACGACTTTCAGAAAGGGAATTGATAATGTTCCCGTTTGAAAAAAAATATTAATGAATAGGTATTGACAAATTCACACCTCGACCGATTTGACCCAGTTATCCTGACACGTGATGCGAATGGTTATTTTGACTAGCTTGATTTATTTCAGTTGAAATTATTCAGTTTTCTCTATTATTTTAGTATGACATAGGACTCAGAGATATATCACACAAAAGGATATAAACGTAAGAAGTTATTTATACAAATAACAGAAAAATTACTTAAAAATACAACATACATTCTATCGTTAGCATTATTAGGATAAACATTACTGAGGGAATGATGTAAATAATTAGTACGTTTTGTGATGGTTGCTGTGCTAAGAGTCAAAATGAAAAAAAATATTTCAATGATTATAATATGTCGTACGAGTACATATATATATGCTGAATAGTGCTTTAAAACTCGCCACGAGGGTGTAAACATTAATTACATTAGTGCGTCAGTGCCACTTACTTGATGTACGGATCGCACGCATTCGCCAGCGCGGGGGTGCGGGAAGGCAGATGTTTTGCTTTTAAAATATGCACTTGTAGCCTTTCAGTCCCCGCTTCGTATTTCAGTGTGAACCATACACGACCCTAGGGAAATCAAAATAAAAGTTCAATTAAGGTGACACGTCATATCGATTGTACCCTACGATTTACGCGACATTCACTTGCCAATTCAGTAGCCATTGCATTTCACAACCTCGGTTTGCATTTCACATAAATTGAAATCGAATCCGTATTCATCTGGGACTTGTTTTATTCGTTGTGATATTGAGAAATATTTTCATAGAAGATCCCTTAATTGAATTAGTTTTGATGACAAAAATATGGATTCGCTTTTTCATTTCATTTGGACTTGTATCTCGGTGCCACTAAAGTTCACTAATTGAATTAAAGTTTACCAAGGACGAAGTCTGTATGAAGTTACTTTGGTACGCACAAAACGAGCAGTTTATTTGAGTGGCGAATGAGAAAAGTTGTACGGCGGCCGTGCCCGTATGTGACGCAGTATACAATTTACGCTTGCCTCTACTCGCTATCAAATACGGGCCATCGTAAAAACGTGTCACTTTAACGTGAAATTAAAACGAGTGGGCGTATACTTAGCGGTGTACATAGGAATTCGTTTCCAAGTACGATGGGTGCGTTTAGAAAAGTTGAAGTGGGTTCATTGATATCTACTTTCAAGAGATGAGTGGAGGAAAATTAAATCGCGAAAGGGAAATGTAGCCCTAAGACAATGAAGACGGAAAAGCTCTTAATCTTGAACATTCCTGAGTAATGTTCTGTTTGCTAATGTTGTTTAGCAAGGTTGATTAATGTAACCTCATTTTATTTGCGAAACGAATATTAAAAAATGTTTGTTCATTTGAAGATTTGTGAACATTTTGCTTATTCATCTTGACTAATTTATTCTATTACATTTCAAGTCGATTCAGATACACTGTAAAAACAAGATAATCGTTTTTCTTTGAATAGTACCTTATTCTTATACAAAATGAACGGGTTATTATGAACAAAAAAAATCCTATTTAAAGAGAGTAAATCTTTATAGCTCAAGGCCATAAACTTTAACGTTGTTCCAATAAGAATGGAGCGTGAAACAGTAAAGTTGAACGCAAAGTACATAAATATTCATAAGGAGCAGTAAATTTGCCCACGAGTCATGCGGCTGTTCATGGAATATTTCGACCACTTACTTAGGACATGCTGTTTGTAAAGACAATAGAATTAGTTGAAAGTTTATCGGAACTGGGCAGTGAGCAATGTTTCTTATTTATGTTCTTTTTAGCCCGACACAAGAAATATATCATAGGTTGCGGGCGACTTTACAAATATTCCATTGACTGATACAAAGCTCCCTAGCCTCGAAACAACCTTCTGCTTAATTATAAAGCTTCCTCATAAGTTTTTTTATTAAAATCGAGAATGTTAATGCCAATGAGCAGAAACACTTAGGTATCATATTGTGTAATAGTAGACAAAGTTTTGTAATGAAAACCTCAGATTCCGTTGATAACAGCTTTAATTTTGGTTATTTGACATTAAGATTACAATGATTCGCAGTTTAACGTCTTGATGCTAGCGTAACAAATTTAGAAATCGAATAACAAAAATATGTGCGGGTGTAAGTAAAATAAATTTAGGAGTCAGGTACAGTATTACTTAAACGAGTAACTTGATGCCATTTAAAATGATCAGGCGTTTATGCAGCGCAGACATCTTCCCCCCCGTTGAAAGACTCCTTTCAACTGCGTTAGTCGTCATCCGGTAAAGATGTAGGCAAGGGGCAGATCCGTGTGAGAGGCCTCCTGAAGCAGCCTCTGGTAGTCTCCACGTCTGCGACTCGTGTGACGCCGTCGGTTCCAGGGAACAGGCGGCTGACTCGTCCCATTCGCCAGCTCAGTGGTGGGACGTTATCCTCCTGGAGAAGAACTAAATCTCCAACTTGCAGGGATGCTGAATTAGTACGCCATTTGGAGCGCTGTTGTAGTTCAGCTATATATTCCTTTTCCCAGCGCTGCCAAAAATGCCGATGAATCTGTTCAAGCTTCAAGTAACGTTGAAGGTTGTTCTGGTTCTCGTGCTCGAGCGATGGACCAGGCAATGCATTTAGGGCACGCCCTATCAGAAAGTGACCGGGAGATAGGAAATGGTAATCGTTAGGGGAAGGGGAGAGTGGGCACAAAGGTCGACTATTAAGCACAGCTTCCACTTGTGTGAAGAGAGTACATATCTCCTCAAACGTTAAATGATGGTTCCCCATAACGCGTTTTAAATGGTATTTCGCGGATTTAACGCCGGCTTCCCAGATGCCGCCGAAATGTGGAGCATACGTGGGAGAAAACACAAACTTTATGCCTTCATTGGTAGCAAAATTAACTACAGGTTCATGATTAGTTTTAAGAAAATTGCCAATCTCTTTAGCTGCCGCAACAAAGTTGCGACCGTTATCGCAAAATATCTCCGCTGGCTTACCTCGACGCGATATAAATCTGCGTAACGTCATGATAAACGCGTCCTTGGACAAATCGCTGACGGCTTCCAGGTGCACACACTTATAGCGAAAACATACAAACAAACATAAATAGGTTTTAATTAGTCGTGCACCTCGACCCTTTCTATTTAGTGTTAGGAACGGACCAGCGAAGTCAACTCCCACAGTACGGAATGGAAAATCAGGTATGATGCGCTGTGCAGGTAAATTTCCCATCATGGGAGTTAATGTTTTACCTTGTATACGTCTACATCGAACACAAACATGTACTGTGCGGCGGGCCAAATGCCTACCATTTATAGGCCACACAGTCTCTCTTACACAGGCCAGCAACAGCTGAGGCCCAGCATGCATATTGTGTAAGTGTTCATATTTAAAATACAATTTAGTGAGTGGATGAGAAGCGTGTAAAAGTATAGGATGTTTTTTAGTATAATTGTAATTAGATAATTCTATCCTACCACCGACCCTCATCACCTTGTCATCATCCAAAAAGGGTGAAAGTGACAAAAGTGTTGACTTGCTACTTAAAGTTTTATTTTTTAACAAAAGATTGTACTCTAGAGTAAATGAAGTTTGCTGAGCAATTTTACATAAGCTAATAAAAGATAATTCTAATTCGCTAACATTTAATTTACCAAATAATTTATCTTTAGGACATTTATATCTTATGTTATGTATGAATCTATTGACATACGCAAATACACGTCTCAGTTTTAAAAACGATGAAAACTTATCTATTTTTAGAATTTCTGTTGCTGGTTCCAGGACAACAGCGGAAGTGGACTTCATCTCAGGTAAGTCTGATTCATTTATTAATTTCTTTAAATAGGGCCAATCGGATTCAGGCTGTATTAGAAAGCTTGGACCTGACCACCAGAAATTAGAATTGATGATTTGATCTGGGCTCACGCCCCTTGAGATCAGGTCAGCTGGATTCTGATCAGTCGGCACATAGCGCCACGACGAACTATCGGTAAGTTCATTAATTTCGGCTACCCTATTAGCTACAAACGTTTTTAACTTTGCAGAATTACCATTTAACCAGCTGAGGACAACGCTGGAATCGCACCAGTAAATGATGCGATTGACATCACATCGCAGAGAGCTGGTAACTGTCTTACACAATTTTGCAGCTAATAGCGCAGCGCAAAGCTCCAGACGCGGTATTGTTATCGGTTTCAACGGCGCCACCTTAGACTTAGCACACAGTAAATTTACCTTTACCTCGCCAGCTAAGTTGTGTGACCGTAGGTACACACAGGCACCGTAAGCGACTTGAGAAGCATCACTAAAGGTATGTATTTCTATAAAATTAGGAGCTTCGCATAGTGTTAAGCGCGGGATCTGTAAATCTGATAAAAAATGTAAATTGCCAATGAACTTGTTCCAGGATTCCAGGATATCGGAACTAACTGGTTCATCCCAACCCTTCTTGTTCAGCCATAAGGACTGAAGTAACATTTTAGGTATAATTACACATGGACTGAGAATTCCAAGAGGATCAAAAATCTTGAATGATGCAGACAGTATCGATCGCTTGGTAACCACATCATTTTTATTGGGAATCTCAATCGATATTTGAAGGGTATCGGTTTTAGGATTCCAATTTAATCCTAAAGTATTATTAGATTCACTTAAACTAACCTTATCATTCTGATCAATGACTGATGATGATAAAATGCTTGGTAAATTCGATCTGAATTTACGTAGTTTAAACCCACCTGACTTTAAAGTGTCCGACACCTTGCGTTGAATGTATAATAGCTTGGACTCGTCGTTTGATCCGGTGACCAGATCGTCGACGTAATGGTCGTGTTTAATAATGTTACCTATAAGCTGGTCATCGCAATCCTCTGCCAATACTGACAAACACTTGGTGCTCAAATATGTAGCACTTGCAAGACCATAAGTTACGGTTTTCAGACGTAAAGTTTTGATAGGATTGGACTCATCACTTCTCCAAAGTATTAATTGTAAATTACGATCCTTTTCATTTAATTCAACCATTCTAAAGAATTTTTCAATATCAGCTGTCAAAATATATTTGTACTGACGAGCTCGAATCAAAATAGAAAAGATTGAGTCTTGAACATTGGGACCGACCATCTGCAGATCGTTCAGAGAGAAACCTGAGGAAGTTCGTGCCGATCCATCAAAGACAACACGAGTCTTTGTCGTTTCACTGTTTTGCTTATATACTGCATGATGGCAAAGATAATAGGATGGAACGGGATTAGTAGTCGGACATTCCTCTAAATGACCTAACTCTAAATATTCTTGAATGAAATTGCAATATTTCAACTTTAATTCTGGATTCTTACGGAAACGTCTTTCTAAATACAACAATCGTTTTTTAGCCATAGCGTAAGAATCTCCTAAACAATCTGGATTATCAATTAGGGGCAGCCTCACACAAAATCTACCCGATTCTAAACGATAAGTATTACGATAAAAATGGTCTTCACATGCCTGCTCAATTTTGCTAAAATATTGCTTATCTGGAACCTGCTCAAGTTCCCAAAACCTTTTCAAATGAGAATCAATATTGGAATTATTGCATTCGTCACTATCACTAATTGAAACATGACACGGAATATTTTTAGGTGACGAACAATTCCTTACATTTGGAGAAATTGGGCCGGCAACGAGCCAACCTAGCTTTGAGCTACGAAGCTGGGGCATATTAGTACCTAATGCAAGCTGATCACATCCGAGTAGGTCCCAAAACAGGTCTGCACCTATCAAGACGTCTATGGCTGAAGGCCGATTAAAGCTAGGATCAGCTAGCTGTAGGTTGGTTGGAATATTTAATTGACTAATGTCTATAGATTGTTTTGGAATAACACTTGTTAATTGGTTTAATACATAAAATGACTGTACAACACTATAGTCATCATTAAGAGAATTTAATCGGGCAATACGACTTTTGTTTACGTATTCCGCTAAGTTGTTGCCTATACCGATAACGTTTATAGTATTAATAGCACATACCTGTAATGATAACTTGTTCATAAGTGACTGGCTAATAAATGAAGACTGACTGCCACAGTCTAACAAAGCACGCACTCGAAATTGTTTGTTTGTTTGTGGATTGATAACATTAACCATAGCTGTTGATAGAAGAATGTGATTTTCTATAAAATTATCACTAATAGAATTATTTACTGATATTTCAGTTGAACCACGATCTGTGTTGGTATTATTGCTGCTGACTGTACTAGCATTACTTGCACTAGTATTGTTTAAATTAGGGGAATGCAAGAGTGAATTGTGCCTACGCTTGCACTCACGACAGGGACCCAACTTGCAGTCACGTGCACGATGCCCAGTTCGTAAACAATTGGAGCATAAGTGCAACTTAAATGCTTCATCTCGTCGTTCCTGAACGCTCTTCGCAAGGAATGTAGGGCAGTCGTATATCCAGTGGTCACCCTTACAGACAACGCACTGCTTAGCGACAGAGCCGGTGTTCTGAACTGTAGATGAAAAGGATTTAGTACTACGAGAATTGTTATTATTGTTTTGACGTGATTGTGTGACCTTGGGTATATCAGACTTGTTTTGATTCATAGTTTCTAACACATCAGCGCGATCAGTTAGGAATTTTTTGAAATCCTTTAAAGCAGGGAGATTGGACAAATTATTACGATGTTCTTCCCACTTCATGGCAGTACGATTATCTAATTTTGGTATAAGAATTTTAATAATTATCATTTCAAGCAGTTCATCTTTCGTTGCTAAACTTGACAATGCTCGCAAGTTTTTAGTTACGTGGTCAACTAGAAACCTCAGTGATTTGTCCGATTCACGTTTGTGTTGTTGTTGTGTTGATTCGAAATATATCAATGAATTAAGGTGTTGATTTATAAGTTGGCGCTTGTTATCGTAACGATCGCACAAAAGCTGCCATGCAGTTTTATAATTATTTTCAGAAATCTCTAAATTGGAAATAATTCGCGCGGCTTCCTTTTCAAGATACGATACCAAATAATGGAACTTGTGAATAGGTTTAATGCGTTCATTGTTATGAATAAGCGATAAATAGGTATCTCGGAACTCAAGCCAGCGGAAATAAGCGCCATCAAACTTTGCGATTTGTATTTGTGGTAATTTAAAATCAACATGATGACATTGAGATGACAGATCGTTATGACATTGTGATGAATTGTGCAAATCAGATTCGTTTGAAGTATTTTTGTACTTATCAAGTTGCTCTTCAGCAATTGCAAGATGTGAAGTGAAGATCTGCTCAATTTCATCACGTTCGTCGATCTCGGAGTCCATATTATCGCAATTAATGACCTCAATCTGAGCCTGTAGTTCATCAAATTTGCTAGACATAGCTCGTATTTTACCAATACTAATTTCTAACTCTTTAATTTGGGTTTTATTCAATTTTGAAGAGCATACTCCATCTAAATATTTTTTAAACTTTGTTAAACGACCTTTGACCGAGCTACGCTTAGCAAACAGTTCCTTCAATTGTTTTGCATTACAGTCTTTATCTTCGCTTAAAGACATTTTGTTAAATACTAATAGCAACAACAAACGATAAACTAGCACTGAGAACTTTACGAAAAATGCTTATTGTTAATTGAGTTCTAAACAGTAACGCAAAATGAAGGAATAAAGTTATATGTTTAGAATCTTATCTGATACTCCTTCGGCGGCACCTGGCGCAGCAGCGCGGCTGCAGCTCGGCAGCACGACGATGCACCGACGTCACCCAAACGCGGCTAGCGGTAGCTGGCAGCGTCAGGCAGCGATGGAGTTTCTGGAATAGTCGGCCCAAAATATTTGAAATAATGTTAACTACAATAATGGCACGAACTATTGGGAGGGTGTCTATGAGAAAAATTGGCAATATTACTAATTGGTGTTTAGATACTCAAGTATTGTTCATTTATGAACTTATTTTAAGGAATGTACTGGTATTTTAAGAATTTATAATTTTGCAAATGATGACGTAGGTAGTTGTCACACTGAACAATGAATTTTAATTACACTATTTTTCTATATTTACTGGTTGTTTACTTGAAATAAGCTTTAAATTAGCTAGATACTTTGTTGAACTAATGAAATACACAAGTGGAATGTACCAAACAGCGACCCTTTTGATAGGAAAAATAGGTTTAGGTGTTAGGGTAAACTATGGGAATGGCACTTAACTGATAGGCGAGACGGCTGCTTCCGGCTGCATTGGTCCTCGCTGATGGCTGTTGGCACTGATAGAAACACGAGCTGTTCTACAAATGTTGACGGAATCCTCGAACTGGCGTGGCAGGCTGACGGTGAACCCCGACGTGGCGTCGTCGTAGAAGCTAAGGCTGGGCGCGGCGCTTTCTGCTGACCGACCTGGCTGGCTTAGTTGTCTTCTTTGATAGTGTTCCTGCGTCTGTAGTCCTCCACAATCAATCTTTGGTAGATTTCCTTTTGACGAGAATTCTTTGTTTTCGTACTTCGATCCGAATTTTGCAAATCCGTGATGTCGCGGTCGCCAATTTTAATGTGTAATAGTAGACAAAGTTTTGTAATGAAAACCTCAGATTCCGTTGATAACAGCTTTAATTTTGGTTATTTGACATTAAGATTACAATGATTCGCAGTTTAACGTCTTGATGCTAGCGTAACAAATTTAGAAATCGAATAACAAAAATATGTGCGGGTGTAAGTAAAATAAATTTAGGAGTCAGGTACAGTATTACTTAAACGAGTAACTTGATGCCATTTAAAATGATCAGGCGTTTATGCAGCGCAGACACATATTATTATTTATTTTGTAACGAAGACGTCTGTTGATTGGTAAATGTATGTACATATGTATGGACATTGTTTGTTTGATACGCTTCAGATGGATGGATCTGTACCTATTTTATAATGAATACCTATTTGTTAAAAGACATTGAAAAGGATTATTTATTAACACAAAAAGTTTTATTAAAAAAATACAAACAGAAAGTAAAATTAAATGCGATGATAAAATTAAATTTATATTGCATCAATCAACTCACATCATCAACATCATCATGCAGCTAAGAACATAGGTTTCCTACAAATTATTAGAAATAGCAGATTCAGATTTTTTTTCAACAATTATAAAAGTTGGTTATTTTAGTTACTTGTAGCCATCATTTTATTAATCTCACTTGCTCTTCTCCCAATTTATTCAGAAAATAATTTATTCTTATACGAAGTTCTTCGACTATAAATTTTAATGTGACCTGCATCAACTTCATAAAATATCATTGATTTCATTGACCCAGTTTATTGTGATAATGAAGCTTACAAAACTACGTAAATGTTCGTTGTAATTCGGTTAGAATATTTACAATTCAGCGGCACGTAATATGATTTAGCTGGAACTAATAATCAACATGCCCGCAAAGTTTGCGATCAGGTTTTGCAGCGGTATACAATCATAATGATTTTAAATTTAAAAAAAATTCAACCTCATGTCCAAAATTTTCTATATGAAATAATAAAAAAAAATAGAAAACATATTTAGGTATTATAATACGTAAATACCTATTTTTAGTAAGGGTTGATTTTTCAATTGTCAGATAAACGTTATTCTATGATTAAACCTTAGCCAGACTAAATGTAGAAGGAAAACAGTTAATCTACCTTAATTTTATATAGATTTATTTTATTTTACGAACAAGCTATAGTGAGTAGGAGGACAGAAACATCACTCGTTAGAAATATAAAATTTTTGAACGCTGTCAATCTATTACCTCAAATCTACTGAAATATTCACCACTGACACCGACCACGAGACTTCATCGGCTCGCCACATAATTCCAAAAAAGAAACCACTCTGTACGCAAGCGTTAATTGAATACTTTGTCACATTTTATGATGCACCTTCACAACAGGCGAGACTCATCATTGTCTTGCCCTGGTCCCAATTTATTTGGGACCAGGGCAAGACAATGATGAGTCACTATCACCTGTCATCCGATCGCTTACCCCTTTCTCTTTCATATCCATCCTCACACAGTCCATCCATCTTTTCCTTGGCCGTCCTCTCCCTTTTCGTCCTTCTACATGCATATTCATCACTTTTTTACCTGCATACATCTCATCTCTCCGCATAACATGTCCATACCAGGCCAATCGACTCCCTTTTACCTATTCATCTATGGGCGCCACTTTCATATTAGCTCTAACGTAATCATTCCTAATTCTGTTCATTCTTTTCACTCCACACATCCATCGTAACATTCTCATCTCTGCCACATGCAATCGTTTCTCATCCATCTTCTTTGTAGCCCAGCACTCAGCCCCAAACAGTACGACAGGCCTTATAACCGACTTATAAATGCGACCCTTTAATTTCACAGGCATTTTGTGGTCGCATATTGTGCCTGAGACCTGTCGCCATTTCATCCATCCTGCGTTGATTCTTTGCCTAACATCCCGATCAATTTTACCGTCATCTTGCAGGAGTGAACCCAGGTAGCGAAAATCGGAGCATTCTGGAAGAGGTGTACCGCCGATAGTAACCGGTATAGGACTGAAGAGACCGCCAAAGTCACAGAACATATATTCCGTTATGGTTCTGCTTATTCTCAGGCCTACATTCTCCAATCTCTGCCGCCACTCCTCCAGAACGATGTCATCGGCAAACAGCATGCACCAGGGTGCCTCTTCCTGTAGGTCCGATGATATAGCACCCATAATTAACAGGAAGAGGTAGGGGCTAAGGGCCGACCCTTGGTGCAAGCCTACGGCCACATCGAATCTGGCGGTCGGCATTCAGCGTACATGGCTTGAATCAACGTCAGGTATTTCCCAGGCACTCCTTTCTTCTTCAGGGCCCACCACAAGACTTCACTCGGTCATATGCGTTTTCAAGGTCGACGAACACCATGTGCAAGTTTTTATGCGCCTCCCTGCATTTTTCGCACATTTGGCGAAGTGCAAAAATGGCATCTACCGTACCTTAACCAGGCATAAAACCGAATTGGTTTCGTGAAATCCCATTCTCGTCACGCAGGCGTCCTCAATTACTCTCTCCCATACTTTCATACTATGAGGCACTAACTTTATTCCCCGATAATCGTTGCACTCTTGGATAACGCCCTTATTTTTTAAAATGGGCACCAGGTAACTGTTGCACCATCCCTCGGGTATGGTCTCCTCGTGCAACAGCTTATTGAAGAACAAAGTTAGACACGCCCATCCATCATCTCCTAACGCTTTCCATGCTTCTACTGGTATTCCATCTGGTCCTAACGCTTTTCCATTCTTCATTCCACTAACAGACTTTTTTACCTCGTCCTTATTTATTTCCTTCACTAAACCAATATTCATCATCTCATTCTTTTTCCTCATTCTTCAGTTTTCCGCTCCAACCGTTCTCCTCATTCATTAACTTTTCAAAGTATGTCCTCCATCTTTCTTTTATTCTATCGTCGTCCATGAGAATCGCTCCTGTTTCGTCTTTCATGCACTTAATATGGGATACATCCTTCGCCTTCCTCTCTCTAGCTTTAGCCATGCTGTATAAATATTTATGACCCTCGGGTTTTTCCAGTAACCCGTACAAGTGGTCTAGGGCTTTGGAACTAGCTATAGCTACTGCTTTTTTGGCTCTCTTTTTACATTCGTCATAATCCTTCTCCTTACTTTCTGCTAAAGATTCATTTCCTCCTTTCATCAGCTGCCATTCCTAAAACCTTGCTTTCTTTTCCTTAAGTGCATTCTGTACCTCTTTTGTCCACCACAACGTGTCCTTATCTTTCATACGCTTCTCTTTCGACTCTTCTAAAACATCCTTTGCTACACACTTAATACATTTATTCATCTCTTCCCAACACTCATTGACACTAATATAATTCATATCTCCCATTTCTAACATTTTATCTACCACTCTATCTCTGATTTTTTCTACACATTCATTCTTCTCTAACATATGCCATCTTATTTTTGGAGTCATTTGCTGCTTGGTTCTTTGAAAGCTTATTCGAATCTTAAGTTCGACCATCAGGAGCCTGTGCTGCGAGACTAAATCCTCTCCTGTTACCACTTTACAGTCTTTGACCCAGGTGAGTCGATTACGTCTTATTAAGAAATAATCGATCTGGGTCATGTGGTGGATGCTGTTATATGTGATCAGATGTTGCTCTTTTTTCTGGAACCAAGTATTCGCAACTGCTAGGTTAAAAGCAGCAGCAGCTTGAACAATTGCTTCTCCCTCACAATTTCGGCTGCCGAGTCCCCAAACTCCATGTACAATTTCATACTCTCAACTTGTTCGTCCCACATGTCCATTAAAATCTCCTCCCACAATAATCTCTTCATTCTCCGGTATATTCGTCATCATGCTATCGAAATCCATCCAAAACTTCTTTTCTCACAATCATCACAGCCTACCTGAGGGGCATACATACTTATCACATTCAGAATAATACCTTGCCACATCATTTTCACAGCAATCAATCTGTCATTAACTCTATTTACACGTGTCACGCTATCTTTCAGATTTTCGTCTAACACATATCACTTCCACAATAATAAAACTTGTATCCTTCACCGATTTCCCTAGCTTTCGTACCTTTCCATCTTGTTTCCTGCAAATATACCACATTTATCCGTCTACTTTTCAAAACACTAGCTAACTCTCTAGCTCTTCCAGTCATCGTATCTACATTCCTACTTGCATACCTCACCTTTACGTCACAGGCTCGCTTCTTACGTTGCACTCGCCCGGAGTAATGCAACAACCCTTGCATACTTCTCGCAGGTGCTGCCCCTGCGCGTCCCCTGCGGGGAACGCCCTAATCCTATCGCACTCATGTATACACTTGGCCATACTGCAAAATGTTTTGGCATGTATTTTACCAGCCGGCCGCCTGCCTGACGCCAACCCTCCTTGGTAATGTTATCGTTATAGAGGAGGGTGATAGGAGATACGGGGTAAACGGATAGGATGTATCAAGGAAGAAGGGGGTTGTACGGGGGTACTGTAATCACTGGATGGATATAAGGTAGTGACTACAGTAGCTCGGGGAGCCGGGAGCGCATACCCGAAGCCCTGTCTAATGGTCGGACAGGCCAATAGACAGAAGCACCCCCTGACTAACCCCTGACATAACAGGCGAGACTAAATATGAAAAAATATGGCCGCAAGACGGCATTTATTATTGTAATAAAAAATACGAGTATACTGAATAATATGAGAATTATATTTTATTTCGTAGATGTTACTAGAATATGTGTAAGAAAGATATCTTGTTTTATTATTTTATGTATAGTATTGAAACAAACACCAACGTAGCAAAAAGCTGGCACAATTTTCTATAATATAACAGCCAATCTCACTTCACAATCAAAAGGATGATTTCTCGTAAAATATTAATTTCTCAATAGAATCCATTTCGTCGTTCATTTGAGCTAAGTTGAATAAATCATATTTATACCCTATTACAAATGTGAGTAATATTTTCGCGTCTTGTAGGACAATATTTTTTGTAACGCTTTCTAGCTTAGACTGGCGAATAGATCTATTGTAGCAGCTAAACATTTTTGAAAAATGAATAATGCTTTAATGTTCTTCAGCTGTCTTTTTTTGGATGTTTTAGCCTAGATTTTTTATTTAAAATATCTTACCGTAAAATTGTATTCTATCCTGTTATAAATATACTAGACAATACGCTGGGTACTTATATCGTTAGGTTTTATAAAAATTGGATAGCAAAATAAGTTGTGCTACTCTGATATGTCATCGCAATTCACGTGATACCACCTCTACAAGAAGTCGAAGATCAACGCGGTGGTTTTAGTGAGTAAATCCACACTACACTTGCATTATAGAGTGGCAAAGGAGACGATCTACTATTCCACAATTACGTCTCAGCCGTGAGACCAAATAAAATTAAAGCCAAGGACAATAGAAAAGCAAACCAGCAAGTATCGCCGTATATACGAACAAATTCGATCAACAAGTTTAATCGTATAGCAAGATGGATGTATTTACCACGTGTCCCTCAGGCCACATCAGATCTTCATCAAGACAATCAGATTTGTACAGCGACGGGTCTAATACTCCCAGGTCGGCTGTGTTCGCTGCAACAAACAAACAAGTACTTAATTGAATTATCGTCGTCTCGACATATTTTAGTTTTATATAATTTATATGTTGCTAATCATTTAATTTTTTTGTTTAAAGATGAAGATTAAGGCTGAATATAATATCAACTTAAAGCAGTGATTTTGGCGTATCTTGCATTAAATGAGAACGTTGGATGCCGGAACCTTTCCCGTCATCTTATTTTTCTTCTGTCTCATTTATTTCTTGTTTTTTGTTGAACACAGAGATGTCCCCGTTTTATATACAGGGTTTTTGCATTATATCAAGTGAGCGTCTGGCTTACCACAAATAATAAAACAAAGACACTCTGCCTAATTTTTCTGATGGTTCGGTTAATTCTTAGATCAGGAGAATACAACAGAGTAGTGTAACTTTTCTTCACAACAAAATAATGTAGTGATGAATTTATTAAGAATAAATGTTCATTCCGTAGGTGTAGTAAGAGAGGACTAAAGAAAATATAAAAAGCAAAAATATTCGTAAAGAGACGAAAAATTTGACATTAAGCCTTAAACGAATCATCTGGCCATCGCCAGGCCAGGTCAACAATACAGTTGTCACTCAAATTAGTCGAGGGTTACGTTTTGCATTGGACTGCGAAAGTACCATAATATGAACGTTGTAAAAATCAGCATCAACGTAGCGATTTATTACACTGTTGTATAAATCTATATATTAATACGTGAAGCGAAATTTTGTGATCTCTTTTTACGAGAAATGAGCGAACGGAGGATTATGAAATTTGGCACTCTTATTGCTTACATGTAGAAGGTGTGCAGAATGCTAATATTTTTATATAATATGCATTAGAAATATATGATTTTAATGAAAATAAACGATACCACTACTACCTTAGATTTCGCACACACACATACATAACAGCGTCTACGTATATAGTAATCATCAGTAATACATTTTAAACGGTTTTACTTTTAATTTACGGTTATGGACCCACAGACGTTCAAACTGAAAAGAGGTTAATAATACACTTTTTGTTCAAGGTTTCTCCTATTCTGCCTAAGCGAGTTTGTTTTTTGAAGTTAAACTTCTTTAGACGCGTTAAGAAAAATGATGAGAGTGAGATTTTACTATGTGCGCGCATGTGTGACACAAAATTCTCACGGGAGAAGTTTTATTTTCTACATTCATAAGATGGCGGATGGTACATTTTTAATAAAAATAATATGGGTATCATTTTCGGGGTTTTCATAGATTATGATCACGAAAATGACATCTATTTGGGAATCCAAGATGGCGGCCGGGCATTTTTAATAAAATTAATATGGGTATCATTTTCGTGGTTTTCATGGATTTTAATCACGAAAATGACATCTATTTGAGAATCCAAGATGGCGGACGGGACATTTTTAGTAAAATTAATATGGGTATCATTTTCGGGATTTTCATGGATTCTGGACACGAAAATAACATCTATTTAGGAATCCAAGATGGCGGACGGGACATTTTTAGTAAAATCTTTAACATCATAATATAATTGGTCCAATTATCATTTGGCATCGTTTTACTGTGTCAACTTTTTTCAAGTTATACTTCTTTAGGCGCGTTATGAAAAAAATATTACAGTGAAATATACATAGGTACCTGTACTATGAATAGTATTTTAAATATTAGTAGTATTTTAAATTTTATCTATGTATAAATACGGGAAACAAAAAAAATGTTATCTTTTTACCACAATATTATTTAAACAGACCCATAGACTTTCAAACTGAAAAAAGTTCAAATACATATAACATTATTTTATATACATATTTTTTGGATAGCATTATACAGTTTAAATAAATTTAGAATCAAACATTTAAAAGTTCCTAAATCTACAATTAAATTAAAATAATAATATGCAGACAAATAAAAAAGAATATCTATGAAATAAATAAAAACCGGTCAAGTGCGAGTCGGACTCGCGCACCGAGGGTTCCATACAAATCTGTAGGTAGGTATATATAATTATTTAAAAAAATATGTGATGTCACTAAAAATTTAGGGTTTTTAAAATGTTTTCCTATGTGCTATAAAACGTTGGTTTATGCCAATTTTCAAGATTCTAGATCGACTGGAAATACCCTTTAGTTTTGACTTGAACATTTGATATAAATTTCAATTTTATACCCCTACTGGTTCTTGAAGAATGGAGTCATCATTCATTCATTCATGTATACAGGGTATCACAAGACCCATCACCAAGCCGAAGTCTACTCTTTGTGGACATCATACCAAGTCATACTAACCAAAAATAATACCTGGGAAACGATATATTTTTTTAAGTTTTCACATTTTTTAAACCGCAATTAATAATTATTAGCGCGCACGTGTAATGCGCGAAATACCTAATTATCCATGGGGTTATAGGGCATCTAAAGAGTATATTGACGGGGTAAATGCCTCGATTTTGTACCTAATTAGAATAATTCTATACTAACTTTGAGCCTCAATATCTCCTGAACCAGTCATTTCCCAGGTATGGTGCCGAAGTAAAAAATGTTCGTAGTGATTGGTACAACATGGGATTTTAGTTTTCGTTAAGGGTCTTTTTACACCTTGTATATTATCATAATATTGTAATTATATGATTTAACGTTGCCTCGTTGGTCTCGCGGCACAATTAATGTGCGCGTGGGATTGGGAGGTCTTGGATTCGATCCCGGGTCGGGCAAAGTGTTATTGGGTTTTCCGTTAGGAAATTCTCAGTAGCAGCTCGGAGTCTGGTAATGTGCCCGGTACGGCAATAGGCTCGCGCCCTATTACGTGGGACTAAAATATATGTGGCAAAAAAAGGGTGTAGCAATATACCTCTGCCTACCTCTTCGGGGATATAGACGTGAGACTATGTATATATGTATGTATGATGTAACTATTTTTTTTTGGTTTTCGCAACGTTTTTCTTTAGCTGTGCTATAAGAGTTTGCTTCGTGCCAAGCGAGTAGTTGCGAGTTTGAAAATATGTTTAAATTGCTGTTTCTGTTGATTGCTTTGACATAGAAGTTTGATTTTATTACAGCTTAACGGTGTTATAGACCTGAGTATTTGATATGAATTGCAATTTTTAACTCTACGCGTACATGAGGAAAGAGGTAGTAACATTTTTTTTTAATGTCTTATTAAGTATATGATGTAACTAAAAATTTACATTTATGGAATGTTTCCTTATTCTGTGCTATAAAAAGTGGCCTTGTACCAAATTTCAAGATTCTAAGTTCACGGAAGGTTCCTGTAGGTTTTGATTCCCTTGTGAGATTAAAAAATTTGCGAGAATTTGCGGCATAAACGGCTGTATCTTTTGATTGCGTTGGCTTAGAAGTTTGATTTTTTCACAGCTTCAAGGGACAGTAGATTTGAATATTTGATATAAATTTCAGTTTGAAATTACTTACGCGTTTCTGAGAAAAAGGGTCTTGACAGACGGACGGACAACAATGTGATCCTATAAGGGTTCCGTTTTTTCATTTCGAGCTACGGAACCCTAAAAAAGTAACAATCTTTTTTTATTTATCAATATTTGTTCTATTCTGCCTTATAGATTTTGTATTCATTACAATATATTTATCTTGGCACATTTTAGTTACACGTTCGATTATATAGTAGAGGCACGAAAAGGAAGATCCGGCCAAGGAAAACATTAATCGATTGTGTGTCGAAAGAGAAAGGAGTAAATAATTTGATCAGAAGAAGTATGGAAGTAAACGACGTACTGCGCAAGGGCAAGAGAATGTGTAATTAGATATATTTTTTAATTACTATCCAGTTTTCATTAAATATGTGTTATTTATTTTTTTTCGCTTGTTGCCTCACCAGCAAAACATGTTGTCTCTTATTATATGCTATTGTAACAACTGACTACTATGTTTTAGCAAAATAAATAAATTTGTATGGAATGACATTTTTATAAAGTCTTTAAAATACAATTTTTTTAAATATAAAACTCTAAAATACATAGATGATGTATTTTAGAGTTTTATTACTAAGAAAAATATTTAATAGCCGTTACAGTAATTTCATAAAAGTTTTTCTTTATTTGTATTGTGCGGGGAAGTCTGTGTTTGTAGTCTTGACAGTACCTATAATCTGAATTATGTAGAAATTTATCATTTAATAAATTATGGTCGAATTTCGACCACTGGGCGACCTCTAGTTTATATAATTAGACATTGGCTTCATATAGATTAAGGTTGCATGGTTTTGTTAAAATAATCAAAGTAATATAAGGGTGGTCAAAAACAGAACGCTGGTACAAATTTG
This sequence comes from Euclidia mi, assembly GCA_944739405.2. Lineage (NCBI taxonomy): Eukaryota > Metazoa > Arthropoda > Insecta > Lepidoptera > Erebidae > Euclidia > Euclidia mi. The sequence continues at coordinate 33,829,048 of OX123202.2, read as the reverse complement.
TATTTCATTCCTCTTTAGTATTTCGTAGAAAATGTCCGTAAGCCCGTAGCTTAACTCGATAATAGGGACTCAAGAGTTAGTATGTGGCAGGGTATTTAAGCATTTGAGAATAATGAGAAAGTAGGTCAAGTAAATGCAAAAGTGATTTCTTTGATGTTCTATTACGTTATGTAGCCATTTAAACTGATTAGTGTTTTAGTAAAACACTATTTAGTTTCGTTCACGAAATACTTAACATGAATTATAATGTGCCGTCCGCTCGCTACCAACCCAACCGTGCTATTTAGGCGTGTGTTAACTATTAAAAATACTGCCATATTCATAAATTTACAAGGAAAATCATCACAGTTAATTGGGCTTTACCAATTATGGAGCAATATTAGACTAATTTATGTGGACGATAAAATTAATTTTAGGGATTTTAGGGAACCCGATATTTTCCTCGTTAGCCATGGTTAGCAACCTGCCTAGGAGAAGGAAAACTTCGAAATTAAACAAACTTTCAGGAAGCATACCCGACACAAAACCCCAATCTAATGTGTGAACCGACCCTTGCTGAGGGATTCGTGGTCAGAGGGAAAGCTGGTAGCAAACGGAGGGTGCCTGTGTTGGTGGTCACAGAGCACAGCTGGCATTCCACCTTACCCGTAAAGAGCTCTACGGGAATGAACTGGATGGATTTTGAATCCCTATAACTCGTGGGAACGATATGCGAAGAGATTTTAATATTTTTTTATACGGCGTGACGGTGACGCGGTTCGCAGCCTGTCACATCCCGTTTCCCGCGAGGGCGAAAAGCGGCCTACGGAAAGCCGGTTTGCAACATTGAATGTTTGAGGTGGAATGGACGGAATATTGGATGAAGTATGCCAGATGATGAATGATAGTAAGATTGATATTCTTTGTGTGAATGAAATGAAAAAGAAAGGTTGTGACACTACCAAGCGTGGCAACTGCACGGTGTATTGGTCCGGAGTAAATAGTACCACCAGAGCCTGCAAGGGTGTTGGTTTTATTACTGTCTGCGCGAATGAATGAGTGCGTAAAAGAGTTTGAATGAGTAAATCTTAGGCTACTACTTCTTATTGTAGGAGTTTACGCCCCGGTCAATATAGTAACGGGTATGTCACAACAAGAAAAAGACGAAGGGCAGGAGTTTTGGGAGAGTTCAAGAGAGATTTTGTGCAAATATAAGCATAACGAAAGATTGATTTTGTTAGGTGATTTCAATGGATTGGTGGGAGTAAAGCGAGATGGATTTGAAAGGATTTTAGGTGGATTCGCTGATAAGAGTGTGAACGAAAATAGAAAAGTACTGCTTGTGGTTGTTTTGGAATGGAGCCTTTGTGTGACCAACACCATGTTTGACCACAAAAAGATACATTTGTATACACGTCAGGCGAAAAATGTTAGAAGAAGTATGATTGATTTTGTAATAGTAGATGAACGACTGAGAAAGAATGTGTTGGATACGAGAGTATTTCGAAGCATCGGCATCCATACAGGCCACTTTTTGGTGTTAAGCCGGATAAGTGGGCTCTTTAGAGGATAGTGACATCAAGAACATAATCAAAAGAGGGTCTTGGAAAGAATAAAAGTTGAAAACCTACAAGAGAAAGATGAGTATAAACGAAGATTGATAGCTATCAATCTTCGTTTATACTCATCTAATCATCCTCATCTAATCTAGCTAGATTTGAGAGGTTCGATAGTATAAATGATATGGAAGAACTGTCCCTTAAGGAATAGGTAGTATGTGTAGCTTCTGAAGTATGTGGTGTGATCAAGAGAAAGAAAATACAAAAGATTAAGAATAAATGGCGGGACAAGGATATACAAACAGCAGTGTTAGAGAAGAAGATAGCTTGATTAGAGCAACGATTGAGGACTTACTTCAAAAAGAATAGTGAAAAAAATGGTTAAAAGGAAAAATGAAGAAAAGAAGGATGAGTTTGATAGTAGATTATCTGACGACTTTCGGAGAAACATTAAGTTTTTCTGGAAATCCGTTCGTGCATTTCGAGGAAGAACTCAATCCTCAGAATACACAGCACTCAGAGATAATAGTGGAAAGATACTGAATGGTAAATCATGCGTGTTGAAGAGATGGAAAGAGTATTTTGAAGTATTATTGGAAAGAACGACGACTGAGACATCAACAAGTGAAATTAATGGTAATGATAGCAATGATTAATACGATATTGGCGTGGATGAGATTTTGAAGGTACTAGCCAGTATGAAATTAGGTAACTGCACGTTTGGCTGTGCATAGAGGGGTGTTAGTACCTACACTTATGTATGGTAGTAAAAGTTGGGTACGGCAGAAGAGTCATGAAAGTAGAATAAATTCTGTAGAAATGAGAGCACTGAGAAGTATGTGTGCTGTGTCTTTGACTGACAAAGTAAATAATTGTGTGATAAGAGAGTGTTGTGGGGTAAAAGAAGATGTAGTGACAAGCATCGAGAAAGGTAAGCTAAGGTGGTTTGGGCACGTGGAGAGGATGGATGACGAAAGACTGACCAAGCAGATATATAAGGCAAGTGTGAATAAGACAGGACGAAGGGGAAGACCTGGACGGACGTTCTCTGACCAGATTGGAGACATCCTAAAAACAGGAAAGGTTAGAAGTACCCTAAACAGAAGAGCATGCATGGAGAATTTGATGGGAGTGAATGCAGCAAGAGAGATATGTCTGGATCATTGCAAATGGCATTCCGTAGTCTCTGCCTACCCCTCCGGGAAACAGGCGTGAGTCTATGTATGTATGTATTTTATTTGGTTAGGACACGAAATTGGCCGGTATTTTAATATTTGTTTTTCAAATTACAGGTATTATTCACAAACCCTCCATCATCATCTTCCTAGCGTTATCCTAGTTTCAACCTGGGGTCTGCCTACTAGTCTAACCGGATTTGGCTGAATATTAGCTTTTCCACAGAGAGACTACCTGTCTGACCTCGGCAACCCGAAAAGATAGCGATATTCCATGGTTTAGACTAGTGTCAGTTTATTTTAGTGGTACTGATACCCCTATATCGACTGTCAGAGATCTTCATGACAGCCAGGGCCGACGGCTTGACGTCCTCGTCGGGACACGGGACAAGTGATAATAAATTATTCAATACGCACATAACTCCGAAAAGTCAGTGGCGTGCGCCGTGAATTCGAATCCGATACCCTCTGCATGGCAGTCTGCTGGTATTTCCATTAGACTTTCGCTGCCTATTACCAAACTCTCCAACTAAATTTAAAAATCGATTTTCAAAGAATCGAACCGACAACCTTCATGCCCAGACTCATCCTTCAACCGTTCAGATACCAACAGTTTTTAAATTTGACCTTTTTAAATGCAATATAATTAAAAATAGTTGGCGTAAAATATTGTTTGTGCAATGCAAATGACTAAATTTGCATTTGTAGTGCTCGTAAATATAAACACTGTAATTATGGAAAATAAGCTATTTATATTCATAAAACATATATTTAGAAAGCTTATAATATACATAAAATTTTTGGTAAAAAAGACAACTTCCGCACTAGGAATAAATTCTCCTCAGTCAGCAGTCCTCCGCGACACACACCCAATATCACCATCATCAGTCCTGTTTACCTATTTACTTTCTCCATGTTGGCCACGGACGTCATCTCAATTTGAGAAGGGTAAGGCCATATAATCCACGACGCTGGTCAAATGCGGATTCGCAGACTTCACAATTCCCTCACGATGTTTTCTTTCACCACTAAGCAAGCGATAATAACAGAAAGTATATATTGTTTACTATCACAGTAAGTACTTCATTCAACATATTGACGATTTTGTTTTTATCGCACGTCAAAACGGAGCAATGAATATATAATATAGTGTCACTTTTGGAACAGATATAGTTGGAGGACTCAAAACTGGCTTGGGATACGCTTTATGGAAATAATGTCATCAAATATTATTAGAGATATATTTCAATAGTTAGTATAAGATATGACAATAGATGACATCATAAGTGCGGCTGTATCTTTATTTACAAGTGGTGATTATTATAAAGCTCTGGAGAATGCCCGGCAGATAAGCCTGCACATTTTTTAATTTTACCGATTTCCTCAATACCGTTGAAACTTTCGTCCCCAATTAACATACATGCTAAATTTCAGCTTCTTGCGCCCTATAGTTTTGGCTGTGCGTTGTCTGTCAAGCAATCAGTATCGGAAGAATGTTATATAAATAGAAGATAGCGCAGAATGTTGGTAAGAGAAAGTCGACAGCTAATTAAAAACATCATAAATAAGAGCCAGATCGCCAGTTAAAAAGTGCAGTTACCATTCAGCACTATAAATTGTATACTATAAAAAAATAAATTCCTACATAAATTGTGTAACTTGTCATTTATATTTACATAATTATAAATAACCTGGCATGATACATACCCACGCGATGCAAGAATTTTAATAAAAATCCCACACATTGTTACTTTTATTACCTGTACATATTTATTTAAAAAATAAAGGCTAAAAATAAACTCGTAAAAACTAGAGTAACTCGGCGCACTGAAAGACTAATTAGATGAACGTAATAAAGTTGATTAGTTTATATGTCTGAGTCATAAAATCTTGTTTTAGTGTACTAGCTTCAGCCCGTGGCTTCACAAACGTGGATGTCGAATATTACAAAATTCTTATATTAATTGCTGCAGCCCTATAGGTTATACCTATAGAGCTGCACAGTTTGCTCAAAATCAATTCATCAGTTTTGCGTGAAAGAGTATCATACATCTTCATAAACTTTTATCTTTATAACAGACTAGCTGTAGCCCGCGGCTCCACCCGCGTGGATGTCGGTTAACGCGATAAATAGTATCCTGTGTCCTTCCTCGGGACTTTGATTGATCGAAGAATTATATACATCAATAGAGAATCGATTATAAACTTTCGCGACTTGTATACATCATACAATTTTATTTAAACGGGTCTTATTCGCGATATTTAATTGATTTAAGGTAAAATACCTATGTTTTACCGACGTTTCGGCCGTCTTACAACAGCCTTGGTCAAGGAACATATCGCAGCTGTAAAAAACCGGCAAATTACCAAGTCTGCCATAGCTGACCATTTGTTGGAGTCTGGACCAAACCACTGGATCGATTTACATCAACCAAAGGTCTTATCTACCGATCGTCACTATTACTCCAGGATAGTACGTGAAGCGGTTGAAATCAAAAAGCATAAAATTTCAACCGGGAAGATGGATACAGACTGTCTACAACTTGGAATCCAGTAATCAACAAATGTAAACCCCGCCGCAGTAACACAGCTCATCAGTGTGTAGAAGTCATAGGTGTTGTGTGTCGACGTACCGACGACAGTTCGGATCAAAATAAAAATTTAAAAAAAAGTGAGGGTAGCTGCCGAAACCCGCGCTTCACAAGGACGACGCTGAGATGACATCAGTCCTGCCGCGACCAAGGCTGTTGTAAGACGGCCGAAACGTCGGTAAAACATAGTTATTTATACCTTAAATTAATTAGATATCAACAGATCTCTCATTCCAACGACGACGAAAGTAAATTAACCGAGAACCTCATCAATCCTCGGAGAATCATAACACCGCATTCAGAAAAGCTCAACGCCATCTATGTTTACATATACAAACCGACCGAGATAGAAAAGGGTTGTATTTAACTGTTAGTCAAAAATACTAATTTTCCACGAAAAATACTAATTGCACCACTAAGCTAAGTTGACGGAGCCGTGCTTCGCAGGGCTCCTATTTTTGGGAGCAGGGTCACAAGAGAACCTAACATAACCTATTAAGTTTTCTGAGTGGATAAGTTTCCCGAGCGGACGAAACTTTCATATCAAATGATATTTTGTAAAAAGATCATCATATTTGGTGTACAAATAGTATTTTAGTGTGCAAGTCAGTATTTTAGTGAAATAATAAAGTTTTTTTGCGTAACTCACTTTAGTGTGTTACATTTTTTATACGCTGTTAAAAATATCCCGATAGAAAATAATATGGACTAATCGACAATTCATTGAAAAAAGGATTTATAGTCATTGTTTTAACATAAATAAAATGAAATGATTATATAACTATTATATAAACATAATAATTTGAAATAAATGAGATTGACCGTTTAAATTAAGTGGACATTGAAATAAATTTTGACACAGATATTTTTGTTTATGAAAGTGCCGAATTTTATACTTTATAAATTTTTTAATAACATAATTATTGTCTTTTTTGCAACAAACATTTATTTTGATAGAAAATTATTTGAAAATAGTGACATCTATCGGTCGGAAGGATGACTATAATTATGCTCGGTTCCAGTAATTTATTAACCGAAAATACATGAAAATATACTGATGAAATTAAGAATCGCCTCCTTTTTTAAAGTCGGTTAAATAGCCATAAGACACTTTGAAAGTACCTATTTAGACTAACCATCTTTTACTAACAACCTTAACTATCATGTTGTAATTACAAACATCATTATCATAGATGGCACTACATATATAACCAGTTGTGGATGACCCCGGTTTTGTTTGGGACTACGTAAGGAGGTCAAGCTGTTCACCGAAAACCACTCAACCGATCGGGATGTAACATATACTATTTTATAGGTTTGAGTATCCTTTGTAAATGAGTGTAAGTTTTATTGAAATCAATTTCGCAATTTTAGCGATCTTTAGCAATATAGGGAAAGACGTCGGATTGACAGGCAGACAGACAGACATAAATTCTAAAAATTATCAAGTATTGCTTTTTAGCATTTTCCTAGATTTTTTAGCTAATTTTCGTCAAAATATCTTTAATGTACAGACTTTTTCACCTCTACAGTTTTATTATAGTATAGGAGTAGGATTCAACTTAACAATGATAAATTTATTTATTTATTAAGGGCCAAAAGTGGTTGTTACAATCATTCATTCAATATTATCATTAAAAAGGGTTTTTGTTGGTTGCAGAACTTTTTAAGTTGGCCACATAAAAAGCTTATAATGGCATAGTATAAAATGTTATGTCTAAAATTGTTCAAATGGCCACTCGTAATCTTTCGTAAGGAGTAACCATAAATTCGAGTGCTCGCGCTAAAGATTTATTATTATTATTAGTAAAACATTTTGCTTCGACAAAGTGCTTCAAGTGTATAGACTTCTCGAGCGTTTGTCTTCACTTGTGTACGATAGACGATATAGGTTGTAGCACAAACTTTTTCCAAATAAAATACTTCACTGCTTAGTTTGGGACTAGATAGTAACGTGTGTAAGTGGTAGAATATTATTATTATTCACTTCATTTATTATTCTTCACTTGGCACACTTTTATATTATTAAAGTACAATTAAAAAGAAATTGAATTTTAAAACGCATTTATTTTATATCATGCAATAAATATAGCGACTGCCGACTACGCGCAAATACCAACTAAAGACGTAGGATATTGTCGCCTCACCTCTCTTGGTGCTGTTGCAGTTTTGATTTCAACAAAGATCATCATCGTGTATGGTATTTATTGCTATGCTGTGTCTTTTTATTTAATGTTTGTAAGCCACGGAAAAGTAGACTTTGTACATAGAGCTAATGTTCTCTTGATAAAAAGAAATATTTTGAATCCTACGCGGTTATAAGTATTTTACGAAAATAATAAAATTTTGTGTCAATAATAACGTTATCACTCTTTTTCGTTCTCTCGTAAGTGTTTAGAGCATTTGATCGTAATCCGTCGCCCGTAAGTGCTTATATTTTTGAAGTAAAAAATATATATTTTAAAGCACGTACTTAATATTAGCCTTAGTGTATTTTAAAAGTGCGTCAAAGGAATATTTAAGTTATCGTTATGAAGATTTCTATGTCTTTGACATTTATTATAAAAATAAAGAACATATTAAATATCTATCTCTTATTGTTATTTGTTATATATACTATTATTTTTGTCTGCGCATAAGTAATGGGGCACTTAGTCTTTAGAAATATATTAATTTTTATAGTGTACCAATTGTCGAAGAGCCCTAAAATTAAATGTCGATTTGTTTGATGTTTTATCGAATACTCATACTCTTTGTTTTATCTAGATATACTAGTATTCACTCCGCTATTAAATATAGTTCATGTTTCAATTAAGACCTGTCGATCATTGCCAATTTAGGACAATAACACTTTGTTCGATGCACAGTTGGCCTAAATCTAGATAAATTAGAAGGCTTTGATTAACATTCCAATTGAAAGATTTAGGCCGACTATTGTGGTATCTGACATGACTGTGAGCGGGTCAACGTTGATTACTTTAATTAAACATTTTGTGGACCCGAGCCCGTCTCTAAACCAATCCAGTGCATCAGATGAGATCATAAGATGGGAGAGGATGGATAGGAAAATATCGTGACTGACGGTATTAAAGGCGTTCAAAAAGTCAACCAAGACTAACACAGTAACCTTGGAATTCTCAACGCCCGCCCTAATATCGTCAGTCACCTTTAACAGGGCAGAGGTAGTGCTGTGTCCTGGCCTAAACCCTGACTGAAGAGCACTTAAAAAATTGTTGACATGTACAAAGTGAGATAATTGTTTATGGACACAGGCTTCCAGCACTTTGGAGAGGTATAGAAGTATGGAACTGGGACGGAAGTGGCTGGGTAATGACGGATTGGGGATCTTAGGTAAGGGTCGGATAAAGGCTTTACGCCATAAGGAGGGAAAGACACACGAACTTAAGGAAAAGTTAATAATGTGGGATACTGCAGGTAAGAGTTGGTCTAAATTTGGCATGACCATTTGTCGACCAATGCTATCGTATCCCACAGCCTTTGTTTTGATGGACAGGATAATCTTCTTAATCTCACCTGGTGCAACTGAAGAAAACTGCAATGGATCTATGTTAACCCGGTGCAAATTTGCCACGTATTCGACGTTCCGATTCCGGGTTAGATGACAAATCGAAGGAGTAGTGGCGAAATGACAATTAATATCATCCAAGCCGATATTATTTGGAAGATCGAATTGCTGCTGTTTGCCGATGACAAGAGTTCCAAGGAACTTCCAAGCAGCAGCTGGAGAGCTGGGGACAATGTTTTCAAGAATATGGTGGCGTTTGGCGTTACCTACCATCTGGTTACACCGATTCCTTGCAGCTTTGAAAGAGGCCCAATTGTCGTCCTAACGATCTCTTTTATATTTGCGAAATACTCGGTCCCTGCGTCTCATTACCATTCTTTCCCCTATGGTCATCCATGGGGCTGGAGGGCGTTTCAATTTAACCCTTCTAACTGAGGCATGGACATTATACAAGTTGACTAGTACATTATTGAGGATATCAACCTTGTCATCTATAGTGCCAGCCGCCAGCAAAGGCTCCCAATTAATATGAGAAGCATCTTCTAGCAACTCATTTACATCCATCCGAGCAAAGTTACGCAGGTGCAACACTTAAGGCTTGGGTTTGGGTGGTTTGAGGATATACGACAGGAATATGAGGTCATGGTGGAAAAAACCGGGAGCAGGATATTGGCCATGACAGTATATAAGGGAAGGGTTGGAGGTAAGAATTCAATCAAGCCAGGTGTCTTCCCCATTGTGGTTTTGGTGAGTAACTTGAAGTGGTGAATTATGAAGACTGGCTGATTCAATAATTTGGAGGAGCTTACGTGAACGAGGAGAGTGGTGAGTGAGGAAATCGGTATTAAAGTCACCCATTATTATGTGATGTGTATATTCCGACCCTAAAGATTCCAGAATCGCTTCGAAACTGGAGAAGTAGTCAACAGCTGGGGGACAATAGACAACACCCAAAATAGTTTTTACACCCTTGACAATAACCTCCAAAAAGAGATATTCCATCGAGGTGAAGGAGGTAGAAGATGTAGCAACAATTTTGAAAGGAAAGTCGCTACGAATGTAAATTGCAACACCACCACCCCTCCTGTCAACCCGATCATTCCGGATAAGAATAAATCCAGGCAGATGATAAGTAGTGGAGAGCAGCTGTGGCTTAAACCAAGACTCGAAGATCAGAACAGCGTGAACATTGACATTACTGAAGGCTTCTAACAGGTCGCTATAGTGGCTTGGCACGCCTTGAGCGTTTAAATGACATACATAAAAATTTAGCGATTGATTAGATTTAGCGTTGAATGTGTCACGCAGAAATTCACCAAGAGTTCTATCGGGCACCGAACAAAAACTCTCATTAAATGATTCATTGGCTGAACAAAACGATATATCATCATCGGAACTCATTTGCAAAAATAATAAAAAAAACAAAATCTGAATACTCATATAAATATATATACTAAAATTAAAAATAATATATATTATATACACAATTAAAAATAAATTTAAGATAAGAAGAAAACTGAAGCAATTTATGTACCCAAGTACAAAGCTATTTATCTCTGTACCACCCGCCAACTTACACACAAAATAAATATTTGATAGGAAAAGTTATACAAAATAATCACTAAAGTACAACAGTAAATAAGATTGCTTGTACCTGTACCGAAACGTTAAAAAAAAGAAAAGTTAAGTGAAACTGAACGCATATGACAGCAAAAACTACAATACATTATAAATCACTAATAAGTAATATCAAGTCAAGCAAATCACTAAACATAACATAATTAACTTTCGAAATCTTTGCAAAAAAGCAAGTCTAACTAAAATAAAAAGTTAACATAGAAGGTGTAATAATTAAAAAATAAATAAATATTGTAAGTGGTGATTGAAATAATATTTAAAAAATTTGAGAAATAAAGAGATGTAAATGTAAATGTGGGTTTGTTATGAATATAAGACATAACCTAACCTGTAAGGTTCAAAGTTGAAATTAAAACATGTTATGGAATTCATAAACATTTATTTTTATAACTATGGGTTGTATCATAAAGAAAATACAGAATTTTAAATAATATAAGTTATATCGGGCGCCAGATACAATCCCAGAAAATACAAAATTTGCCAGATAAGTCAGTGATAGAGTACAATATGGACATTTGATCTCAAGTCAGGGCGACCTAGCCGAGATGGTAGATACAATAATTTTGTATGGTCGATGGCATTACAACTTATAAATTAGCATACAAATTGAAATTGAGGCTTTCTAGATTTAAAGTTGTTGTAAAGGAATTTAGTCTAATTTAAGTTAATTTGTGGTTATTTAGAATTACTTGAAATTGCGTTGAGGTGGAAAAATAATAAAAAAAGTTACCTGTTTTAGATATACTTAGGTAATTAAAATACGAAAAGAAAGAATGTGCACCGTCGTGACCACGTGGTATGCTTTGCCCACTTCATGTCCACGACGAAAACAGCATCACGGCGTGCCGAATCCAGATAGCACGGCGGATTTTAAACTATATCCAGGAAAAAAAACGCCATAGGCTAAAACCAACAGAAATACAAGGTTTAAGACGCCATGTTCTACTCAAGTGACGCGTTCCGCTAACGCCAAAAACATTCGAAAAACTCACCGTTATTCCAGAATAATAATTCCTTCAGGCGAATGAAAACATGCGCCGGAAGTATTCTTAAACGTATCAATGTGTCTGTAACAAATAGGATACATCGAAATTGTACAAATGATCCGGACAAAATCTAACGACGCGTGTTGGCAACCCAACATTTTTTCTGTGTTGGTACACATGTATATTAGTGTGTAAGATTTATATTTTATGTGTTGGTAACGCTATGCGGCCCCGCCCGCACTTCTTCCCTAACTGTGGTACAAGCGAATACACGCATTTTTACCTCACGGACCTCGTTTAATTTAAACCAGCCCCAAAAACAATTAAACTTCTTTTCATGGTCCTTCGAATGGTGAGGTACCGCGAGTGTAAACAAATAAAGTGCAAGATCGTTGTTCAGGACAGTTTTTACGACGCCCGAAACGGTTACAATCTCCACGTCTGTTGCCGTCGTGTGAGTGATTACCGATCAAACTCGTCGACAGCTGAAGCCGTCAACGGTGTATTCAATACTCATCATATATAATTTCCATTACCTACAAAAGAAAAACAGCGGAACTTCCAATTTTAACCGCCAAAAGGAAGATTGGAGAAAATCGGCGTTTCCAGAAAGAAAGAGATCTTTCTGCTACTCGCCGCTGCACGGCGCTGTGTGTCCTACTAGTGTGCAGTGAAGTCACGGTATTGGTCAAAATTTTTTGTTGTAGCGGCCGCGCCTCAACGTCATTGGCCACACTACCATTGCCGATTGCGTGTAATTGCGAGCGTGGCGCCACCATCTTCCATCTTGCCGTCGAACGCCACGACAGGACGCCATCCCGCCATTTTTACCTTCAACAACTTTGTGTAAAGACTTTAAGTTTTTTGTTTAAGTTCTGTCTTGCCAAGTGCGTATTATTTTAGCGTCATAATTATTAAGTCAGTGAACGTGTATAAGTGCGTGCGCTGCAAATATGATCGAGAGTACGAATATAGAGGCAGAGCTATCTGCTTTAATTAGAAAGCGTGCCGTTCTGAAAGGGGCACTAACAAAGTGTTTTAATTTCTTTTCTAATGCGGATATCGACATTAATCCGCACATGTTAAGTGTCAAAGAAGAAAGGTTACGATCGTCCTTCGAAAAGTACGAGGCGCTTAATCTCGAAATATGTGCTTTAGAGCCGTCAAGTGATGATTCGGAGGCTGTCGAAGCCAAATATGTTGAAACTTTATCTATCATCAAGCGTTTGTCTGTTGAGGCATCTTCTGCGCCGCATCCAGCGTCTTCAAATAAAGACCAGTTTGCATCAACACGCTTACCTAAAATAAACATTCCATCGTTTACGGGTAAATATTCTGAATATAAACCCTTTATAAGCTTATTCAACGCTTTAATTGATAAAAATAATAGTTTGCAAAAAATTCAGAAGCTATTTTATCTACGTAGTTGTTTACAAAACGAACCTCTTGAGTTAATAAAAAACCTACCACTCCTGCCTGAAAGTTATGATGAGGCTTGTAAAATACTCAATGATCGATATGATAATGTATATAAAATAACTTCTGAACACATTTATATCTTATTAGACATGCCAGCAGTCATAAAGTCAACGGCTCAAAACATTAGACAGTTTGTCTCGAAAATTAAACAACAGTTAGGTGCTTTAAAAAATTTAAAACATGATGTATCCTTATGGGATCCATTAATACTTTGCATATTAACTCGAAAGTTAGATAATTATTGCAATAGGGAATTTCAAATGTTGCATGATGAATGCACAACCCACTCTCTAATTGAATTTCTAGAGCGACGTGCCTTAGCGCTTGAAAATGCAGAGAAACAACAGGTACAATACAATGCTGTTCCAAAGGCCTCTCATGTGGCTACAATGAAAGGTGTGGCGGCTACTTCCATGAAGTCAACCTCAGCCTGCTTATTATGTAAGTCACCTCACAAATTATTTAGTTGTCCTAAATTTCAGCTTCTTTCAGTTGTGGACCGACTAAAGTTTGTTGCAGACAACAATTTATGCAAAATCTGCCTTAACAAGCATAATAATAAATGCAGATTCTTTTTCAAATGTGACATCTGCAAAGAGAAGCATAACAAATTGCTTCACCAAGAAAATATTCAATCTCCCGTCACTTTATTTTTAGAAGTGAGCGACAAACAGGTTCTTTTACCAACCGCTAGAGTAAAAATTATAGCGAGTAATGGAGTTGAGTATAATGTAAAAGCTCTTTTAGATAGTGGATCTCAAATTTCATTTGTTTCCAAGGAGCTTGTAAATTTATTAGGTGTACAGCCACAGGCTATTGCTACTCCTGTAGTTGGAATTGGCAACAAAATTTATAATGTAACAGAGCGAGTAAATTTAAAATTGCAGTCTCTCACTAATGACTTTGCAATCTCTGCTACATGTTTTGTTTTAGATACTATCACATCAAAATTACCTCAAAGAAAAATCAGCATGAGCAAACTTAAGCTCCCCCCAAACATTGAGCTGGCCGACAAAGATTTTAATATGCCAAGTATAATACATATACTTATAGGAGCTGATTTATTTTTCCAGCTGTTGCTGCCTTCTGAGCATCAAGCCAGTCTCCATGAGCAGGTACAGGAGGAAGCCAGCCCTAGTGCACCATTTGTTCCAGTACTTCGCACTCAATTTGGTTATGTAATCGCTGGGTCTTTGCCAGCCTCTCAAGGGCCACAACAAGTAACCTCTTTATTTTGCAAAACTTGTGACAATACTTTAAATGACTGTTTAACTGATTTTTTTAATACTGAAAGCATACCTGAATATTTTTCTGAATCTTTGCCAGAACATGATGCTTGTGAAAAAATATTCAATGATACAGTAACTTTAGACACTAAAAATAATAAATTTCAAGTTAGTTTGCCTCTTAAATTGCCACTAGAATCTATTAATGAAAATCTTGGTAACTCTTTTAATTTAGCACTAAAACGATTTTTAAACTTAGAACAGAGACTTCAAAAAGATGACCTAGTTTTCCAACTGTATAAAGATTTTATTCATGATTACATTGAGCAAGATCATGGTACTATTATAGACATCAGTCAATATGACCTCCATTCAGATCCTGTCTATTTTTTACCACATCATCCTGTACTAAGGTTTGATAAAAGGACTACTAAGTGTAGAGTTGTTTTCGATGGGTCCATGAAAACTAATAAAAAAGTGTCATTAAATGATATGTTACTTAATGGGCCTGTGGTTCAAAACGAGTTATTAGACATTTTGCTACTTTTTAGACTTGATGAGTATATTTTTATAACAGATATAAAAAACATGTTCAGGCAAATTTCATTAAATCCTACACACAGAAGTCTTCAAAATATTCTATGGAGGGACAATGCTACTGATATTATTCAATGTATACAGTTAAACACAGTGTCATATGGACTTAAAAGTTCATCCTTTTTGGCTACACGCTGCCTTAAGGAGCTAGCCATGAGGTATAAAGATGAGTTTCCTTTAGCTGCTTTCATTATTGACAATTCTCTTTATGTGGACGATGCTCTTGTTTCACAAAGCACCCCAGAACTTTTATTGCAATCAAAGCGCCAGCTCTGTGATCTCCTAAACAAAGGTGGATTTCAGTTACACAAATGGTTCTCAAATTGTCCAGAATTATTAAATGAAATTCCTAAGTCACAGCAACACTTTGATGATATTGAATTACAAAGTGATAAAACTTTCTTAAAAACTCTAGGTATTCATTATAATATAAGCACTGACTCCTTCATGCTTTCGTCCCCTAATAATGTCGTTAATATGCCTGCTACTACTAATAATTTTGCTATTGCTACAAGAAATGCTAATAATAATGATAATATGCCTGCTACTAAGCGTGAAATATTAAGTTTTATTGGTAAAATGTATGACCCGCTTGGTCTTGCTGGCCCAGTGGTGTTAAAGGCTAAAGTGATCATGCAACAGCTATGGCAAGCGCACATATCATGGGATGAGCAGCCTCCTGAGCACTTGCTAAAGGCTTGGAAAGAGTTCTATTGCAGCTTAAGTATCATGCCGCCTATACAAATATCGCGTTATGTTAATTTAAAAAATGCACGCTTAATTGAACTAATGGGTTTTTGTGATGCCTCCAGTTCTACTGCTTATGGTTGTTGTGTTTATTTGCGTGTTACTGATTTTAATGGTGATGTAAAAACTTCTTTATTGTGTTCCAAGTCACGAGTAAATCCCCTTAGTCAAAGCTTAACCGTACCAAGGCTTGAACTTAACGCGGCAGTACTTCTTGCTAAGTTAACAGCTCGAGTGAACAGAATATTGCAACTTAAATTAAAAATAGATAAAGTGGTTTTACACTCTGATTCTCAAGTTGTTTTAGCATGGATTAATACTAATGTAAACACATTGAATGTGTATGTGGCTAACAGAGTAAAAGTAATATTTCAGCTTACCCAGTCCTATACTTGGTCGTATATAGGTACTGAGAATAATCCTGCAGATTGCTTAAGCAGAGGCATCCTACCGCATGAATTGCACAGCCACGCTATGTGGTGGTCTGGCCCAAGGCTTCTTCATAATAGTGAGTATAAAATAGGGACTCAAACAGAGATTTCTCCTCCTGACTTACCTGAAGTTAAGGCCTCCTCTGCATTCTCACGCGCTATGGTGTGTACGGTAAACGAAGCATATATGTGTCTAGATTTTTTAGACAAATTTTCTGATATTAATAAAATGAAACGTGTTTTAGCCTATATACTGCGTTTTGTTGATAACCTTAAGTCAAACTGTAATAAAAATAAATTAAATTATCTAACTAGTAAAGAATTAGAAAACTCATTGTTACTAATTGTTAAATATGAACAGCAAAAATATATGCAAGATACTATTAAGGATTTAAAATGTAATAATAGTACAAAAGGTACTTTAAGACAATTGTGTCCTTTCATTGATGCCAATGGTCTAATAAGAGTAGGTGGGCGCTTAGAAAATGCCTCCATACCGTTTGCTCATAAGCATCAAGTTATTTTGCCTAGACAATCTCGAATCACACACTTAATAATACAAAGTGAACATATAAAAAACCTGCATGCAGGTCAGAGACTCGTACTCTCAACTATTAACCAAAGGTTTTGGATAGTACATGGTTTAAACGAAGTAAAGAAGGTCATATATAAGTGCATTGTATGTGTAAAACTAAAAGCAAATACAGCTAAGCAGCTCATGGGGTCTTTACCCAAAGATAGAGTGAATGTAAGCCGGCCATTTCAAAAAATAGGTTTAGATTTTGCCGGACCAATAATGATAAAACAAAGTCGAATTAGAAAAGCTCTAGAAACTAAAGCTTATGTATGTGTATTCGTATGTTTTGCTACTAAAGCTATACATCTTGAGTTAGCTTCTGATTTACGAACTGTAACATTTCTAGCTTGCCTCAAAAGGTTTATTTCACGTAGGGGTCTTCCAACTGATATATACAGTGACAATGCTTCAACATTTAAGAGTGCTAATACCCAGTTAACTGAACTGTATAAGTTACAAAATTGTAAAATACATCAAGGGGAAATTCATAATTTTGCATCCCATCAAGGTATAAATTTTCACTTTTTGCCCTGTTATAGTCCTATATTTGCTGGTTTGGCAGAAGCTGGGGTAAAAAGCATGTTAGTTATTTTGAAAGAAGATAATACAAGTCCTCTGTATTGGCCTTTAGCTAGAATTGTCAATGTATTCCCAGGTGCTGATAATAAAGTAAGAGTTGTTGAAGTACAGACAGCAAATGGTAAAAAACATAAACGTTCAATTGTAAAAGTTTGCCTATTACCAGTCGAATAAGCTAAGCATTAATCAATCAACATTTCAAAAATTTGTTGTTAACTTCTGTTTTTAATTTAAGCAATAATCCTTTATAGGAAGGCATATTGCATAGTAGTAACTATGTATTCAGTTTTCTTTAACGAATTTTCTGTGAAATTAAACAATTCTTCGTTGTGTTTGGTGCCTACATACATAGCTTATATTATATACATTAATGTACCTTATTTTCAGACTTACCTATTTGCTAAACAGTGATTTTATTAAAACAACAATTTTATTTACTGTTTATAACAATAAAGATTTGCATTGTGTGTCAAGTTTAACTTGAATCTGTAAAAATAGTTTCTGTGTAAGCTATTGTTTTTATTTTTCTCAGATAGGCAGTATGTTGGCAACCCAACATTTTTTCTGTGTTGGTACACATGTATATTAGTGTGTAAGATTTATATTTTATGTGTTGGTAACGCTATGCGGCCCCGCCCGCACTTCTTCCCTAACTGTGGTACAAGCGAATACACGCATTTTTACCTCACGGACCTCGTTTAATTTAAACCAGCCCCAAAAACAATTAAACTTCTTTTCATGAAGAAACTAGTCAAAATAAACAACTCTTACCATATTGGCGAAATACAACAATATTTAGGCCGATCCACGGCTTCTAAATAATAAAATGGCTTTTAGTACCACATTTTAATGCGATTAATCCATAATTTTTGGATTATTTAAGGGACGCCATCTAATCGACGTACGTTCAGAGAGAAAAGTGGCCATGACAGTTTTGCCATAGACAAGGTAAAAAAATTAATAATAGGGAAGCCCATTAACAAAATACCATATGTATTGACAGAAAATCGACTAATACCAACCGAACACGCGAAAAAGGAATACGCATAGGCGTACTGTAATGCGAGATAGAATCGATGCGTTACAATACATACCAACCCAAAAAAAATAAAAGAAAGGACTCTTTCTTTTATGCCGAAAAGAAGACCAAATAAAAACGTTCAATTAACAAATGCTATAATTCCAAAAAAAAACTCTACATAAAATTCTATGTAAATTCAAAAAGACTCTACCTAAACTACAAGTCTCTACCAAAGTTCTAGACTCTACCAACTTCCAAAACTTCAAGACTCTACTAAAATTTTCAAAAATAAAGATAAACACAATTTAAAACTCAAAACTAATAACAAAATCAAACAAAATAAATACACTAAGTTGCTAGAGTTGCTCGATTGAAAGTGTGGTTAGGCACCCTCGCCACCGACTCTGTAAGAGCACAACTCCTAACTTGGATGTTTTATTGAAAGTGCGGTTAGGCACCCTCGCCACCGACTCTATAAGAGATCATCTAAACTCTTGTCTAATGATTGTTTTTAGAAAGTGCGGTTAGGCACCCTCGCCACCGACTCTGTAGAGAACATCAAAACTCTTAAAGTAACCAATAAGGTTGCATGCAAATGACAACGCCGCTAAAGGACGCGTCAGGCGCGGACGCCAAATGGTGGTTCATCACAACAAGGCGGTGAGAACATAAAAATGGAAGGGGTGGTTCGACACAACAAAGCGGTGTGAACACAAAAGAAATGGAACTGTGATCGGCATAACTCCACCAACTTCCCGGGCACAGTTGCATTCAAAAAATACAAAATTTTGTCTGTTGTGACCGGCGCAACACAACCGACCTACCGTGCACAACAGGACAAAAACAAAAAAAAACTTGTCTATTGTGACCGGCATAACACCACCGACTTACCGTGCACAATGGAACAAGCAAAAAAACAAATACATTCGAGGAATGGAAAGTTCCAAGAACGCAAAAAAACTGGTTACTGCCCAAAAGCGTCAGTAACTGGCAAAAAAAATATCCGGGGACCAAGTGAAAGGTTGGTTACCCCAAACGTCAAATCCAGTGTAGGGAACCCTAAAAAAAATTGTCAAATCCGGTAGACTTAAGAATAAACAAGTACCTAAATACTACACAGGAATAAGACACAAAAACACAAAAAAAGTCGTTCAATACAAACAAACCGAACGATAAACTTAAAAATACAAATAAGGTATAAAACCTTTTAACAAAAACAAAATAAAAATGTACATAAGATCTATTGATGTTGAGAAACGGAACCCATGGAATTTGCAAAAATCTAAAACCGAAAAGTACCTAAGCGATTTTTGAACTTCAACTAAGGTTCACAAACTGCTAAGAAGCCTGCCTAACATTCATCATCATACATAATGAGTACAGACCTAACATGCTTCAATCTTATACTTCACCAAACAAGTACTCACTTCCAACAGCGTGCTATATCTAAGTCAAAGTTAGGAAATCTAAAAGTTAATATTTTATAATATCTTTAATGTGATATCTACCAGTAGTTCTCTTATTCAAATCCTTTAAGAGGTAAACATTATCAGAAATCTTTTTAATAATTTTACACTTTACAAACTTAGGTGCAAGTTTAGCCGAAAAGAATGCAGGAGCATTAGACTGAACAAAATTTCTTCTCCATACTACGTCACCAACATCAAAAGAAATGACTTTCCTCCCTGTATTATAATAACGCGCATTACGCTTGTAAGCGCTTCACAAATGAGCCTGAACTCTAACAAAAATATCACTAAGTGATTTAAGAGAATAAGCAAATGAATCTCTGTCTCCAAATTTAAGTTGAGACAAATCTTCCAAAGAATTACTAAAATGATGTAAAGAAGCATCAAAAATAAGTTCTCTTCCGAACATAAGAAAATTAGGTGTAAAATCTGTAGCTAAATTTACACTACTATTCAAAGCTAACTGAATATGAACCAAAAATTTAGACCAAGTTCTATGATCTTCTTTGACAAAACAAGATATGCAAGTTTCTATAGTCTTATTATATCTCTCTACAGGATTGTTCTGAGGTGTATACAGAGTGTTGTAAAATATTTTTGTAATATTATAACTTTTCATAAAATCTACAAAATGTTTAGAAACAAATTGAGTCCCATTATCACAAACTATAATCTTAGGACAGCCAAATTTAAGAAATATTTCTTTTTCTATACTTTTACAAATTGACAAAGTCGTTGCTTTAACTAAAGGAAAAATCCAGCAAAATTTAGTGAAAACATCTACAACAGAAAGAATGTACTTATGACCAGAATAACTTTTAGGCAGAGTTCCTATAATATCTACTGAGAGCATGACCATTGGACGATCCACTTTCTTAGGGTTAATCATAATACCTAAAGGTGGGGAAGTACTATGTTTATAAGCTTTACAAATTTCACAAGATTTAATGTAATTTTGAACATCATTAAACATTCTATTCCAAAAATAATGTTGTTTTAATTTTTTTAAAGTTTTATGAACACCAAGATGACCTGATTTAGTGTCATCATGATTAGATCTAATGGTATCAATAATATGTTCTTTAGGAATAACGATTTTCCAATTCAAACGACTAGTAGGATCAAATCTATTCTTACAAAATTTATATAATGTTTTATCTTCAACTCTAAAATTTTTATACCTTAAGGGAAACTTTTGACAATCTACAAATATTTTTCTAAACCAAGGATCATCAATATCGTCGTCAGGAGACATAATATTCTGTATAGGAGAAACTTTAATAGCTGCAACTTCTATTCTAGACAAAGCATCAGGAACTAAATGCAAAGAGCCTTTTTTATGAATAATATCAAAAGTAAATTGTGAAATTCTTGCAGCCCATCTAGCTAAACGACCAGTAGGATTACTAAGGCCTAACAACCATTTTAAGCTAGCATGATCAGTGATTACTGTAAATTTCATTCCCTCAATATAAGGTCTAAAATGTTCTATTGAATCTAAAATGGCAAGTAACTCACGTTCTGTAGTACTGTAATTACGTTCGCATTTATTAAGTGATCTAGAATAAAAAGCTATGGGGTGTTGTTCGCCGTTTTGATCTTCTTGACTCAAAACGCTACCAATACCAACTGAACTAGCATCACAATGTAAAAAGAAAGGTTTTTCAAAATTTGGGCATTGCAAGACAGGTGAGGAAGTTAATGCTTGTTTAAGTTTATCGAATGCAATTTCAGCTTCGTCATTCCAATCAAAAGATCTTTTGGGATTCTTTTTACTAGAAGAAGTTAATTTAGTTAATGGAGAAGCAATATCAGCGAATTTATAAATGAATCTACGGTAATAAGAACATAATCCAAGAAAACTTCTGAGTTGTTTTATATTTGAAGGACGAGGAAAATTATTAATTGACTCTAATTTAGAAGGATCAGTGTGTAAACCTTTACTATCAACAATGTAACCAAGGTAACGCAGTCTTTCTTTACAAAATTCACACTTTTTTAAATTAACGGTAAGTCCAGCGTCTTTAAGAGTTTTATGAATTTTCTTTAAATACTCTATATGAACATCAAATTGTTCATTTATAAGGATCAAATCATCTAAATAGCAGAATAATACATTATCAAATTCAGGACCAAAAAGTTTATCTACTAATCTCTGCAATTCAGCAGGTGCATTGGTAAGCCCAAATGGCATTCTAACAAATTCAAATAATCCTTTACCGGGGACTACAAAAGCAGTCTTCTCACGAGAAGAATCATCAAGGGCAATCTGAAGGAAGGCCTTGGATAGATCAATTGTTGAAATAAAACGAGCTCCACGAAGGTTATCTAAAATTCTAGAAGGGTAAGGCAATGGATAACTATCTCTAATTGTAACAGAATTTAAACGTCTTGAATCTAAACATAATCTAGTACTACCATCCTTCTTTTCAACAGCAAGGACGGGGGAACACCAAGGAGATTTAGAAGGCTGAATAATGTTTTCCTTAAGCAATACTTCAACTTCATCATAAAGTTCTTTTTGTTTAGCCGGACTCAAAGGCCAATATCTTTGTTTAAAAGGTTCACTAGTAACGTTAATTTTATGTTTGACAAGATGTGTAAGACCTAAACCTTTCTTCTCATACGAGATATCTTCAAAAAGAGCAATGGTTTCATCTAACGTTTGTTTCTCAGAAGGAGTGAGCTGTGAAGAACAAGTTACTGAACAAATTTTAAAATTATCATTTTTAACTAAAGTTATATTTTTCCACAAGTCTTTAGCAAGATTAAATTTAAGCCAAAAATCAAATCCTAATATAATAGGAGGTTCAAAACAAGGTATAACCAAGAATGTTACGACCTTGGTAAGGTTATCACAAGTAACTGGAATATCTAAAGTGCCTAAAACTTTTTGTGCAGAACCATCTGCTGTGTAAGCTGAACTAGAAATTGGTTTTAATTTGTAACCTAATTTAATAAAATGCTGATGAAAGTTAGAACCTAAAACACTAGTATTTGAACCGCTATCTAATAAACCAGAAAATTTTTCACTACTGACTGAGAATTCTAAAAATGGTCTACTATCATTATGCTTAACAAAGAGAATAGGGGCTGACCTATTTAAACTGAAAAATACTTTTAAGTAATCCAACCAGTCCGAAAATTCCTTATTGCGAGTGGCAATGTCAGGTGCATTACTAGACCTAATCTTAACCAATTTAGACATCGAGGCATTCTCAGTTTTAACAGAAACTGGTGCTCGATGCAACGAAACTAGTTTTTTGGAACGGGTGAAGTTTTCTTCTCCGCGTTGCAAACATCACAAAATTTGGTTATGACACCAAACTTCTTGCACTTAAAACACATAATTCCAGGTACAGTAGTACAATGTTGGTAAGTGTGGTCAGTAGATTGACACTTGAGACACTTAACACTATCTGTCCTAGCAGCGTTGGAGCGAACCAGTGGCTTCTCAATTTTAAAAGGAATTGAAGAATCCCTAGCAAAAGCTTTTCTATTAACAAAAACTTCTAATTCTTTACCTAAATTGATAAACTGTTCAAGAGAAGTAACAGGTCTACATAAAACATAAGGTGTATAAATAGGTAACATGTTGTTTTTAATAATATTGATCATGACCGGTTATGTCAAAGGAACTACTAAGCGACTAGACATATCCATTAGTTCAGTGATAAAGTCGGGAAGCGACTCAATAGGTTTTTGCTTACGTGTGCGAAGGCTCTGATCTAAGAAAAAGTCATACTCAGGCTTGTCGAAGCGCTTGAGTAAAGCTAGCTTAAGCTGTTGCCAAGAGGCAATGGTAGAACGAGTAGCACGAAACCATTTAGCAGCAGCACCAGAAAGCAAATCTGAAGAGGAACCTACCAGCAAAGCTTCATCAAAGTTCTTGTAAAGGAAATACTCTTCAACCTGAACGATAAATTCTCTAACGCAAGTATTACCTTCAAAACAAATTTTACTCCTCTTCAGGTCAGGTAATCTGGTTAAATGTGGTAAGTTTTTCCTGATATGGTCATTCAATGAGTTGTAGGATGATAAACAAGGTGCACAAGCCGAAGAAGCAAAAGCAGGACCTCCATCATGCGCATTGGCTAAGAAAGGATCAGGAACTCCCGTCATATCAACCGTTGTATAAGCCATGTTGTCCTCCTGTGTGTAAGTACCAACAGAATTGTGACCATCCTTAATCTCAGGCAAAGGTGGAAACTGAACCGACTTATCCATGATGAGAAGCAAAAATGTCCTATAGTAACACTCAAAAGCAACCAATAAGCAAGTAAACTAGTATAATTCCAAGCTAAGTTAAGTTAAGGAAGAAAGATTCAAAAGAAAAGTTAAGTCAATGAACCTTCAAAACAAACTAAAATGATTCAAAGTTTTTAAGGTTATGTTGTCAAAATTTTAAGTTATAAGTTTTAATATTAAGTTTTTAAACCACTGAAAAAAGCCTCGATTTCATTACAGAGTTCAAGTTAACTGTTACACATCACTATTCACCTATGTTTTAGTATCAAACAATTTATGTCTAAATATAACCTATGTTTAAGTAATGTACTAAAGTCTTAACAAGCAAAGTTTACAATAGGAACCAGTAAGGTTGTTATCATATGAATTCAGTAATAGTTTAAGCTGTAAAAGATTTACACACAATGTATACAGGTTATCATAAGAGAATTTCAACTATAACACCCATTATGTTATGTTTGTCAAAGTAAATAACTGGTATAACACATATCTAAACCTCTATGTGAACCAAAATGCATAGAAAATATAAAACATTAAGATATGTTTACTCAAAAGCGTTAAACATATTTATAAAACATTAAGATATGTTTACCCAAAAGTGTTAAACATATTTAATAACAAAATGAGTCAAATAAGACACCAAAATAATATGACACAATGATAAAATAAGATAGTTATGTTGTTTACATAACCCTCAACAAGTTTTGAACGCAACCTCAAGTAATTAAATGATAAAATGCCTATTTCAAGTCCCTGTTCGGGCGCCAATTGTAATAATTAAAAAATAAATAAATATTGTAAGTGGTGATTGAAATAATATTTAAAAAATTTGAGAAATAAAGAGATGTAAATGTAAATGTGGGTTTGTTATGAATATAAGACATAACCTAACCTGTAAGGTTCAAAGTTGAAATTAAAACATGTTATGGAATTCATAAACATTTATTTTTATAACTATGGGTTGTATCATAAAGAAAATACAGAATTTTAAATAATATAAGTTATATCGGGCGCCAGATACAATCCCAGAAAATACAAAATTTGCCAGATAAGTCAGTGATAGAGTACAATATGGACATTTGATCTCAAGTCAGGGCGACCTAGCCGAGATGGTAGATACAATAATTTTGTATGGTCGATGGCATTACAACTTATAAATTAGCATACAAATTGAAATTGAGGCTTTCTAGATTTAAAGTTGTTGTAAAGGAATTTAGTCTAATTTAAGTTAATTTGTGGTTATTTAGAATTACTTGAAATTGCGTTGAGGTGGAAAAATAATAAAAAAAGTTACCTGTTTTAGATATACTTAGGTAATTAAAATACGAAAAGAAAGAATGTGCACCGTCGTGACCACGTGGTATGCTTTGCCCACTTCATGTCCACGACGAAAACAGCATCACGGCGTGCCGAATCCAGATAGCACGGCGGATTTTAAACTATATCCAGGAAAAAAAACGCCATAGGCTAAAACCAACAGAAATACAAGGTTTAAGACGCCATGTTCTAGTCAAGTGACGCGTTCCGCTAACGCCAAAAACATTCGAAAAACTCACCGTTATTCCAGAATAATAATTCCTTCAGGCGAATGAAAACATGCGCCGGAAGTATTCTTAAACGTATCAATGTGTCTGTAACAAATAGGATACATCGAAATTGTACAAATGATCCGGACAAAATCTAACGACGCGAAGAAACTAGTCAAAATAAACAACTCTTACCATATTGGCGAAATACAACAATATTTAGGCCGATCCACGGCTTCTAAATAATAAAATGGCTTTTAGTACCACATTTTAATGCGATTAATCCATAATTTTTGGATTATTTAAGGGACGCCATCTAATCGACGTACGTTCAGAGAGAAAAGTGGCCATGACAGTTTTGCCATAGACAAGGTAAAAAAATTAATAATAGGGAAGCCCATTAACAAAATACCATATGTATTGACAGAAAATCGACTAATACCAACCGAACACGCGAAAAAGGAATACGCATAGGCGTACTGTAATGCGAGATAGAATCGATGCGTTACAAAGGATACCATAAAATAAAAACATTGAAACAGTTTAACCAACCATTTGATTCGGAAATATTCACCCCGTTCATATATTTTACACAGACAATGCGGTCCTCTCCCTTTTGGAAACATTTATCCCTATTGGAAAACATTGATAATATTATTCGGCACACCTTGAGCAAAATTCTAAATCTTGACATGAACGACCGAGTGTGGCTTCAATCAACTTTACCAGTTCGTTTGGGCGGCCTCGGCGTTCGCAAAATTACCGATGTAAGTCTTCCAGCGGTTTTGGCCTCGGTCCACGGCACTGAGGAATTGACCAGGAAAATTCTAGAACCCACACTGGTTAATTCTGAAGTGCCGTGCAAGACTGATGCCATTAACGCTTGGAAAATGGCTTGCCCGAGCTCTGACTTACCCCGATTTCTATCCTCTCAGAGGCAATGGGACGGGCCGCTCTGTAGCAGGATGCGAGAATATCTTTTAAATACTGCATCCAGTGTTTCAGAGCGTGCCCGTTTGTTGGCTGTGGGAGAGTGGGAATCGGGGCTGTGGCTTCAAGCACTTCCATCGTCCAACATAGGAACTATGTTGGACGATACAACTTTCCGCATCGCTTCTTGCCTACGCTTGGGAGCTGTTTGCGTTTCTCCGCATCGCTGTCACTGTGGTGAAGCCGTCGACAGTCTTGGCCACCATGGCTTATCGTGCAGCAGGAGTGCTGGGCGTATTTCCCGACATGCCCACATTAACGACATACTCCGTCGAGCTCTTGTCACCGCCGGAGTACCAGCTCATCTTGAACCGAATGGCTTGGTACGCGACGATGGGAAGAGACCAGACGGTATGTCCTTATTACCTTGGAAGATGGGCAGGCCTCTGGTATGGGACGCGACATGCGTCGATACCCTTGCGCCATCACATCTTCCAAGTACAGCTGGATCGGCTGGCGCTGCTGCTGCATCAGCGGAGACCCTCAAACGGCGCAAATACGGAAACCTATCTGGTAATTACGTTTTTGAGCCGTTTGGGGTCGAAACGCTGGGGCCATGGGACGCTAGTGCACGCGCTCTTTACAAAGAAATCGCCAAAAGACTGATCGACGCTTCCCGTGACAAGAGGGCTGGTTTATATTTCGCAGAAAGATTAAGCATTGCTATTCAACGTGGCAATGCTGCCAGCCTTCTGGGCACGCTACCAGCTGACAGCGTTGCGGAGGAATTTCTTGACGCGTCGTAGTCAATTTCCTTTTCTTATTGATTTATTTTTTCTTTTGTTATCTTTCATTATTTAGTTTTTATAGTTTAGCTTAGGATAGTTTAGTAGTTTATAAGTAGATTTATTTTGTTTGTATATATGATAAATAGCTTATATCTAAATAAATATTACTACTTAAAAATCCTAAAAAAAAAAATTTACACAGCAATAATTATGTGAAATGGAACGTAGCATTGAGAAATAATATTTTGACGTATGACGTTATTATAATGACGTGCCTGACAGACAAACAAAATAAGTGTGAAGTGAAATTTAGTCAATACATTTTACATTTTAAACAGCGGGTAAAAGTTTGATTCATCAATCCAAAGTTAAATTAATGAGTCACCGACACAAAAGTAAACATAAATACAAACAAATACAGCATAACATGAACTGTTACTTAAAACATTAAACAAGCAGTAAAATTTTGCGTGGCACAGTTTTTACATTACCGGCGCCGGCCGGTATCTTCTTGGACGCAGAAGAATCGTCGCCCGTCACCTTTGGATGCACAGACATCAACTGCTGCAGTTCGTGGCAGGATGTGATCTTACTGCGCATTCCATCCGGAGCCTTGACGACGATAGTCCCATCCAGAGTCCAGCAGGAGCGCAACCCAAAATGCTGTCGAGCCTTAACGAATAACGACTGTCTGGCTTTGGTCAAGAACTCTTTGACCGAAATTTTCGAGCCCTTTAACGCCGTTATCGCCCTCTTAAGAGCTGTCCTGAGATCAATTCGGGAAAATCTTACCAGAATAGGCCTGTGATGCTCTTTGCTGGGTTCCCCGAGCCTGTGACAATTGGTGATGGAAGTGTCGGCTACATCCTTTAGATACATCTTGGTTTTGAGGATGTCCGTGACCAGCGAGCGGCAGTCCTCCTTCTCAGATTCTGGGACTCCCAGGAATATACCTTATATTCCTTTCGCCTGTGCCTCGTCTCCATGTTATCCAGCATATTGGAGCACTCATCGATCTGCTTGCGGAGGAAACCAAGCAAACCAAACATAAGTTCCCTGAATGTGCGAAACTCCTCGGCCACCTTCGCTACCGTGTCCTTGGCGGGGCCCGCAGACTGGATCTGGCTCTCCAAATCGGTCATTCTCCTCGTAAACGTTTCTTCCAAGCTCCTTTGTGCTGCTTCAATGTTACTGAGTTGAGACATAGTGTGTGAACGTTGATTTCAGTATGTGAAAGTGCTTGTGCTGGCAGGTGGTATTAAAATAGCAATATATTATTCTACCACAGTCAAATAATCCATACAGTCGTTCGACGAACGCGTCTAGACGGGTCAATCGTGCGGGGGGCAAGAGGTGAGACGCGGGAAGAGCGGTACCTAGTTACTTATATCGGCTTAGTTCGTAACTAGGTACATGTTTTTGGGGGCTGGCACGTACTTGTTTTTTGTTCGTTACTTATTTATTTGCTTATGAATATTAATTAAGATGGTGCATACGACTTGTGCTGTGAGACATTGAAATTCTTTATGCTGTTTAAAGATATAAATAAATAAGGATTAAAAAAATCTGCAATTTCATCAATTTACTTATACCAAAAAAGAAATTTCATTAATTATAATTATTTATATTATTTTATTTATTTTTTTATTTAATAACTTTTTATACACTGAAGCGTATAAAGGCGGACTTAATGCCTTGGGCATTCTCTCCCAGTCTACCTTAGAGTGGTGCAGAGATTAAACTAGGTGTATTGAAGAAGTGAGTGAAGAACTTTTTTTTCTAACATATTTTGAAATGTATGTACCTCTAATATAACCTCTTAAAATAATGTGCACTTTCCTACTAATCTACTAACTTTTTACAATATCTCATGTCTGGCAATGACGTATTATAATAGTTTTTATATATCTTTGATGTCTGGCCAAATCACAGAATAAAGTAGTAATCATTGTACGTAAACAACATGGCAGACGTAAGAAACTATGCGTTGTAAGGTAATATTCGATTCAAGTGTGATTTTAATTACATGCAATAAGTACCTAGTACCTTCGTATTAGTTAAGTACCTACCACATATTATTATGTATCTTGGTAACGGCGCATCCTAGCTCGAAAATAACCATATTTTTGGCCCCCTTTAATAAACCCCACACATGTTCTCCGTAATCTCATAGCCTGGTCACCCATCCATAAAATGACCGTGATGTCTATTGCTTTACCTTAACGTAGTTTGCACGAAAAAATCTGCAAAATACTTCATATCGATAACATAGACTCTGCAAGCTGATCCCATGGTTACCCATCCATTAAACGACCGCTATGTCAATCGTTTTATTTTAACACTAGAGGACGCCAGCAGCTACGCCTGCATTTTTTTAAATTTACCCGTTGTGGCCGATTCCGTGGCATTTTCGGGAAATCCCTTCTTAGTGCACCCCTACGGTCCCCAAGGAAGATACTTGCCAAATTTCAGCTACCTGCGTCCAATAGTTTCGGCTGTAGCGTGTCTGTCAGTCAGTCAGTAACGCAAGGATTTTATATATTAAGATGGTTTGTACGATAACGATATCTGAAAAATGCTTTATATTCTTAACCTCCTCCCACGGGACCTGCGGGATGAAATAGGTGCTGACTGACACTTTGTATGCAAATCTGTCACCACACGAAAAATGCAAACTGTTTTATAATAATTATTTATCGTTAATTATTGTAATATAATAAACTAGCTATTTCCCACGGTTTCACCCACGTCCTGAGGGAACTATATCGCGTACCCAGTTAATTTGTAGCCTAAGTTACTTCTTGGTACATCAGCTATCCGCCAGTCAACGTCTCGTCAAAATCGGTCCAGTCGTTCCAGACATTAGTGAAAACAAACAGACAGACAAAAATGGTAAAAATTTCATTTCGGTATATGTACCGAGTATACATCCATATGCATTTAGTAAACAGCGGTTATTTTAATATTACCAACAGACACGCCAATTTTATTTATGTGTATAGATGTATATATATATATATATATATATATATATATATATATATATATATATATATATATATATATATATATATAGATAAGTGATTTACACTTCATGTAGCAATTGTAATATTTTTCTAAAATAAATAGACAGTGTTTGAATAAGTAGGTATTGTTTACATGTGGCAGCCCTAGCCTCCTTACCCTTGTCTAGACGTTGTCGGCTTTTTCTACGAGATCAAAGGCGTCAAACTACTGTATGTCTTTATACTGTGATTCTACATAGACCGTACAACTGTGAGTACCAGTAATTTATATGTTTAAAAGCTTAAATAAAGTAAACTTTTTACTTAACTATGTAATTTTATAATTAAATAAAATTTTTAACAAATCGCGCACGTCTAACACTTTTTAGCACCTACCGCCGAAATCTTAATGTGCATGCACCGTTCAATCTGGCGTCTACAAGAGATTAGGTTACATTATGTAACAGGTAATTTGGTAAGGGATGAAAAATTATTGTACCAAGCCGCAGTGTACTATTGTATATCTGCTTTATAGAAACGGGGGCACCAATAATAGCGTACATTTGGTATTATAGTGAAGTTCAGAGCTGGATTCGATTGCTGGGTTTGGATTTATTAATATAAAATTAAATTGAAACAACACTGGTTCCAGTAATAAGTTTATTAGGGGGAACAGCTGCAAAATACCTACCTACAAAGTAAGTACCTTTCAGCTTCTTTTCCCTAAATAAAAAAACATATTCTTTTAAAAATTGAATTATGGTGTGTGGCTAAGTTATTGGGGCTTTCATATAACCCTGCATATCACATAAAATATTACGTGTTAATTCGAACCGTCGTTCATTGACCCATAGCGACTTCCCTACATATTTGCGTAATAACTTTAGCAGTAAATGGCATAATAGTTTCCAAAGCACGAAACCTCGAATGTAAACAGCGTGGTAGTATATCAAGGGATTTAGCTAAACCACGCGAGCAAAGTTGCAAACCACGACATTGATCCTTGTACTAAGGATTATAAATATACATGTAACCTATGAAAATTTTTAAACTAGCAAAAATATTATATGAAAATCAGTGTAGACCGATCTAATTCGAGACACACACGATGAGGATTATAAGTTTTAATTACATACGGTTATTCGTAAGTTATGAGTCATAAATATCAATGACTGATTCGCCATTGGGCGTAGAGCAAATTGCTTATGTACTTTAATTAAAACTCCGTCAGTAGAATCTGAATGACGTCATTTGCGAATAGTTACCCATTAGAATTCCTACAGCTTCACGAATCGGTTCGATAGTTCGTATCACGATCGTACTAGTCTGAAACTATAACTGTATGGAAACCGTGTCACAATAAGTACGTCAAAACAGAATCAAATATTTTTAAACATATACGCCTATTACAGTTAGCGGATTATATCGCGATGTATTGGTTTGACTGAGATTATATTTAAACCTAATGATCTACATGCCTACATCTACAAGTTTTCATTATTTTAAAGGAATTACTATAGTTGATTGCGAAACCATGAAAATACAATCAATAACGGTTACCACTCAATAAAACACAATTTTACAGATTAATTCAGCAACAACAGACAAATACTTATCGTTTTTCCGTGTCCATTGTCCACGAATTCATAGACAAAAGCGATAATAGGCATCAAGACTGACCCGAGTAACCACGTACTGTCCACTATTTAACCCAAAAACACGCACGATAATATCTGTTATCGTTCCCTTACTTCTATTTTGGTGCGAGAAACGGGGTTGCACGTATGTAAGAGAGAGTTTTTATACTGATGTAATAAACAAAGGTTAAGGCTTACGGCCTGGCAGGCTCATGACACACCCTTCGTGCAACGTTGCAAGAAGGTTTAATGGAACATGTGAAACCTCTCTATTTTACCTTAGAAATAGCACACCTCTACGCAATATAAAATAATAAGAGCGTCGAAACGGAATTTCGGCAATAGGGTGAAATTCGGGTCAACAACTGATTAAAATTTGGCGCTCACACACCTAACGCAATAACCGTTAAAATACGGATACTTTAAGCTTCTGACAAGATACCTGTTTTTCTTTGTGTATGGGTGTAACACCAGTATAGTGGGCCACTCTCCTCCACTTAATGATGAGTTTAAAGCCTATAGAATGGAGTGTGATTGACTACCAACCTACCTACGGTATAAAAACACCGCAATGTCCTGGTCGTCGTAGTTTTACATAACTTAGATTAGAGGGAAGGAAGGTAGTATTGCCGGAGTTGAAACGTATATGTGCGATCCCATATGTGCGATCGATTGGTTTGAAATTATTATTCGCATTTCTGGTAAATTATTATCAAATATCACGTGAATTGCTCTTCATGTAGTTGGGTAAGTAGTTTGAAGTGCAATTTATATTTAGTGCCACTCGCGGTTACCTTGCCGCTAGGCCAGATTGCAGCGGCAAAATTCCGGAGATTGCAGTTAGTAACGCCTCAAGCATACCATCAAGAGACTTTTTAAGTACCTTCATATCGTTACCTACGTTGTTATTAGTAGAAAAATGTACATTTAATTATTTCTGCAAGTTAAAAGTTTCATATAAATAAATATAATTTAATAAAATCTGTTAGGAAAAACCTAAGTGCTGAAGAGCGTTGTTGTTTTGCCAAATAATAATGGTTAGATAGAGACTAGTTCAATCTATGATTAAAAAAATGTATTTACTACGTCATAGCTGTCTGGCGTTTGTGGATTAATTTCAGAAATTTAGTAACGATGTTTAACGTTTTAATACTTATTATTATACTATCAACCACAGAGTCACAATCACCACCATATAATCTTGTAATAAACGTCAATCATAAAATGTACAAAGATAATTATTTAACCTGACTACTTGTGCCTCACGGCTGTGCCCTCCGGTCAAAAGGCTCCAAGTTCAATTTTGGCACCGTAGGATCAAAGATTTGCATTGACACCACAATTATAGAGCTCATTAATTATGCGGCCAAGGTAAATCCAAAGATTTGTTCTTAAGCTTAGCTGGCTCTAATAAACAAAGTCTCCGGCTTTATTATATTGGTTTAAATCCCACGTATGACAGTCTCACACAACCATATTTTGATAGCTGTCGGGTTCGTAGTACTCAATTCTACGTAAGTCTACGCGGCTACGCGATATCTGATTCTACGAACTGCCTGCAGATAAACCAGACTGTACCGCAATATAACCAGCACTTGTATATAAAGCTTTTGATTATAACTGATTTACTTCTACGAATAACACGAAAAGCTCTACAGTACGCATCAATCAAAATAATTGTTGGTTCTGGGATTTTTGTGAAAGTTGTATAAAATGGTAAAATAATATAACTACTTACCGTTCCATGTAATGTACTACAATGATTTACTTGCCAATAAACATCTATCAGTAGCGTAGAATGTGTGAAGCGTTCGTAGGTGAGGTCATTGAACCGTGCGTGGTGTGTCGGCTAATAGTTATAGTAGCACTTAGTTGTTTATGTGTAACACGAATATGTATTGTTTGCTATGCTTTTATTTCTTGCACAAAAATTCTGTTTGTTTCGTAGTTATGTGGTTGTGTTTGGTTTACAGTGATATTGCAAAACATAGACGACTGTTTACTGCATAATACAAATAATAATATTTACCTTACACATTACAATATTTTTTTAACTATTACACCAAATTTCTTAGTCAATTCTCT
Organism: Euclidia mi; assembly: GCA_944739405.2. NCBI lineage: Eukaryota > Metazoa > Arthropoda > Insecta > Lepidoptera > Erebidae > Euclidia > Euclidia mi. The sequence goes on along the minus strand of OX123202.2, from coordinate 33,795,249 downwards.
GAGACAATATTTAGTTTTGAATGGATGTCCCAAAGTACCGTAGGTACTTTGGGACATACATTCAAAACATTACATTCAGTATTGTTTTGTCAAAATTGATAAATCAAAGAGGTGTAAAGGTGGTGAACTATACATTTTCAGCCTCACGTGAAATACGTGAACGCCCTAAAATGCAGTGAACTCATAAAAAACAGGATACATATTTTTTTAAATACTTCTGAACATTTTTTTTTATAAACTTTGTGCACATAAATAGTACAGAGGCGGACTTAATGCCGTAAGCGTTATCTACCAGTCAACCTTTGGGTGATGCAGAGATACATGTAATAGGTGCAATTCATAAAGAAGAATGGCCATTTTTGACCTAAACATGTATAGAGATAAAACTTATTTTGAAATTAAGGTTATTTTTTAGTGTAATGATTTCACTAACAATTATATTTTATAGAAGCCTAGGTAAAAAGAAAAGTTTTAGGTTGTAAAGATGTTCTAGAACTCGTGAACGCATCCTTATCAAAATATTTTTATTCGCTGCATTGTTACATTATCTGTTCCCAATAGTACTTCCTTGTTTAGCTACGTTCCATTTCACTTATACCACATCTTTATCAACTGGTTGTGTCAAAACCTCGAGAAAACTTAATTTTATATATAAATTGAATCAAGTTGTTAAAAGCTGATCATAAATGAATGTATATTTTTATGTTAAAAGATATAAAAAGATAAATTTAAATGTATTTCTGCCGTTGAAAACATTGGATAAGGATGCAACGGAACGTTTTTGACGTAAAGACGCCGACGGTGACATTGGACATGGGAGAATCTGTCAAATTAATACGAACTAATTTCGGTGTATTATGTAATTCCTAGACCTTTATAAGAAAAACTGTCTATACAGTATAATTTCTTGATCATAGAGCTACTTGTTTTCGTACATTTTATCTATATACGCAATAATTCATTATCAGGTCATTCGATGTATGAGAAGTGGCCATTGTTCTTTACATTAAAAGCAAGACAGAAACCTGATTAATACACACACACACACACACATATATATATATATATATATATATAATAATCTTTATTGTACACCAAATGAATTTAAGATAGAAATTATAGCAGATTAATACATGTTGCACAAATGGCGGCCTTATCGCTAAAAAGCAATCTTTTACAGGCAACCCTTATGGAAAAGAGAAGTAAGGAGCCAGACATAGGGCAGTTTTGGCGTAGTTAGATACTAATGAAACAAAATAAGAATACACACTATACTATACAAATGAACTAATAAATATTCTATAATATTAATACATACATACATACAATAATATAATGGATTAAGTAATGGGATTAGACAATAGTAAAAAAGGGGAGAAAAAGAAAGTGTGAGTTTGACAATGTTATGGAAAGTTAAAGAGATAAGTAGTGGTTTTCACTAAATTTTTAAAAGATGTGATATTTTGAGCCAGTTTGATGGAAACAGGCAATGCATTCCACAACCGTGCCGCTAGAAACAGTAAAGGGTTTATCGTAAAAAGTAGTGGAATGCATTGGAATTTCCAATCTCAAATTTATCGATGACCTAAGACCCGATCTTGAATGAGAGTCACTTAGGAACTTGAAGCGTTCTTTCAAATAAGATGGAGAAGAAGGATTGAAGAGAATATTATAGAGTAAGGAAAGAATGTGAGTATTCCGCCGAAGGCGAATTGGCAGCCACTTGAGCTTATTGCGGAAATTAGAAACGTGATCATATTTACGTAATCCAAATATAAACCTAATACAGAAGTTTTGAAGACGCTCAAGCTAATCAAGTTGCTCCTCAGTGAGATCTAGATAGCTGACATCGGCATAGTCAAGGATAGGTAATAGAAGAGAGTTTGCAAGTGCAATCTTAGTGGAAATCGGCAGAAAGTTCCGCAGTTTTCGCAAAGTCCCCGCCGCAGCAAACAATTTGCGACTAACTTCGGTGTTTTGAGGTCCCCAAGATAGAGTTTTGTCAATATAAACACCTAAGTCCTTCACGCAATCACTTATCCTCCTCCTCCTCGAGTCGTGTTCCTCATTACTGAGGGTCGTGAAGTTCCCGCTGGATTAGCTTCTTATGGATGGTATCTCGCCATCTGCGACGGTTTTTAGCGTCATGAAGTGCGACGTGCAATTGGGCGTCCAGTGTGGATCTGACCTGATCTGCCCATCTTTTTGGGCTGCGGCCTCTTGGTCGTTTGCCCTCAACCATGCCAGTTACGATGAGCTGTTCAAGGTTGTGGCCATTTTTCCTGGCAATTTTTCCTGGCAATGGGATACCCCCAAAAGTAATTTGGGGTAGCAGATTCCAGTCAATGCGAGAAATCATCCTGGGACTACCAACAACGATAATCTGTGTTTTCAAAGGATTGATCTGCAAACCAAATCTCAGGCTCCAAGCAGATATCCGTTCTAAATCGGAGTTCATGATGCCAAATGCTTCAAACAGCTCATGTGCAGGTGCCTGTGTGTAAATTTGAAGATCATCTGCATAAAGGTGGTAGGATGACTGAAGTTGATAGGAGATGGAATTTATGAAAATTGAGAAGAGTAATGGAGAGAGAACGCCACCCTGTGGAACGCCGGCTGTCGTATTACACCACGAAGAGAAAGAGTCTTCGACCCGTATACGCTGCAGACGACGAAACAGGTAACTGTGAAACCAATCAATCACTGGTGGAGATATGTTAATAGAGCGTAATATACCGAGTAGAGTGTGGAAATCAACGGTATTAAAGGCTTTACTAAAGTCCAGTAAACAAAGTACCGTTAAATTGCCTTTCTCCATACCGAACCTAATGTCGTCGGTAATGTTTGTCAGTGCCGTAACAGTGCTGTGATCAGGACGGAAACCGGATTGTAAAGGATTGAATAGGAGGTTTTTGTCAAGAAAAGTAGTGAGTTAGACATGGACTAGGCGCTCGAGCACTTTAGAAAGGAAAGGTAACACGGAAATAGGACGATAGTCAGAATAGGAAGTAGGTTTCGATTTTTTTGGCAAAGGAATAATTTGGGCATCTTTCCAAGCAGTTGGAAATACGCCCCAGGATAAGGAATAATTAAGTATATGATAAAGGATGGGAAGGATTTCGTCTAGGATAGGAAGAATCATCTTACGACTGACGCAATCATTACCGACAGCATTGGACGAAATCGATAATACGCACCTTTTAACATCACACGCAGAAACTTGATTAAAGACGTAATGTGGATAATTTGGAGTTGGTAGCGTGGAAAGATCGAGTAAAGTCCTAGCTTTAGTAGTCGCATCAAATTGCGATGAAGAAGTGAAATGCTGATTTAGTAAATCGATGTCAATATTATTGGAACTGTGATCATGTGTTGACTTTCCAACTCCCAGTGTTCTTAGAAATTTCCAGACTTTAGCTGGGTCTTCGCTCTCAACAGATTTATGGATGTGTTGGCGTTGTGCGTTCCTACACACCTTGCTGCAGTGATTTCTAATCGCAATATAGCTTTCCCAATTGCTAGGAGTCGGTCGACATTTATATTTGGTTTTAGCCATTGCTTTCTTTGATAACAGATTTTTTATTTCTTTAGTTAGCCACGGCGAAGGCAAGTGCTTGACTCTTATTGTACGGACTGGAGCATGAATATTGTATAGACGAATAATTACACTATTCAGATTTTCAACTTTTTCGTCGATGGATTGAGCGCTTTCCACAGATTCCCAGTTAATGTTGCGAGCATCACTACGGAGACTCTCTACATTCATGCCACCAAAATTACGTTGCAGAAGAATTTTAGTCTTAGGCTTAGGAGGACGAAGTTATATATATATATATATTAATATATATAAGCCTATATAATACATTATAAATATATACTACATATATACATCAAATAATTATATACATACAAAATAGATAAATTATAATCCTATGATGATTCAGTTTGTTCGTCTGTATAAGTCTGGCGAACTCTGGTTTTAAACATAAAACGGCTAGTGGACATCCTGATATCGAGAGGGAGAACATTCCAGAGAAGGATAGATTGTATATTAAACGAAGAATGTACAAGGCTAGAACTGTGAGAAGGACAGAGTAGAAGAAGGTTATTTGAGGAACGAAGATTTTTCTCATGTGTATTACAAAGAAATTGAAAATGAGGAGTAAAATACAAAGAATAAAGAGTACGTAGGCTACGGCGTTGGCGAATGGGTAACCATCGTAGCTTTAACCGGTACTCTGTAATATGATCATATTTGCGGAGATTGAAAACGAATCTAATGCAATTATTGAGAAGGCGGTCGAGCTTGTTGAGCTGATCTGCATTAAGGTCGAGATAGCACACATCACCATAGTCAATTATAGGAAATATTAAAGTCTGTACTAACATTGTCTTAGTCTTGACCGGCAGAAAGTTCTTCAAACGATACAGAGACCGTAACGCACCAATGACTTTACGACTGACATTTGCCACTTGAGTACGCCAATCAAGGTGGGCGTCAATATATAAACCAAGATCCTTGACGCTAGAACTAAACGGGATAATTTGCCCGTCAACAATTACATCTGGTAGTGCCTGCAAGTCAATCCTGTTCAATATGCGGGAACTGCCAACTAGAATAACCTGACATTTAGCAGGGTTCACTGCCAACCCAAACCGTTTCGACCAATCCTTGATAGCATTAAGATCTTGGTTTATTGCCTCTATTACAGAATGTAGATTTTCCACCTTGGATTGTGTGTAAAGCTGCAGATCATCGGCATACAGATGATACGCACAATGAAGTTCATGGGTAAGGTGATTTATAAATAATGAGAAGAGAAAAGGAGAAAGTATTCCGCCTTGAGGAACACCAGAGTACAAATCACACCATATTGACGAGGTTTCATCAACCCGTACTGACTGCTGGCGTCCATGAAGATAAGAAGAGAACCATTCCAGTACCATAGGTGAGATCATTAGATGGGAAAGGATTGAAAGAAGGAGGTCGTGACTGACGTTGTTGAAGGCGTTTGAGAAGTCCACCAAGATCAAAACTGTAACCTTGGTTTCCTCCACCCCCGCCCTCACATCGCCAGTCACCTTGAGCAATGCGGAGAGAGTACTATGTCCAGGTCTGAATCCAGATTGAAGTGGTGACAGGATGTTGTTGTGGTAAACAAACCCGGACAACTGTCTCTGGACGCACGACTCAAGTACCTTGGATAGAAAAGGAAGAATGGATATGGGCCGGAAATGTGTTAACAGAGTGGGATTGGATATTTTAGGTAAAGGACGGACATAAGCTTTACGCCATAAGTAGGGAAATTTACCTGTATCAAGGGAAAAGTTCAGGATATGGGTAAATACAGGTAAAATTTCCTCAAGGGTAACCGTGATCATGCGACGACTAATGTCATCGCAACCCACGGCTTTGGACTTATTAGAAAGGATAGTCTTTTTGACCTCACCTGATGATAAAGGAGAAAAGGAGAAAGAGTTTATGTTCGGGCGAGGTAAACCATCCAAGTTGGCCATGGTTTGACATTAAGTTTGGTCGTCTAAAGTGATAGTGGTAGTAAAGTGACGATTGATGTCATCCAAACTAATAGTCGTCGGCAGAACCACTTGTTCGTGAGGTTTACCAATTTCTAGTGATCTTAAAAACTGCCATACATTGGTGGGGGATGAGTAAGTAATGTTTTCGTGAATATGTCGGCGTTTAGCATTGCGAACCATCTGAAAAATATCGTCTTTACCTTTTAGCAGGAATGTCTATGAGGGTTAGATGTCTTGTATATAGGCATGCCAAGATAGTGGCGATAATTCCTGTACCCGACATGTGGTTGAAGATATGTTGCGTCGCGGCGTTCTCACTTTCCATGGTTTTTTCGGCTAGTACTTGTGGAGTAAAAGCCAGGAGGAAGCTCCTGGATGTCACAATTATGACAGCACCCGCAACCCTGTTGAAGAAACGGCGCTGCAAAAGTTGGTGGAATGCCCCACTTGGGCATTCCAGTGCCGTGAAGTCATCACCATCTTAAGCCATTCTCGACAATTTTAGTGTAGACCTCTTCAACAACTTCCATTCCGTTCTGTTTTGACATCTTTCCATCTCATTTGCGGTCTTCCATCTGGTCGTTTACAATCCCACGGTCTTCTTTTCAATATTGCTTGCACCATGTTTCAGGTTTTCTGGCTACATGTCCGGCCCACTGCCATTTTAGCTTGCCTACTCTTCTGGCAAAATCTGATACTTGACTTTCTTTTCGGAGCCATTTATTCGTCTTTCTGTCTCTTACTGTCACTACCAGCTTTCTCTCCATTGCCCATTGAGCTACTTTAAACTTTTACCCTTTGAGCTTTTTACTTTAAGTCAGTGGTGCGTTTTTGGAGAGCTGTCCTTGTAGTAACCCAAGCTGCAGCTCCGTAAGTAAGCACTGGCAGGACGCACTGGTTGAATATTCTCGCTTTTCTTCTTAAAAGCAAATGCCAGTTTGCCGAAAGCAGCCCAACCCAAACGGAATACGGATCATGTATCAATCTCGTTTACCTGGTTTGCTTTGCCCATCTTTATATCTTGCCCTAGGTATATATATTTATTGACAAATTCCAATAATGGGGTACCTCCTACTGCAATTGTTATTTTGCTGGAGTTTTCACTGGTCATAATTCGAATTGGCCGGGAACTGGTCGCGTCATTTGTTATGGAGGTGATATAGGAGATCGCGAAGCGAGAGAGATTGATGATGGTAGCCCTAGGGGCCGCTCCCCGACCACCGGTAGGCTGAGGCGGCGGCGCTGTGACCACTTGCGCCTCCAGAAATATTGATAAGCAAATATGGTGTGACCCGCCAGCATCCAACGGCGAACCAAATCCTGACAAGGTCCAGTGTACGACGCGATACTAACCGCAATTCGTGTGGCCGCCGTCAAGGAACACCGTGGTGGTTAGACCCAGCCACGCACCAAAGTGCAAAGCTACCTTTTGGCTTTCATATCTAATGCACCACACAATGCAAATTCCATGGGACCAGCAGCCGAAAGTTTGTCTGCCATTAAGGCATTATGGAGGAATAACGGAAAGCAAGCAGCACACAGTAATGCACAGTGCGAATTAGAGCGAGACAGCGTGACAGCTGCTGCATCTAATGCTATCTCGCTCTTAGCTTACTACCTGTCATTACCTGTTGCCATTTAAATTGCAACTTGCACATTATTTAAGAGAAAAATAACAATAATTAGGATTTATTTCACTAACAGAACAGATTCTTTGAGCTCGAATATTATCTCTAGGGCTGCACTTAGAACTTCAGTGTAGTAAGAAAAAGTGTTTATTTCATGATATTCTATAATTATTTTAAGTTTTTTTAGTTGGCCGGCACTTTTAGAATTAGCCCAAATTTTTATGGAGATGGTGACCATCTTTTAAATACCTACATAGACTCACGCCTGTTTTTCGAGTCCGGTCTGTAGTCTCTGCCTACCCGCAAAGACTACAGCCCGCCATTTACAACTATGTAAAACTAGCTTTTTCCCGCGGCTTCGCTCGCGTTGAATTCGGGGTAACACAAATCTCCTTTATTGTTTGGGGATGGGTAATAATGGGTATGCGGGGAATTAAGACATTTTCACCTTTTGACGTCTCACTCATTATAATAGCTTTTATAATGTGTCGTCCTAAGTGTTTTACTTATAGCCGTTTGCCATTACATAGATTTGGTGCGTTAAGATTCTACATTAACAGGACTGGAACATCAGCTTTCAGTCTGAAGTTGTGTGAAGACACTGCTGAAAATTCTTAAGAGTTCAGAAACTCTATAGGGTACGAAATAACTTGGTCAGTATCCATTACATTATCTACCGAAAGGTACCTACTCAACAACATTACCTTACATATACCAACATATACCTAGTCAAATGTCAAAGCTATGGTCCAATATGACTCTGAACACACCTTCGCATTTATAAAATTAGTAGAAATGAAATCGGTACCTACATACATACACACTTTCGCATTTATACCTAATATTAGTAGGGATTAGCCAAGGCAGTTTCAATAATTATAAGTTTATCTAAGCGAACGATGCCGAGATCATTTACATTAAAGAAGCTTATTTCTTAAGGATGTCATGTGCCGATTAAAGTTGGCGTATTGACGGTTGTCATTAGTGTAGTTCGTAGTTGGCGCCGTTGGCGGCGCTAGCGTCTTTCGCCATCTGTCTTGCATTGCTTTGGCGTAAGAAATAGACAGCTGTTGCACTGACACTCACGCGACTGTTACGCCGCCAAGCGGCAATTTGGGTCGCAGAAAGTTTGTCTTAAAAGCGGCAATAAGAAAAACATACATATAAAAAAATATGTAACGGGTCTGAATCGTGTTAATAAACGAAAAGAAAGATGAAATACCTTTCTATTTGTCCCGACGTTTCGGCATGGGTTACACCAGGCGTGGTCACGGGATGACTGATGTTCGTTAGCGCTGCCTCCGAGAAGTGCGGGTTTTGGAACCTACCCTAACTTGGTCTTCACAATTATTAACTTTTATATGTTCGGAACTGTCGGTACTTCGACACACAACACTAATGGTATCTTCACACTGGCGCGTAATATCACCTCGTCGGTGTCTACATTTGCTGATGACAGGATTCCAAGATGTAGATAAACGGTAACCCTCCTCCCGGTTGAAATTTGCGTGCCTTTTGATTTCAACCGCTTCCCGTGCTATTCTTGAAAAATAGTGACGGTCTGTGGAGAGAACCTGGGGCCGATGTAGCTCAATCCAGTGATTGGATCCTGACTCCAACAAATGCTCAGCTATGGCCGACTTGGTGGTTTGTCGGTTTTTGACGGCCGTGATGTGTTCCTTAACTCGTTCGGCGATGATCCATTTTGTTTGCCCGATGTAGGAACTACCACAGCTGCAATCCACCTTGTACACGCCTGGTGTTTGAAAAGGGATGACATCCTTTGGAGTACGCAGGTAATTTGCTACTTTGGAGTACGGACTATATACAGTCTTAATGGAGTATTTTTGTAGTACTGTTCCAACTTTATCCGTCACTCCTTTTATGTAGGGCATGAACGCTGGCGCTCTGTTCACTTCAGTCAGTCTCGACCTTTTCCTTGAACCTCGCATATTGTGTTTGTAACCGTTTTGCTTGAGTACCTCCCGAACATGTGTGAGCTCACTATCTAAGTGTTCGGGGTCGCAAATGTCATATGCTCTGTTTGTCAATGAAGCAATAACGGATTGCAAATATTGCGGGTGATGATGTGAATTTGCGTGTAAGTATCTGTCAGTGTGTGTGGGCTTCCTGTAAACAGTGTGTGACAGGTTTCCATTTTCTTTCACCTTGATCTTCACATCGAGGAAGGCTAACGATCTGTCTGTCTCCATTTCATAAGTGAACCTTATATTAGAGTGTATGGAGTTCAAGTGATCTGCTAATTGTTCTACAACCTGTTTGTTACCCTTTATAATACAGAACACGTCATCGACGTATCTCTTCCATATCTTTACGAGGAACGCCTGTAGTTGTATCCTTTCTTCAAAATGTTCCATCCAGATGTTGGCCATTACCGGTGAAACAGGGCTACCCATGGCCACTCCGTCAATCTGGAGGTAATATTGATCACGATATAGAAAATAGTTCCCGTCTCGGCAGTGTTTCAGTAGAACAGTGTATTTATCAGACAGACCGTTTAACCTTAGTTTACTCTCAACCACATCAAGGCAGTCTTGAATTGGAACGCTTGTGAATAGTGACTCGACATCAAAGCTCACCATCGTTGGGTTCTACTTTCATGCTCTTGATGACGTCTACAAAATGGCGAGAACCCTTTACAAACGACGATGTCTTACCTACTAATGGTTGCAGTACCGCTGCAATGTGTTTCGCTAGGTCGTAAGTGGGTGAATCGATCTGACTTACGATCGGGCGTAGAGGCACGTTATTTTTATGAATTTTCGGCAAACCATATATTTTCGGCGGTTGAACGGTCTTAGGTCTATAGAGGCGTTCAAACACATCGTCCGTGAAAAGATCTTAGTGGTCCTTGACAAGCGCTCGTATACGTTTTGTGACTCTGGCAGTGGGATTATATGACACCGGCTTGTATGTGGACACTTTGCTTAATAGATCCCGCATTTTATTATCATAATCACCGGAATTCATTACTACGGTGGCGTTTCCCTTATCGGCCTTAAGCACTAAAATATCCGTGTTTTCACGTAGCGCTTTCAGTGCTTGACGCTCTTCCGTAGTAACATTCGGTCTCGGTAGCTTCGACTTTCGCAAGATAACTGCAACATCCTGTCTCAGTGTGTCAGCGTCGTTGGATGGTAATTTGTTGCGCATTATAACTTCCTCGATGCCACTTATGATATTTTCATACGGAATCCGTTTGGGTGTCATAGCGTAATTTAATCCTTTAGTCAATATGTTCTGTGTGGCTGTGTCTATGTTTGTGCTCGATAGATTAATAACCGTGTTACTTTGGTTAGGTACTCCACTTTTTTGAACATACCTGTCGCGCTGACGTAGCAATTTAGTGTATTTCGCCTCATGTTTGATGCTACACAATTCATGGATACGGCTCGCTTGGTTGTATGTTACACGGTCGCACAGATCAAAATCTTCACGTGATAACACAGCACTGCACTCCACATGTAAACTGTATAGTTCACACTGCACACTATTTATATTGTACCTACAGTTCCGAATTAATTGTCTCAGGAGACGAACACTCGCGTTTTTTAGAATTCCTTCTGAGTGTGGTGTGTCTTTTCGCGGTTTAATACGCACTCCCGAGGGTACTACACCTGCATCGCGACATTTTACCAAGAATACTAACGATGATTCTAAACGCACACGTTTTACGCGAAGGAATTCTAGATGTTTGATTTTATTTACAAACTCCGGCCCGTAGCGGTTTGTAATAACTACTTTTAAACTACCACGATTTGTACACATATTAAAAATTATGTAACGGGTCTGAATCGTGTTAATAAACGAAAAGAAAGATGAAATGATTAATCAGCAAAATGATAAATTCCACCTAAATATTGAATTCCAAATCAACCGATAAAACAGAATAAATCAATAATATCTCGCATTGCGCTCGGCATATATTGCATAATAATAACTAGGGCCCAATAAACAGATCACCAGTTACGTATATCAAAACACGATTAATATTCCCTCATGCAAAATAATAACTTTTGGGAGGACATCATTGGTCGTTTTTAATCTGTATTATTTCCATAAACAATAGTGTAGAGCAAATACCGTTCGTAATAGGATCACTGTGCTTTCAATATTGTCGCCTTTAAGCATTAAATCTGGCAGGGACTTATTTACAATATCAGATATTTGGAACTAGCTACGAGACTAAAATTAGGTTTGATTTATAAATAAATAAGATATATACTAGGAATTATACTTTAAAAGCGCAATTGCACATAAAAAGCTGGTTATTGTTATACTAGAGGACGCCAGCAGCTACGCCTGCATTTTTTTAATTTACCCGTTTTGGCCGATCCCGTGGGAATTTCGTGAAATCCTTCCCTACGGTCCCCAAGGAACATACATGCCAAATTTCAGCTTCCTGCGCCCAATAGTTTCGGCTGTAGCGTGTCTGTCAGTCAGTCAGTAACGCAAGGATTTTATATATTAAGATTATACTAGACTTCACCCGCCCAGCAAGGAACGTAGATGGCAAATTTCAGCGTCTTACCATGAGTTGTTTTGGCTTTGTCTTGTCTATCAGTCATTTTTATGCATATAAGTTAAGTCAAACTTAATGCTCGGTACAGTATCGTGAACAGTAGGCATGTATTCTATTCAAAACATGTACTGAATTATGCTATTCAGATACAGCAGAAAGTTTGTGATCTAAGGTAAAAGTTCATAACAAGTTAGTTCACTAGGCAATTATATGTCTACTGTGTGTAAATTTAGGTTAAGCCTCAGCTAATAATAAGTAGAGCAGACTTGATTAGGCAGACAGATGCCCACGCGAGCAGTCTGCTTGGGCAACTATCACGTTAGTGACCTAGCTTAACTCGTAATAGGGTAATGAAGAGAAAATCTAATTTTTAAAAGTTTATAGCGTCTTATCAAAATAGTTTTCATCAAAATTACCTACATATTATCCTACCGATTACTATTACACTTTTCAACGTAAAATATTGAAAATATAAATAGGAAAATGTGGATATCGAAACAAAATCATACATATAACAGCCGTTTATTATAAGCTGAAATGAAAAATACACGCAGAAGTAATTCATCTAATTGAATATTTCTCGTAAATTATGAAAACCTAATTAGTTTTAACCTAAGTATGTAATAGGAAATTCATTAGGCATGCCGCTATTGACAATTATTTAAACACACGCAAATATTTGCCACAATGATTATGATACGTTATGATTAATAATATGATATGGTCAATATTTCAAAAACGAATTATACAATAGAAATAGTTTACAAGGTTACCCGTAATTTTCGGTAACGACTGCTGTGATTGAGTTTTCGAAGGGCTCGACTTTGAAGGTTGTCCAACACATATTTCATCGGTCATTTTGTTTGGCAACCAATTGTCCTGTGGCGTTATAGACACAGGACAATTGGTTGCCAAACTTGTCAAGACCTACTTTAAATTTATAATCCCATTGAAACTGAAATGGAAATAACGCACGTGTGAGATCGGTTATCATTCGAATAATTTTATTGTAAAATGTAAAAGTTATGAATATTGCAGAATGTAATTTTATATTAAGGGTACTTTAGCTTGTATGTAATATACCTATTATATCGTTATTGTTACATATGAAAAAGTTATTTTAGATACATGAAGAGCTTTACCACGATTTGAAAGGCTTGTAAATTTATCGACTGTCACAATGTAAATTGGTACAGTCGATAAATGGGGGTTACCGACCTATGTCGATGGACATAGCAATTAGATAACGGGTGGGACCGAAGCCATTAGGTACGTGTTCTTTAAGCCACAGCGGCAAGGGAACATCGATGACTCCTCTTTGTTGAATTTTTATTCTTCTAGCAAAATCTCGGCATCTATATTCCTATCACACAGTTCGCAACTAAGTCTAGATTTATCAAAAAGAATGAACAAGATAGTACTAGCTTTACGTTATTTTTATGAACATAATTTAGTCGGATTTTACAATAGTATATTATGTTGTTCAAATATTAACAATTGCTATCCATAATTCTTTTTTAAGGATATCTGTTTTATTATATAACAGCTTAATTAAACGAGATCTCTTCCTTTTCTAAGCTTTCCAATCCATTTTCCTGATGAAAAAAATTCTTGGTTCGGGCTACGTAATAATTAATTAGTATCCGCCGTCCTCCTTTACTTAAGGCGAGGTTGCAGTACAGTGCGTAGCTCGACCTCACCCCCCGCAAAAACAAAAACACGGCGGTGGCTTCAGCGAGTGAGTGGGGGGAGGGGAGGGGGGGTTTCGTGTGTGCGTGTGCCACAGCGCAGCGTAAAAAAACCCGTAGATGAGTTATGCGAACTTCAAAAGTGGCACATTAAAAATAGGCTAAATGTCTCATTTGGCTTTAGTCGCGTACGCGCTGCGGTCGGAAGCGCTCGTTTTTTTACTCGCGTGTGTGTACGTTACATTTGAAAATGCCGTCGTGTGTAATGAGATTTTGTACAAACTATAGTAGGAAAATGACTAAAAGTTATGGAATCACTTCTCATTCATGAGCATTACAATATTACAACGTTTTATTTACAATTTATAATAAATTCAGTATCACAAATAATAGAGTGAATAAAAAAATTGGCATTTAGCGAGTGTAAAAGAGAAGCAGTATTGTGCGTGTTCAAAGACTAAAAAACAAAGTATCCAGATGGGACATTCGTAATAATAAAATACTGATGTGTGTTTTTGTCAAGTAATAAAAGTGATTTGAGGCTGAATCAACACAATATATTATTATTATAGAAATACAAAATCATACGTAAGTTACAAACATTGACGGATGATCAAAGTCCATTCACTTGTTCTTGTTTTTCTCCTTTTAGTATTAAACAACTTAGTAGATTGTACTGCACAGTTTTCGCTGCCGACCCACCGTACCCCTGGCAGTACCCCTGGGGGTATGGTGGGTCTTTCAAAGCTTAACCGTACTCCCAGATAATATTTTTGTGTAATTAGTTTATTAATTTCAGTTCGTTAATTTCAAGTTCTACTATTTTGTGGGATCATTCCCAGTATAGTAGTAGTATTGAACAATTCTATGATAGAACTGTCCTAATTCTATTAGCACAACTTGATGAGGAGAACAGAACTAATGGGATAAGTAATTGGAAATGTCCCAGTCTAGTTCTATGTATGTTTTTACAAGGGTATTCAATAGAACTACTGGGAATGATCCGTAGTGTCACGACATCGCGCTCATATATCCGAATGAATATGTTTTGTAGACGTTCATTTGTTTAATGTGTAAAACAAATGAACGTCTACAAAACAAATGAACGTCTACAAAACAAATGAACGCCTACAAAACAAATGAACGTCTACAAAACAAATGACTTACAGAAAGTGATCAGCTATCGATAGTGATTGCAGAAAACAGGTGCATGCGATTTTCATCATTTTTTTTTTTAACGAAATTACGAAATCTGTTTTTACCATTTATTTTAAAATAAAGAGCTGTTTCTATTGATAATACTTTCATATAAATTCATTATGGAATCTCTAAGCAGTACACGTTTAAAATTGTGATTTAGTGCCATGTTTGACATTTTTTTTTTATCGAGCCAATCATTCCAAATCGTGTTTCTATCTTTACGATTTACTAGAAGATATGTTCAACTTTTATACTTTAATTTTTATTCATTAAAAATATCATAGTTCATGGGACTTTCAGACGTTCAAAAATCTTAAAAAGTACTGCAACCTCGCCTTAAACTATCAATTATTATCTGAATTTTAGGTAACTTAATACTTTCTTCGTGACTCTTAGCTATCTCTATTACTAATTACTTTATTTTGATAGATTAAGTGGATTTGCTGTTAAAAAAGAGACCGTTATTTGAAATTAATTGGTACTATCTGTAACGTTTTGTAGAATAATAATGACTTAAGATTTAAGTGGGTTATTATTATTATTATTATTTTATGCTTTATTGTACACCAGAAATACTACATAGGATATCATACAAAAAAAGCGAAGTACAATGGGCGGCCTTATCGCTTATAGCGATCTCTACCAGGCAACCTTTGGATGGAAATATTATTGGTCAGAAAATAGTGGTAGTTGTAGGTGTAACAGTTATAATACATATATATTTCTAAACACATACATATATACCTATTCATAAACTCTACTCTATGTACCTACATACAAATATACATATACATACATACATACAAATACATATATACATAAACATACAAAACACATAATTATACACACATACATAAACTATAGCCATGTTTTAATTATAGAATATTTTAGAAATTATAACTATATATTATAATAAATTATAATGAAAGGTAATATTCCTTCACTAAAGATTTAAATTTTGCTACCGTCTTAGCTTGCCTAATGTGCAGTGGTAATTTATTCCACAAGCGAACAGCAGTTACGGTGAAGGAATTGTCATAAAATGCCGTGGAATGTACTGGCATTTTAAGCCTCAAATTTTCTGATGACCTTAAATATCTATTATGTGTATCATGAAGGAACTCAAATCTTCCTTTAAGATAGGAGGGAGTTGAAGGGTTAAACAATATATTGTACAGTAAAGTGAGAATGTGAGCATTCCGGCGATGTCGAATTGGTAACCACTTGAGCTGTGTTCGAAATTGTGAAACATGGTCGTATTTGCGCAAGCCAAATACGAATCTTATACAGACATTTTGAATTCGCTCAAGTTTATCTAGCTGGTTTTCGGCGAGGTCTAGATAGCTGACATCTGCATAATCAATAATGGGTAACAGAAGAGACTGAGCGAGGGCAATTTTTGTAGCAGTGGGCAGGAAGTTTCTCAATCGCCTCAGTGAACCAACTGAAGCGAACACCTTACGACTCACTTCTTGTATCTGCGGTCCCCAAGTAAGAGTAGAGTCGATAGTGAGACCCAGATTTTTTACTTTGTCTTGTATATTAATAATAGTGCCATCAAAGATTATATGAGGGAGTAAAGACCAGTCAATTTTACTTTTCATTCTAGAGCTACCAATAACAATGACTTGAGTTTTGGTAGGGTTAAGTTTAAGCCCAAAAGATTTGCTCCACTTGCTGATTTGTGCCAAGTCACTGTTAATGATATCTAACGAATATGACATCTGCGACAGTGTTGACTGTGTGTATATCTGGAGATCATCTGCATAAAGGTGATAGGAACAGCGAAGGTTATTACAGATAGAATTTATGAATATTGAGAAGAGTAAAGGAGACAATACGCCGCCCTGGGGCACACCGGCATTTGTATTACACCAAGAAGAAAGTGAATTCTCGATATGTATACGTTGTCGGCGGCCACACAGGTAACTATGAAACCAATCAATCACCGTAGGAGATATGTTAAGAGAACAGAGGCGTCCAAGAAGAATATCAAAATCTACCGTATTAAAGGCGTTACTAAAATCAAGTAGACATAAAATTGTGAACTGTCCGCCTTCCATACCAGCCCTGATGTCGTCCGTAACATTGACTAAGGATGTGACTGTGCTATGACCCGAACGGAAACCGGATTGAAAGGGATTAAGAAGATTATTCTTACAGAGGAAGGAGTTGATTTGGTAGTACACGAGACGTTCGAGGACTTTAGAGAGGAATGGCAGGATAGAAATGGGCCGATAATCGGAAAAGGATGAAGGATGGGAAATTTTTGGTATAGGAGTAATTTGGGCGTCCTTCCACATCGATGGAAATATACTACTGGACAAGGAAAAATTGAAGATGTGGGTAATAATGGGTAGGATCGCGTCAAGGACAGGAATGATCATGTTACGGCTGACACAGTCACTACCAACTGCGTTGGACGTGATTGATACTATGCTCTTCTTAACATCACTATCAGTGAACTGATTAAAGACAAACGGTGAATAACTAGGGGTAGGCAATGATGAAAGATAATTAATAGTGCTTGTCTTAGTAGTCCTATCAATGAAGGACGAAGCAGAGAAATGTTGATTGAGCAAGTCAATATTGAAGTCAGTAGGATTGATGTGTTGACGTGCTTTGCCGACCCCCAGGGTTTTAAGAAATTTCCAGACCTTTGCTGGATCTCCGTTTTTTACAGAGCTGTGGATATGTTGGCGTTGTGCGTCCCTACACACCCTATTGCAGTGATTTCTAATCGCGATATACTTTTGGAGATTTAAAGCATCAGGTCTAATTTTATACTTAAATTTAGCTGCAGCTTTCTTACGTATCAGCTGTTTGATGTTTTCTGTGAGCCACGGCGATGGAGTATGTTTTATTTTAACGGGTCGTATAGGTGCATGTTTGTCGTACAATTTTGTGATTTGACGTGTAAAGATGGCAACTTTTTCATCAACAGAGTTCGAGTTAAAAAGATGATTCCAGTCAATATCACTAGCATCTTTACAGAGATTATTTAAATTGATGTTACGAAAATTGCGCTGCATTAATATTTTAGGCTTAACTTTTGGAGGGCGGATTTGGTAAGATAGGAAAAGTAAGTCATGATAAGAGAACATGTCTGCCGGGTATTGCCCGTGCGTGGCGACATGTTCCCTTGAGGAAACTAAGATAAGATCTAGAAGAGAAGGTGAAGAATTTGGAAAATGATGAGTTGCATTTAAAGGGAGAATTGACAAGTTACAACTTAAAGATGATGAAAGAAGAGAAGAAGAGCGGGAATCATTTTTAAGGAGACAGGTATTAAAGTCACCCATTATGATAATGTGATTGTAAGAGGGCACAAGATTGACCAGCATGGTTTCAAAAGAAGAAAAGAAATCTATACGTAATGAAGGACAATAGTAAACGCCGATTACTTTCTTTTTCTTTTTAACACGGGCCAGCGGCGCACCTAAAGATATATGGTAACTCTGGCTCATAGATATGGCTGTATGCACAAATATTACAACAAATAGTAATGGAGTTGAAGGAAGGAGTAGGATTGGTATAAGGGTGAACATAAAGGGTATGAGGTTTCTCTGTCCTATGGTACTTCACATCAATATTTTGTGATAAAGTATTGTATGTATGTATAAACTCACGCCTGTATCGCCGAAGGGGTAGGCAGCGGTGTAATACTTCACCCACATTTCGCCAGGATTTTTTTATTAATTTTTATTTTCATAATGTTACAACAAACGTTTTATAACAAAGCATTCAAAGTATCTCCTGAGTTAATGAACGTGCTAAGTTTTTCATACAATACTGACATCGTGTTAAATTTTCTTATATGCATACTAAATCCAGGAACATCGAAGCCACACAGCCTTTTAGTTGTAGTAAAGACATTTGTTTAATATTTGAAAAAATATAATGTCTTTAGTACAACTAAAAGACAATCTGTGGTGTCCTTTAAAACACAGAAACCCGCTTTCTTAGAAGCAAAGAAAGATTGAGCCAACCGCAAAATCAGCGAAACTAAAGGAAGTTCCGCTTGAAACATTTTGAAGCTCCTTCTACGATTTCACCTTAGCTTAATATCAATTCCTTCAGCGGTATTAAAATGTTTCTAAAAACATGCAGCTATAAAAAACGAGTTTGACATTTAGAAGATTTCATTAAATAAAATCATTTTCACGTTTGCAGCAAAGAGTTTTCCGCTTCGCAATTTTACAACGAACATAAATTCTAATTTATTTGACAGGCTGTTGTAGTGGAAACTGCAGGTAATAACGTAACCAAAGACTAATTAAGCATGACTTAGTGAGCGTAGTGTACATACGGCTTGACAATGCATAACAATGCACCTAATATAAGCGCTCGGAAGCTTCGTCCGACAAATGACATAGAATATAATATGAGAATTGGACCTCTGGGTATACTGAAATATAAAACTATGCTTGCACTGCATGTTGCTTGGTACAGCGCTTTGAGTTTGTAAGCAACTTTATGGTTAATTGTGTTCTGGTAATATAATAACCGTGAAAGTTTAGAGGAAGTGTTAAGAAGTTTAACAATAAAGGGATTTTGACCTCATTCAGCATGATGTTTGTAGATATATTATGTTGTTTTAGATTACATGTATCTAGGTTCATATATTTTATATATTATCATGGACCGCATATATGTATAAGCTGCCCTATTGCGGGCGACGAGCCGCCTCTCACTATTAAGAGGAAAGGCCATCGTCCACCACGCTTATTGGCAGACTACACACGTCCTTCGAGAACTATTTTGGAAAGTCTGAGACATGCAGGTTTCTTCACAATGTTTTCCTTCACCGTTTTGACATCCCAAAAAATGATGAAAAGTAAAACACGTATATAGAAAAGCACTTTTATAAAATTAAAAAAAAGTGACGTTGCGAAAGTTATACTGCACACGTTAGTACTATTAATTATTCTGTGACTGCACTAACTACCATAAGCATGGTGGCACAGAATCATAAAAAGTAAAGTATTAAATCGGCAATCATACGTACCTTGTATAGTGTAATTTTATTTCTTTATTTATTTAAATAAGGTACATTAACAGCATACATATAAAACTTTTCTTAAAACTAGTTAACAGTTATGTTTATATATGTGAGCAAATTATAGGTCTACACACCATTCATGTGAAAGTCGAAACAAAAATTACCAACAAGAATATAAACTAAAAACTGAAATTAAAAGCGAACAGAAACAATAATTACAATAAAATAACAGGTGAAAACAAATAATCAATTATTTTTAGATATGCAGCTTATTTTTAAGTGTTGCTTAAATTTGTATACTGAATGTGTGTATGAAAATATGCATTAAAAATCAAATATCAGTTTAAATGTCAAATACTGCACCCCTAACATTGAGTGGGCTTTAAATTTTGATCAAACCAATTTATCTTATGAACGGATTAACGTTGACCGATAAAGCCTCTTTTGTTTTAGACCAAACCCTTGTTAGCTAACTGACTGAATATGTAAATACTACTCAGCTGTTTAATTAGTCGATTAATACAGGTTATCGGTTTTGCGGCTATAAAGATTTTATTTATTCTTAAGGTATTCTGTTTAATGTTTGTTTTGAACAATAAGTGAAAAAGCTTTACTTTAGGCCGTCAAGGTGAGGGCCAAATTGTTAGACTGATTGCCTTCACAATATTACTCCACTCATTGTTTAGAAATTGGTAGGATAGAGTCCATTTGACTGGCAATAATAAAAAAATAAATAACCTGTATGTATGTAAACCATACATTCTGACCAAACACTTATCTTCTTGTTTTCAGATATTTACTTTACCTAAGGGCCCATTCAATTTTTTTAAATTCAATTTATGATGTTTAAAGCCTTTTTACAGGTACGTGGTAAACGTGAAAAATCGCATGATAAGCAATGTCAAAGTATAAGAAATATCCCTTTGTAATTTTATTGTAGATGGAAATCCATATTTGCAGCCCCTTGGATTAGGCAGAGTGACTCTCCCCTGCAGGAGATATGGACCTAGCAGATCGTGGTGTCTGAGGACGACCCGTAATGGTAGGCCACTCAAAACGTGTATAGCTTAATTTGACGCGAAATCATAAAGGTACTAATATACTACCAAAAAATATTTAGTACAAGATATCTATATTACATATAGCATAGACAGGAAAATCTCTCACAACTCCTATGTAAATCACTTCACAAATATTTGATTTGAACAGATTATATCGCCAACACTTGTATCAACTTCATATTTACGTAACAATCGAAATCTGTTTGTACAGCCTTGCAATCATTAAACTGATCAAGGGAGCAAATAAAAGCGTAGGTATTTATTTAGGCAAGAGTTGGTAACAAGTGGTTTTGCCGTATTTAAGTGTTAGGCATATATAAAAATCACAGTAGTTGCTGAAATATTACCTATTATTATATTCCGAGTAACATGGTCCAGAAGGACAAAAATTTTTGGCTTATAGCATGACTTGACTGGACGTAGTGCTTGACTTTGCCGATCTATTACGAGATAATAGATCGGCAAAGTCAAGCACTACTTGCACTGGCCATCACTTGGATAGGTGACCGCTCGTAGTGGCATTAATATCAGAAAGTTACCGTGCTTCGGAGGGCACGTAAAGCCATTGGGTTCTTGTTCTTGACAAGAAACGCTAAACGTCGGAGGCCTTTAAGCCACTACGCCAACCGTGCAGTCATATAATGTAGTTATCTATTTAAACGAATATTGAAGATTTATATTTGTATATGGTACAAATGCAATCCAATCTCAAAATTACATCCTCTACCCGTATTATTTAGGTTAGAACAAAACTAAAAAAGCTTTTATTTGCTGGAATATGCAACACGGTGATGCTCTTTGTTTGTAGACTATGATTTCGATGTCAATGAAACAAAATACGTTGACCGCCGTTCAGTCTACGTATTTTATATGGCAGAAGCAAATATATTTGTTTTTAAATAATGATTTTAATGTTCGCGGTCAATAAGTTTTTCTTTTAGATCAGGGTTACGTGCTTGATATTCAATTTTATATTGCAATGAGCAAGGATAATTCAATAACGCCTGCCTCGTCAATCTTATATTTCGGTTTTGAACTTTACTGTAATATGTAGTAACTTGTAAAATTATAGCAACGCAAAATAAATTGTTTTGACAAGCATTATGTTTAAGTTGCAATACACATACATTGTACAAATAAATCACAGGTATATATATATATATCCCTTATTTGACAAGAAACTCGTGATTGCATGTCTTAAGGCCGGTTTCAATATTCGATCTATCCATGGAATTGCCTAGGAGTGATACATATTTGACATAAATTCCATACAAAATATGTCAAATAATTATGTATTGTAGCTTAAGTAGCCAAATCACCTCACTTGGTAAAAATATTCTAAAATAAAAACAAATATGCAGAATACTATTTCCTACGACAAACAAGCACTTTAATCGTGATATAGTGTTGCGCTACATAACGATGCATTTGAAATCTCACTTCCTTTTCTACGAAGCCAAAGCTGCTCACGTTACAGTTTATATGAAATTCATAATAATTTTTCATGAATTTCCATACATTCATAATATCGAAACCACCGGTCCTCCGGTATTCACGCGTGCTAGGCAATTAGCACCCGAGAGGTACGTTAAAGTCAAGGAAGAGTTTCGGCGTATGCAGGAGTTAGGTATTTGCAGGCCGTCGAAGAGTCCTTGGGCAAGTCCCCACGTCGTACCTAAAAAGGATGGGCAGTTACGTCCGTGCGGCGATTATAGAGCCTTGAATGCAATAACTAAGCCGGATAGGTACCCCATACCGCGAATTAATAATTTTACATACATCCTAGGTAATAAGACAATTTTCTCTCGTTTAGACATAAACAGAGCATATCATAATTTATTAGTCGCGCCGGAAGATGTCGAGAAAACCGCGATTACTACACCATTCGGACTATACGAGTTTATGCGTATGACCTTTGGGTTAAGAAATGCGGCTCAGACATTTCAGCGGTATATGAATAATTCTGTTTTTCAGGGATTAGAAGAAGAATTTAGGCAGGAAGGCGATGATTTAGATTCTAATTTTTATTTTTGTTATATCGATGACGTTTTGGTGGCTAGCAAAACAGCGGAAATTCATAAGCGTCACTTAAAAGCGATTTTCGAACGGTTGGATAAGTTCGGTATTACTATCAATTTATCGAAATGTTGCTTTGGCCAAACAAAATTAGAATTTCTTGGCTATGAAATTACGCCAGAAGTGATTAGCCCGCTGCCAAATAAAGTACAGGCAATTTCAGAATTCCCGAAACCCAAAACTATTGACGAGTTGAGGCGTTTCTTGGGAATGGTGAATTTTTATAGGTCTAGTTTGCCTAGGGCCGCGGAATATCAATCAGTATTAAACAGATATTTACAAAATGCGAAAAAGAAAGACAAATCGCTCGTTCAGTGGACGGACGAAGCGGATGCAGCGTTCGCAAAATGTAAAAGTAGCCTACAGAATGCAATTGTGTTGTGTTACCCAATAGCAAATGCGGAGCTTGCAATTATGTCTGACGCGTCCAATAACTGCGTTGGTAGCGCATTACAGATAAGGGTCGGCACACACTGGCGTCCATTAGGTTATTTTTCTAAGAAACTTAGTGATGCTCAACTAAAATATAGTACCTATGATAGGGAACTTTTAGGGATATATTTATCAGTGCAACATTTTAGGTATATGGTAGAAGGTAGACCGTTTATTATTTACACTGACCATAAACCGCTTGTATACGCGTTTTCGAAAAAACCCAGCGATAAAGAGACGCCTAGACGAGTTAGGCAGCTCCTCTTTATCAGTGAGTTTTCTACGGACATACGGCATATTAGCGGTTCTGACAATGTTGTTGCAGACGCGTTATCGCGCGTTTCGACGATTGCATGTCCGACTGCGCTCGACTTCGCAGAATTAGCTGTAGCGCAACGTACGGACAAAGAATTGCGTAGGTTGTTATCGGAACCTAGCGAGCGGTTGCAATTTAAAGGAATTGTTTTGCCGGACGGTCAGGATGAAATTACATGTGAGGTGTCAACTAACGTCGCCAGGCCGTACCTACCTGTAGACTTTAGGAAAAAGGCATACCAAGTGGTTCATGATATGTCTCATCCTGGGAATCGAACAACTAGGAAATTAGTTGCATCTAAGTATTTTTGGCCCAATATGAATGTCGATGTTCGAAACTGGACCAAAACCTGTATTCCGTGTCAGAAGTCGAAGGTTATCAGACATACGGTTTCTGGACTTGGACAGTTTCAGGCTAGCGATCGGTTCGAACACATACAGTGGATTTAGTTGGTCCATTACCTATATCACCTGAGGGTTACAGGTATTGTTTGTCGGTAATAGATCGCACCACGGGTTAGCCGGAAGTATACGCATTGAAAGATATTAATGCTACTACGATAGCCTTATCACTGTATGAAAATTGGATAACGCGTTATGGCTGTCCTGTTAGGATCACTACTGACCAGGGCAGGCAGTTTGAGAGTAGTCTATTTACCGAGCTAATGCAATATTTAGGTATAAATAAATTAAGAACTACGGCCTATCACCCGCAAGGGAACGGCGCCGTAGAGAGATTTCATCGTGTGTTGAAAGCAGCTCTCATGGCTCGCAGGGAGAAAGGAACCTGGGTCCAGGAGCTGAATACCACTTTGTTTGCATTGCGGGCCACACCACGTAGCGATACGGGAGTTAGCGCCGCTGAGTTAGTATTCGGTAAAACGTTAAGGTTACCCGGTAATTTTTACGGCAGTAAAAACATAAAAGTTAGCGATTCGAATGAATATGTAATCATGGTTAGGGAAGCTATTAGAAATCTTATACCAAGACCGACAAAGCAACGCGATTCACGTAACATTTTCGTGCACTCGGATTTGCGTACATGTTCACATGTATTTGTACGGGTTGATTTAGTTAAAAAATCGTTACAGCCACCCTATGATGGTCCTTATAAGGTCATAGACAGGTGTGACAAGTATTTTCGATTGCAAATACATGATAGACAGGTAAATGTATCAATAGATAGGCTCAAACCGGCCTACATACTTAACTATGATCCCATTTCGCTAGACGAACAATGTAAACATAGTAACATAAATAATTCAAGTGGTAATAATAATCTTAGTAGTGACGAGTCCGGTACCAAACCGATAACTCGGACCACACGTAGCGGTAGAGCTATCAAGCGACCGATAAGGTTCGCAGAATGAACTATGACGAGACTCACAGTATAGTGAGTGCCGTAGATGTCTTGCACAGGTTCGATTCCTGTACGAGGTAAAATGTTAGTGGCAGGTTATATCCGCCGAACCCAAGACATAGTCGTAGGGCTAACTTCATAACCTATATACAAAAGCCATTTTTGTAATTGAATGTTATTGTGTTTATTTTATTTGTGTGTGACATACCTTATATACGACAGTAATGCAGTGAATGAAATTCAAATCTATTATTGTTCGACCAGTGCGAAATAATACTTATGATATTTTAACCACTGCGCTATTGTCGCAGATACAGATACTTACTTATTTTGTTATTGTGTAAAATATGTGTTGCAATCTAAATGTATAACTTTTAACATTTTATCGCAGTATTGTAATATTTGTAATTAGGCTATGAAATATAGCAATGTTTCACTTTAGTGAATCAAATACTGACACATCAATTTTTACATGAGTTTTATGTTAATTATTTTACTGTATGTTTTATTCATTCTGTAGCCAGACTTTGCTTGCTAACAGTAAATATTTTATTGTGTATTCACGTGTCTAAGGTGGGTTATGGCCAAAGTAAACCCGAACATAACAATGTTGCAATTACACAAAGTGTGTCTAATGAAGTAATTGGCCAAAGATTAAATGGGTTGGAAATTGTTATAATGGTATTCGCTATATTGTTAGGACTTGTGTGCCTGTTGCGAAACCAATGCAAGAAGCGGGTGCGAGATTGGTTCCGTAAGGAAGCCGCCGTGGCCGGGTGGTCACCGCCGGTGGTCAAAGTGCACACCGTGCAACCTGCAGCTACGTCGCATAATGCAGACGTGTATCAGTAAGAAACATATTGTAAAATTTACGTTATCTGGACATGTGAACGTACAGTGAATTTGTAATAAAGTGTAAAGTGAACATTGCGTTTATATTAAATGTTTTTTTTTTTTTTTTTTGTGTGAGTCAGCATTAATGCGAGTCGAGCCACATTGCTGGCCTTGTTATAATTATTGTAATGATGTACCGAAATGTATGAAACTTCTGCAGTTCGATAGAAAATACACAGGTTTTTATTTTTGTGTGATGATTTGTAAAGTAGCTTCTTCTTATAAGAGGGGGGCTACTGTAGGGACACATGTGTGTTATTGTCGAGTAGACATAATGTATTGGCGTGTGTGCCTACGCGCGGCGGCGCCCGCGATCGAAATATTTCTTCAGTCGCAAATAAACCTTTGTTTCGAAGTAACGTTGTTCATGTTCCGCTCCCTCGCATCAACCTCGAACACTATAGTAAGATACAGCATTTCAATTGACCATAATTGGGCTGGGACCTTACAAAGATAACAGTCCTCTCCTTAACCTTTGTGGTATTATCATATTATTATTTAACATTGTTATACCTTAATTAATTTTTAATATAGGTGAGACCTATTTGAAAGTATATTTATACCTCATAGCAAAACGACGCCGTGTAAACATAACAAAATATTTATGTAAAGTAAGGTATTGCGTGACTCGCAGTATTATTCCATTCTTTATATTTGCTGAGTTCCAAAGATTTACATGGAAGTGTTTGAGTTACGCGTTTAACTGGAACAAGTATAACACTGGCCACGAGTATATAATCTATACATATTATAAAATAAAGTTACCTTTTCGAACTGTCTGTCTGTATCAACGCGATAAACTCCAAAACTACCGACCATTACCGAACATTTTTATATGGTTTTCACCAATAGATAGCGTGATTCCTGTAGAAGTTTAGATGTACAAACAAACAAGTCGGCGCTGGACCAGTTTGAAAAATAATCCCTTGGCTCGCTCATAGAGTCGGGGCACACTAGAAACAGGTTTTGTATACGAGTGTCAATGTGCGTGTAAAGTAGCACTGGAAGCGACGATGTCTTGCTAAGCGATTCTCGCCCTTATGGTGGTCTAGCGGGCAGTTGTTCGACTGTACAATTCAAACGGGTCAGCCGCAGGTGAATTATACCAACGTTTTAAAGTACACTTTATAATCATCTATGACATAGCACATACAAAATACTCAACTTTGATGACGCAGGTTCTCAGAATAATGTTTTACCTCTATAAAAATAATAGGAGGCTAGCGTATGTGACTGCTGATCGGAGGTCCCGTGTTCGATTCCCGGGTTGGGCAAAAGTGTTACTGGGTTTTTCCGAATACTCAGTAGCAGCCCGGAGTCTGGTGATGTGCCCGGTAACGGCAATAGGCTCGCCTCCTATTACGTGGGACCTAAAAATTCATGGCCAAATATGGGTGTAATACTTACACCTCTACCTACCCCTTCGGTAGTACCTATGCCTACTATAAATAAAAATAAAAAGTACTATATTAGTTGGGTTAAACAACGTAGCGAGGTTTTTTAATCTAATTATTCAGATAACGCTAATAAAGCCGCAGGCGGCATTTAGTTAATTTTGAATTTATAATTTCCACTCACAGTTAGTTAAGTTAATAAATGTCATAATTTTATATAGAATATGAGCGTGTTATAAAATATCTCGGTATAGTAATATTTTTATTTATAGAGGTGATAAGATTAAGTTTTACATAAAGTTTAAACATGTTTTGGAAATTTCTTGTTTTTACTGGTAAGTAAACTGATAATACGTAAACAAAATGTACATGTCATAGTCAGAGTAAGGCTTAATGTTTATTTTTATTCAACGACCGTCTTCACCCTAATTTAACATTAAAATATCTATATACCTGAACCTTGAGGCACACATAATAACCGTTTGCCGTTTGATTATGAACATACACTTTATTCTGCTAGTACGTAATATGTTTTTGCTTCAGGTAAGATTGCCGGATCGTACCCAATGGGCTGTACTAATTTTTCACTCGAAATGGGCCCGTAGGTGAAGTAAGTAGGTATCCAAAAACAAGAAAATGAGTGTTTGGTCAAAATTTATCGTTCACATATAATTCAGATTATTTCCTTTTTTATTACTGCCTGGAATCCTTAACACCTGTTGTTATGCAGTCAGTTGAGTCCAATAGTGAAGGTCATCAATCTAATAACATGGCCCTCACCCTGACGGCCTAGAGTAGAGCTTTTTCACTTGTTGTTCAAAACAAACATTAAACAGAATACCTTAAGACCACATAAAACATTTCTAGTCGCAAAACGATAACCTGTATTAATCGACTAATTATACAGTTGACTAGTATTTACATATTCAGTCAGCTAGATAACAAGGGTTCGGTCTGAAACAAAAGAGGACTTTATCGGTCAATGTTAATCCGTTCGTAAGATAAATCGATTTGATCACAATTCAAAGCCCACTCAATGTTAGGGGTGGAATGTTTGACATTTATGT
Organism: Euclidia mi; assembly: GCA_944739405.2. Taxonomy (NCBI): domain Eukaryota; kingdom Metazoa; phylum Arthropoda; class Insecta; order Lepidoptera; family Erebidae; genus Euclidia; species Euclidia mi. Next base: position 33,767,051 of record OX123202.2, on the reverse strand, counting down.
GAAAACTTATTAAGAAAGCACAATGTACCTATTTGTGTAGTGATTATGTAGGAATTACAATTTGAAAGACTAACGATTTGTTGTGAAAATTTATGACTTACTTATCATGTGAATAAGTCGACAGTCTAATGTAATTCAAATTTCATCTAATTATTGACATAAATCAAATTTAAACTTCTAAAAACAACGAAAAAATCCTTATGTTTGTACCTTCTTAAACATTCTACACAGATAATATTGCAAGAACATTATCTGCGCCGGAGTCTGGAGTACTTTAAAACTTGCAAATTACATCCGATAACAGCTATGTACTTCATAGGCATTATACAGGAAGCTTTCGCCTGCACAGCGCAACTTAAAAAGTAGATTTCCATCTCGGTACGATTGGCAAACCTGTAAAGCTATTTGCAATGACTACAAATCGTTGCTTCCGCTTCCGTCTGCCATACTTTTATCTGTCTTCAGAAACAAATGGTAAATATCTGAGTAATGGTAAATACTGGTAATGGTGCAATTTTCTCTATCTTACAAAATGGGCACTTTTCAAATGGGTGTGCATGGATGGCGTAAAGGTTTTACGCCATCCATGCACACCTTTGCGGGTAAAATGGGTTCGAATCACACACGGAAAAGTATTTTATTTGATGCAAAAATTGTGTGACCGATATACAGGAATGATTTAAAACGCGGTTGTCCCTTTTAAAATTAATAAATAATCCTATCGTATTTGTGTAGCTAGTGGTAATGTTGTGATCCATATTCGACTTCTTGATTTTTAACGTTACGCTAAAACTTAACTGGAAATTAATATGTAGCATTAGAATATATTATATTTGATTATGCCGACTTGTACACAAAACAATGGTCGATTTTAATTACACCAATCAAACTACGTATCAGATTCAAACTAAATTTTAAGTTTTATATTTAATTTGCATAAACTAAATAGGTACTGCTTTTATATTTGCCTTTGTACACCACATCCTTTATTTTAGCCCTCCTTCTAGAGACGCCGTTGTAGGTAAAAACAGATAGAGGTTATCTGGACGTTTCCAGCTCTCCAATAAACGCTTTACGATAAGGCCGGCTATTGTATGTTTCTGATAGAGACTTTGTGACATAAACTTGTATTTATATAATCATCTTTGTAGACTTTGCCGGAGGGTAAATCAGGCTTCCTAAATTGAAACGTTATCAGGACTAGCAACATTGCTTAATCGTTGTTATACAAGTGTAGCTTGCTGCTCAATATCGTAATTTCAGTAACCAATTAACTGCGTTAATGAATCTCCGGTCAGTTTACCGGCGTTCGATGTATAATCGATATGCAAAATATCTCGCACTGAGTATATTGCCTTATTACTTAAGGTTTTCTATTACTCCAGTTTCACCTGCACCCATACTTGCTATCATGGCTTTGTTATAAAGCATAAGTAAAAGAATTAGAATTATAATGCAGTGATAGCCCAGTGGATAGATCAACGAACTGCAACGCAGAGTGCCTCGGGTTCAAACGGGTGGACCATCGAGAAGAAACCAGCTAGTCTGAAAGTTCTCCATAATGTTCTCAAAACACATGTTAAGTCTGCAAACAAGCTCTGATCTGGTGTGATGAACTCTGGCATAACCTTTCTCATGAAAAGAGGCCTGTGACCAGCAGGGATGCAGATTGAAAACAAGGGCGATGATGAGTTTCGTAACATTTTATAATTTAATTTACGTTTCGTGAGGTTTGTCTCGTGTCTGATGTCTGAAGTTTATATTTAGACAAATTGCTTTTGATATTGCCGTACCCTGCTAGCTATGGAGGAAACATTATATGTTTAAGTAAAAGTTTCTGCTTACAAATCGTTATTTTTGTTGAAATTCATTGAGTCGATTTGGATTTTATTCTAAACAAAATAACGGTATGTTTCTAACGAATACCATTTTATGATCAGGTTGTTTATAATTTGTGATTTTATTCTGGTACGCGGTTGAATTCTATTTATTGTCATGAATTATTGACGTTTTACTAGAGCTACTTAATATTGTCACAGACAAGATAATACCGATATTGTCTTTCATCCAGCATCACAAAGTTTTATGAGTAAGAATTAGTACGGCATCTTAGTAAAGCATTGTTTACACTGAAGCCTTAACAAGTTTTTCTTGTAAGCTGGCGTTATACCTGTTGTAAAATTACGGTAGAATGTTGTGCGCAGGATGGCGATAAAAACTTGACGTAAACTGTGATGACGGAGACAGGTTCAAATTTAGAAGGCAATTGACTTTGTAAATAACACACGCCTTTATGTCTTCGAAGGCCTTTATGAAGGTAAGAAGATATTTTATAGTTGTTGTGGGAACAGAAACCTTTGTAGTTACACCTTTACCTTTACCATTTTACTACCTATAACTAGTCAAAGTTTTAACTTAATTGCATAAAGTTTGGTCCGGTGTGAAAGCAATTTACAACACACAACGTTGTGTAAACGGCAAAATGACTGATTAAACCACTACCCTGTGCAGTCGTATTTCAGTTTATATGTCTAAAATTTATGATTAATATTTGGATAACATAATATGCATTTTTAATTATATTAGCTAGATTTACCCGAGGTATTTTCTCTTATATGACAAAAATACTAAAATATTCTCGATTGAAACCCTTAGTCTAATTACAAAAACACAAAAATGAGTACCTAAATTATTCAATTGTAATTCATTCACATACAAATAAATAATTTTACGGAGCTTATTTTTCTACCATTAAAGTAATTTGATACGCTGTGAAACAATAATGGCCGATAAGTGGACCTATAGTCCATTTGATTGGTAATCATTATATTCTAGCCAGTGCGAACACATTTAGCATTGATTAATATCTATAAACCACACAGGGAGTGAATATCGCCAAAGTAATCGGTTAAAAGTACGTGCCATTATCTAGACAAATCAGGAGGTAGTGTTCTATTTCGGCAACAGTAGAGCCGCAACTGCACTCAAAATTGGTATCATATGCAGGAACATTTGACGGCGCGCTGACATTTGACTGAAAGGTCAGACAGTAACGAAATTTCTAGTGAATATAGCTCTTCTATTGCGGGGAAGTGGTGGTATATCCTTTTGTATTAGATGAAAGCGTTGGTTGCCGCGTATAAACGTATGTACGAGTATTTACCAACATCCAAGTGCTTGGAATATCGGAATCTTATGAATTTCTTTAAAAGCAAGTTTTGAACTGCAATAGCAAGAATATGACTGGCTGACTTCTTGGTCGCAATTGTGCGTGTTTTCTCTGAATTCTGTGCATTACCGTATATATACGTATATGGGGAGTAATATAGTGGCGTATATGGAACTCGTAATTGTGCTCGCACATTTTTTTTTAATTTTCTGTAGTACGTCCATAATTTTATAAGCATTGAACAAAAAGTATCAGTGGATTTGCCAATTACATCTCGCTCTACTATATGAGGAACCTAGAGACTATCGAGCTCAGAGTTTATAAAATATAACTATTCATATAAGGCGTTAAAGCATATTTCACAAATGGACATCTTGAGAAAGTTCAACTTCATATAAAATTATTATTAATTTAGACAGCTGGGCTGGTTTGCTTTAGTCTGAATGACTTTAAAAGTCAGTGCAACTTCTTTGAATGTGACTATTTTGTATGCAGACGTGGTTGGTCGTATCGTTATAACGTTTGTACATACATTAAATTATTTCGTCAGATAAAACAATAACGATGACAAAAGTTACTTAAGCATGCTACATTTATGAATTGGTTTTTAGACACCCGATAGATAATGTATGATATAAAAACTGCAATACACTCATTTTTGTTCATTTTCCCTCATTTATACATTGAGTAATTCATTGGCAACGATTGGTGTAAGCCGAGCAGAAAAAATATGATAATGGTATTTCACTATTATTTACGATTCATTAGAGAAAGACCCGTTATATTAGTATGCAATGCACTCTTAGTTATAAATCCTTATGCCATAGTACACGCTTCTGCTTAGTTTGGGACGAGATGGTGTTGTGTGAATGTGGTAGAATATTATTATATTATTATTAAAAAGCACGCCATATTTAACCGATTAATAAATAATTTGAAGATCGTTTTAGCTAGAATAACTTTTGCTAACAAAAATATTGTGATATTATACAGATAATAGCTGGCCATTAGTAAATAAATAAGGTTAATTTATCAAAGAGATGTTTATTATTTTGCTGCAAAATTCAGAAGACCTCTCAGAAGAGTTATAATTTGCACAAAGACAAAGGCACGCTTTTTATTCCAAGTACAATCTATTTTTTTACTGAAGAGCTGGGTTGTTCGGTAACTGATACTAGTTAGTATATATACAAAATATTTTTCATTTGTTTGTCTATTTTATCAATATCATAGCGTTATCCTGCATTTGGTCAAGTCTTTCATCTCAGTACTTGGGGACCGCTTCCTAATCTAAGAAGATTTGTCAGATTCTTGGTTTTTCTAGATAGCGACTCTTTTCTAGCCTTCGCTACCCAAACTACACCAAACGCTCAACAAAAATACCAATTCAATATTTGTCTTTAACTAGTTTCAGTATATAAAGTCCTCTTGACCGATTTCGGCCACGGCGGCTTGTCTATATATGAGACTTGCCATCTGCGCGGGACATATTATAATGAATAGAGAGTGCACTTGTATATGCGCACACACTTGATGTGTGCGCATATACAAGTGTACACTCTATCCCCTCACTCTCATGGTTTGATGGGACGCAACAAGCGACACGACCGGAGAGAGATTGGGCGCAGACTCCGAACTTCTATTGGGTAAATCCTAACAGAAAAACTCAATACCACTTTTTGTTCGACCCGGGAATCGAACCCGAGACCTGATGATCCGCAGTCACTTACACTACCGCAGGACCACAGAGGCAGTCCAGTATATTCAAGGGTGCTAACTCCCCATAAAGAATGTCAAAAATCCTTATGCCAGCCGGGACCGATAGTTAAACATGGCACGGGACAAGCAAGATCTAAAAGTTGAAAATGTACATAATTTAAAAAAATATGGCTATAGTGAGTTGCGCCGTGAGTTTAAACCCAAGTCAAAGTCAAAATCATTTATTCATTTAGGCCACAAATTGACGCTTATGAACGTCAAAAATTAAAGTAATTCTACACTTACATTTACTGCCGCGTTCGCAATGAAATATGTGGAACCACGAGAAAGAATGGGCAATAAAACTAGTGGCCACTCTTTTTAACTGCCAGTATAATGGTTTTACATGTTATCTTTGTAAAGAGCTGTAACTGTTTCACATTGTGAGTTATCAAGACTCTCTGTATAGTACTAGTCTATCGCTGCCTTTGCTCGATGGCCGATTAGGAAAGGTTATAAGTCTTCTTCTTCTTCTCGAGTCGTTGGTACAGAATTCAAATGGCACCAGCCCAGTATGTGGCCACAGCAACGGCATTGTCGTTGGCTTTACATAGAACGGCCTCCGAAAATCGGTGCGGATACTTAGGACACTCTAGCAGGTGACTCATGGTCTGTTTGGGAGCACCACAGTCGCACTGTAAGCCGAGTCAATCATACCCCATTTCGCTAGGTTATGTCTGCAGCGGCCAACCTGGCTTCGTAAACGATTCAGGGATCTCCATATGGGCCACTGCAGATTACTGCCGGGGGGTAGATGTTCTTTCAGGAGGTGGAACTGTCTCATGCCATATTTTCTTCTTAAACTAGTCGGATGGTCTTGACTAGCCTCAGTATATCGCAAGAAGCTTTTGCGGCTCTTAAGTCTACCACGGGGCAATCTATGGTTGTGCAACGGGTGTCGAGGGTCCTCTTCCTGGCGGCGTTTCTTAACAGCGCAGGCCACTTCTCGGCGAACCGCGGACGGGGCAATGCCTGCCAGAGGGTAGATTTTATTTAGAGGTGTGGGCTTTAGACATCCTGTTATTATGCGACACGTTTCGTTCAGTGCAAAGTCGTCTTGCTTTGCGTGAGCAGATCGATGCCACACTGAACACGCAAATTCACCCGCGGAGTAGCATAAAGCTAGGCCGGTTGTTCGGGCTACATTAGGCGATGCTTCCCAGTGCGTAGTATACAATTAAACATCTAATTGCCCTTTTGAATATAGACTCTCCTAATCATATTTGACTGTAATAACCAGTCTCGAATAACCAGTCTCGGGCGTGGGACTGCACTAAGAGTGATTTCAGATTACCGTATTCTTCTACGCGTATACGGTCGTTTCTGCATACGCGTTTAAACGCGCGCTTCAAAAACCGGACTCGCGTAAACGGGCATATTTTAGCGTGTTCGCTCGGAACGGTAGTGACATCTTGTCAGTGTCAATATGGATTCTGATGGCTCGCGCTTATACGAGCTTAGAAGGACGTCAAAGCTCGCACGAGTTGCACGTATGCCAAAAGGTGCACCTGTACGTGCCTACATGCGCTTCCAAAAACGAGCTTATACGCGCGTATCAAACGTTAATCTGAAACCGCCCTAATCATTAAATATTAATTACCGGTTTAGGTTACGCAATATTTATTGACGTAAAAATACTAGTCCCTAAAGATATATCAGCGCGTTACCTGCGTGGGCAGGTAAACCAGTGGTGGTTTACCTCATAATATCGGTCCGACCCAATTCTCAATATCCACTTATTATACGAATATTTCCTTAGAAACGTGCCTTTGGAACCAATCAAGGTGAAGTGATATCAATTCCGACGTGTTGCTTTCATTAACATAATTAAATATAGTGTAATCGGTTGACGATCTCGGTTGTCGATTTGAATATTATTATACTTAATCCGGTTAGGATAGTAATTTCGGAGGATTTTGGTAGTTGCTTGGATAAAATTGAGTATATTTTGTTGTACTTGAGATACATTATTTGACGTCAGAGGTCGCTCTATTTGATATTCGGACTGAAGGACTCACGCTATTTTATACACTTTGGACTGGCGACTTTACCCCAGCATCGATTCTACAGCGCGTTTTAGCAAAATTCTTTCAATGGATATACTCACTTTGATTGTTATCAACATTACATTGTACATAATATGTATAGACGTGTGGGGTTGTGTGTCTTGAATTAATAGGGTGGGAAAAGTAAAAATTGGTTAAATACGCGAGTTTATTATTCTGAGCAAATTATTAATTTCAAAAAATTAAAATGTACAAATTGGACGTGAAAATATGTTTACATATACCACAGATTAAACAAATGGATCAGTCAACGGTCGCATTGATTCAATTATAAAGAACAATGGCAGAATTTGGTCTGGGTTTGTTGTGGCGACCTGAAACTTCATATGAACAAAACAAATAGTTTTTTTTTCTACGATTTTTAATATTTTCACTTTGTCACGTTAAAGCTGGAGTATTTTGTTATGATAAAAAGCATTCCAATTGATTAAGAATACTTTATTATTTTATTGTTGCCATAGACCATGGTGTGACAGAAATAGACGTGAGTGCTATATCCGTATCGATTATTAAATTAGTAATCGATACGATCGACTTTTATAGAGTTGGTTTGGTTTAAAATGCAGTTATTTAATATTTAATCAACATTATATCAATAAGCTAATATTTTTGAAGCATAACAACGTTTAAATCAAATAAAAACGTCACAGTATCGTTTTAATGTTGTATCGATTTGACATAAAATCGATTTAAAATGTGCAGCTCTGCTTTTGTCTTAGGCTGTGACAGTTAGAGGCTACAAAATACTTCTGGGTTTTGATGTCAATCTGACATATCTATAAATTAAAAGAATTTGTGTTTTATAATACGAGTCGGCCAGCCGGTTCTACCCAACCGATTCGCATGATTTTTTTTTAAAATCAAGCTCTCTCTGCATAGATTTGTCATCAAGCATTAGAAATTACCTAATTTGCACATTCATCTTCATCAAGTTATATGCAAAAACAGTTTTCTCCCATACATGTTTTACGTTTACAAAAACGTAGCGTACGGCTACAAAGCCGTAGTCAATGACTTTCTGCTTCTATATATCTGGTTCTCATTGAGGTAGGCGTTTCGTTATAGGCCTATAACACGCGCTGAAAAGAGCTCTTTCATTTGCTGTTGTATGTATGCTCATTTAAATTGGGTAAGTTTGAAAGAAGATAGGTGTGGACATTGAACAAATTTTTCAATATTTTCCTATTAATTTCTTAAGATTCTATTGCTTTCTCTCTACATGGACGGTTCTAAATTCAAAAATATTTTTATGGCATCTAACAAGTTCCTTGCGGTAACTGCCAGGTGGGTGTGAGTGTGTAAAATTATACCCGATGTTGGTAAAATTATCACTATAGTGAAGCATCGCTGATGGCAGGTAATATTCCCCGAATGTTACCAGTTAGCAGTTGTTGGGTAAACTGATCTCTGATGTTGAGGAATTTTCACCTTTTTTTTTGTATCGCGATGAATTACAGTTACGGACTGTCCCTCAAAGGGACCCCACCGCCAACTCTGTACCGAATTTGGGGCAGGTGGAGGGGATGTGTGTGGCTCGGCTCTGCCCCCTAGATGTTCGGGGGGATACCCACTAAAACACCGCGGTGTTCCTCTATCGACCCTCATGACGGGTTCGCGGTAACGACGTCAGCCGCCGTATACCCGCAACCCGAGGAATTTTCCCCAAATGTAGGGAAATTTCCGCCTTAGGTTGGGAAAATCAGAAAACCCTACAGACGGGTAAATTACGTAGTATGTTAGGAAAATTTTTGTGTTTTTAAATTACGCACTTTCTTGGGCATCCTAATTCTTTTTTTATGTTGAACATATTACAGCGGTTCATAGTACTATTGTTATATAATTATGTTTTGGAACATATTACAGCGGTTCATAGTACTATCACAGTCAAATAATCCATACAGCCGTTCGACGAACGCGTCTAGACGGGTCAATCGTGCGGGGGGCAAGAGGTGAGACGCGGGAAGAGCGGTACCTAGTTACGTATATCGCCTTAGTTCGTAACTAGGTACATGTTTTTGTCCGTGTGGTGACGGATTAAGAATACGAAATGTCACCACCCCATATCATCCCATGGGTGTCGTAAGAGCCGACAGAGGGAGCATATTATGCAGAGAACAACAATGCAAGAGAAGGAAAACTTGATACAAACCCTATACCAACCCGTTTGGCCAGCGTGGTATAGTAGGCCAATTCCTCCTTTCAAAGGAGAGGCCTAGTCCAGCAGTGGACTATTAAGGCTGATGTGATGATGACATGTTTTTTGGGGGCTGGCATGTGCTTGTTTTTTGTTCGTTACTTATTTATTTGCTTATGAATTTAATTAAGATGGTACATACTACTTGTGCTGTAAGATATTGAAATTCTTTATGCTGTTAAAGATTTAAATAAATATGGATTTAAAAAATCTGCGATTTAATCAATTTACTTATACCAAAAAAAGAAAATTTCATTAATTATAATTATTTATATTATTTTGAAATGTATGTACCTATAACCACTTAAAATAATGTGCACATTCCTACTAATCTACTAACTTTTTACAATATCTCATGTCTGGCCAAATCACAGAATAAAGTAGCAATTATTGTACGTAAAGAAAATATGCGTCGTAGGGTAATATTCGATTCTGGTATGATTTTAATTTCATTCAATAATTACCTAGTACCTTCGCATTAGGTAAGTAACTATCACATATTATTATGTATATTGGTAACGGCGCATCCTAGCTCAAAAATAACCATATTTTTGGCCCCCTTTTATAAGCCCCACACATGTTCTTCGTAATCTCATAGCCCGGTCACCCATCCATAAAATGACCGTGATGTCTATTGCTTTACCTTAACGTAGTTTGCACGAAAAAAATCTGCAAAATACTTCATATCGATAACATAGGCTCTGCAAGCTGATCCCAGGTTACCCATCCATTAAACCACCGCTATGTCAACCGCTTTATTTTAACTTGGTTTGTACGGAAAATGCTTTATATTCTTAACCGCCTCCCACGACACCTGCAGGGCCCGATCTAAGGGGGGGGGGGGGGCAAGCCGGGCATTTGCCCAGAGCGGCAAAAATCAGGGGCGGCAAAATTGACTCAATCCTATCTTCCAACCTAGCCATTTAGCCATCCACAATCCAAGTTTGAGAATTTTATGCGCCATCTTCCAACCTACTTCAGGTTGGATAGTGGAAACATTTAAGTATTTTACTTAAGTAACTGAATTATTTTAATTCGAAAGAATGAAAGAAAGAGTAGGGATTCGCAAAAAGTACCGATACCTGAATAGTACCTCTGATATTGTTGGAATAAACACAACCTCTGTTGTGTTTTGATCACAGAGTACATTGGTGTTGATAGGTTTTATTTATAAAAAGTGTATGATTTTGTCATCTGTCTGTGACTCAGTCTGTCTGAAATTTACATTCTAATAAACCGAGTTCAATATAAACAATCTACTTTATTCCGGTTATTTTCTACAGGTTATGGGCCTATAACCTATAGGTATTCTACAAGTATCGACGACCTCCGTGGTCGAGTAGGTAGTGTGTAGGTACACCGGTTTTCATGGGCACGCCACTCCGACGTCCCGGATTCCCGGCCGAGTCGATGTGGAAAAACTTCATTAGTTTTCTATGTTGTATTGGGTCTGGGTGTTTGTGGTGCCGTCGTTACTTCTGATCTTCCATAACACAAGTGCTTTAGGTACTTATATTGGGATCAGAGTAATGTTAATGTATGTGATGTAGAGATGGGCTAAGTGGTTGAATTTATTTATTTGTTAAAAGTTATTTGATAAAAAAATTAACTGTTAATTTTAATGGTTGAAAATATTAGTTAATTTTTATTCTAACAACACAAAGCCATAACGAAGTTGATATTGTTAGGTCTGCGTTAGTTTCAACTAATTCAATGAATATACTTTCCTTCATACTTTAACAGGCTTAGGACTGTCTAGCGAATGTCACTATTTTTGTGGTATGTTGGTATTATTAGGTCTCAACAAACTTAACGCTCGTTGCAGAGCTTGTCCATAAAGACTATTAAAGACACTAGGTAGGTAGGTATAAATTTTACACGTTTATAGTTACTACCTACTTGCACTAAACGTTTACACTTCACACACACTTGTGTTTAATATTAAACACTTAGTTCCCTATAATATTCGTTAACAAACAACAATAACAATAACACGCTAAAGTCAACACAGATCAGTGTTTCGTAACTCGCACTTAGAAAGCGTGACATCAACTAATCTCACTCAATCACTCAATATTCTACAAAATTATTGAATGAAATTACTGTTTCGTTCCATCAGAATAAAATATTAAAGTAACACTAAACCTCAGCAAGTTAATGATAAAACACATTCGAATGTCATTCAGGTGTTTAAAATCAACCAATTACATTTATTATTATCAAAAACTAACACTAAACCTCAGCAAGTTAATGTTAAAAATATTCGAATATCATTCAGGTGTTTAAAATCAACCAATCACATTCATTATTATCAAAAACAAATGTTGAATAGGTACTTACGAACGTAGGGATGTATGGAATAGGTTATGTTAATGCAACATGCATCTTAAAGCAATGACAGTTAAGTGCAAATTTCATCGTAGTGAATTGATGTACCTACTACCTAGACATTATTTCTTGGAAACGAATCCGAGTTGGCGCGTGGCGCGTCGACGGCCGCGCCGCGCGTCGTCGGTTGAATGAATAGGTAATAATATTTTTATTCAATAGGTAGGTAGCGTTGATTTTATTTATCATATCATACAGTTGAAAATTTTTATCAGTTAATTTTAATGGTTGATAGTTATATTCACCATCTCTAATGTGATGTTGTCCAATATTTATTAGTTTTATATTTATTTATCGATACTTTCATTTCGATACTAAGTATATTTGGACACGATACTTTGGTTCCGATATTTTTGAGGTAGGTATCGATAGATACTTTTATAAATTCTCGATACATACTTTTAACAAAATTTAAATCACATCATTAGATTTGGGTCGTATCGTAGCGGATTACCCTTCTATAGACTAGGTATAGCTTAAGTTTAGAGCATGTGTTGCCAGTTTCTCGTGATTTCCTATTTAGTAGATTTATTTTTATTGATAAAAATAAATCTTATTATTTTCAAAAATACTTAACGGATTTGTTTTGTAGTAACATAACTCATTGTTTTTTTTATTAGTATTAAATTTTAAAACAAATCTTTTGCTGTGTCTTTTTTATACGTATCTACCGTATGAACCTTAACAAATACATAATATGAATATGGACCGATTGACCATATTAAACAAAATTAACCCTTAATCCTTAGATGAAGGAAAATTACAAATTCTAAATATATAAATTCTTTTTGTTCGTCTATGCCTTAATCAAACAAACTTTTTTTTTTTAGTAATTTGAAAACTGGTCACGGCTATTAGGTAAGTGGGTTCTATAGATTTTGAAAAACAACTCCTTTTTTTTATAAAGAGGGGGAAATGGGGGTTTTGCGGTGGGAAATTATTTCCCAGTATCCGGTATTTCAAAGCAAAATATAATTAAGTGGGAAATTATTTCCCATTATCCATAACAGCTCTCAATTTTTGATATATTTTTACTACAAGACATACATGTCAGTTGCTCCTACTTTGCTTATTTCTTTTTTTATCTTATACCTACAATAAAATTTAAAAAAACAAGCAATGTATCTTAAGTGAGAGACAAAAAAAAAAGAGCAACAAATGAGAGACAAAAAAATGAGAAACAAATTATTTATTGTATATACAGAAATTGGTGTTTTTTCAATGCAGGAACAAACAATGGGAAATTATTTCCCACTTATATAAAACTAAGAAAATACAACAATTAATATCAATGCTGCGAGGCCAAAAACCGTAAGAAGCATTCAGAAAACAAGTCTAGTTTACAAAAATATTGTGTTTATGCACTTATCAGATTTTTTTCTTCATAAACTTTTAAATCTGCCGCCAGAACCGTTTTTTTTGCAAAATATTTCAAACTGTGTTTTTGACATTGACATACGATGACAGTTCACGTCTTCAGACAAAATGTTGCAAATAAAAAATATTTAAAAACTCTGTAGGATTATTTTATTTTGTTCCTGAGGTTAGGTTAGGATTAGAGTTACCAATAAAGAAATAAAACAGAAATTTTACGGTAGTGTCAAGTGGGAAATAATTTCTCAATAATTGATTATGGGTTAAACAGCTTGGTCTTAAACTTTTTAACTTCTGAAACGATTTTGATAGAAAATGTTTTTTGTTCCTTTAGTTAAAGGGCCAATCATACATAGGCAAGATTAAACCGAAACAGGGAAATATACCGAACGTTGCAATAGGTTGCTGATGATGATGATGATAAAGTTGAAAGGTACATAACTATATCGATAAAGAAATATATCAATCTATCCATTCAGTAGTTTCTGTGAAATTCTTTAAAAGACATATACATTGTATACTTGTACTAACATAAAAACACTCAACTTTCGTATAGGTTACTTCTTCAGAAGTCCAAATAGACTGACGTGAATATTATAGGTAGGTATAATCCCAACAGTATCACGTATTTTTTGTAGGTACTTGTATACTTAGCATCCCCCAACAAAACCAACTCATGACTTATATGGTATGTAAAGGGCGGCAAAAATGATCTTTGCCCGGAGCGGCTAAATAGCCAGATCGGGCCCTGACACCTGCGGGATGAAATAGGTGCTGACTGACACTTTGTATGCAAATCTGTCACCGCACGAAAAATGCAACGTGTTTTATAATAATTATTTATCGTTAATTATTGTAATATAATAAACTAACTGTTTCCCACGGTTTCACCCGCGTCCTGAGGGAACTTCTTTGCGTACCCGGTTAATTTTAGCCTAAGTTACTCCTTGGTACATCAGGCCAGTGAGGATCCCGTCAAAATAAGTCCAGCCATTCCAGAGATTAGCGAGAACAAACAGACAGACAGACAAAAATGGTAAAAAATGTCATTTCGGTGTATGTTCCGTGTATACATCCATATGCATTTAGTAAAAAGTGGTAATTTTAATATTACAAACAGACACTCCAATTTTATTTATATGTATAGATAAGTGATTTACACTATATTATTCATGTAGCATAGCAATTGTAATATTTTTCTAAAATATATAGACGGTGTTTGAATAAGTAGGTATTGTTTGCATGTGGCAGCCCTAGGCTACTTACCCTTGTCTAGACGTTGTCGGCTTTTTCTACGCCATCAAAGGCGTCAAACTACTGTATGTCTTTATACTGTGGTACTATTGTCATGTAATTATATTACGAGTGGTATTATGGTTGAAATCGTAGCTTTTTCAAAACTACTATTTCCTACTAAAACTACCATATATGCCAAAACTACCATAAGGCAATGTAGTGATAAAAGAAGTTTTGTGATATATATATTTTTGGTAAGAATATCAGCTTTTTACTTATTATTATTAGATAAGGCTACAATGTACTCATCATACCGACATATATGTAAGAGCTTTTTTATAATATTAAAATATGCTGTGGAGCAGCACGGGTCCTCTAGTATCATTAGATAATTCAAACGTACCTACCTACATTGTTTAACTTTCATACTATAACTTTCCTTTTACCTACATTGTTCATTCTTAACTAAAAATGCAAACAGCATCTTTTTTTCCGCCTTTCCTGAGTGAAAATAGAATCATTTATTAACTAAGTAACTAATCGTTACTTACGCCAATTTTTTTGATATATTTTTTATAACTGTACGCTTCAATTTAATTTCAGACATTTTGATGTATGGAGATCTGCCATTGTCCTTTCAGTTAAACCTACAAAAAACTACATTTCAGTAATCACGCTTATTTAACATACGCTTTAAATCAATGGGGCATGTTACACTTGTCAATATTATCATGATCCTAGTATCGCGATACCACAAGTATTGATATGGGCTATTACATTATCAATAATATCACCATCAGTACGCGTTTGAAACTACTAGAGAAAGTAGTGTTTAGTGCAAGATTAAATTTGAACAAATTTTAAAAAGAACATGGATTGTAAAGGGAAGCCGCTATAGCAATAATACGCGCATGCGCATTAAAAACTAAGCGCAAAAAGAGGAAGTTTTGGGTAAAAGCACGGTCTGTGGGTAAAAGACTGGATTTCAAAACGAAATCAATATACACATTTACTAACATACTACAGTTAACCGTGTGATTGACGGCATAGAATACAATTGTCACCAACTCACCACCCCCTATTTTTCCGTGGGTGTCGTAAGAGGCGACTAAGGGATAACACGATGCAAATACTATCTTTGCGTAGAGACGGAAAACTCGACAATATCAATCAAACCCTATACGACTGCCTGGTTGGTCTCGCGGCATAAATGTGCGCGTGGGATCGGGAGTTCCCGGGTTCGATTCCTGGGTCGGGCAGTGTTATTGGGTTTTTCTGTAACGAAATTCTCAGTAGCAGCACGGAGTCTGGAAATGTGCCCGGTACGGCAATAGGCTCGCCACTTACTACGTGGGACTAAAGTATATCTGGCGAAAAGTGGGTGTAAAAATACACCTTTGCCTACCTCTTCGAGGTTATAGGCGTGAGACTTTGTAATATGTATGTATACTAACATTCAGAAACAACAAAAACAACTTGCCGAAGTCTTAATTTTTATTAATTTTATTTAATTAATTTTTATCTTTTGGGTTCCACAAGGACGGGCATGTTTCATGAAGAAGAATTAGGTAATTCCTCCAGACCATTTTTACCTCCTGCATCAACGATGGAGCGTAATTCATAATCGTCACTTTGACAAAGGACATTAGAATCGTCACAACTTTGACGTCGTTTCGCCATTGCTGCGAACGCATACTGACAGAAAAATATCTCAATGCGCTTACATTTCAATAATATTGAAGCCCCGCCCCCTGAGTATCGCGGATTTCAAGATGTTTGAATAATTTGTGATATTATCACGATACCGCGATACAGCCTATTACACCATCAATATTACCACGGTATCGTGATATTATTGACAATGTAACATGCCCCAATGACATAATATGTCTGCATCCTTTCATTTAATTCTGTTGATTTCAATTTAAAAGACAAACATTGTGGTTGCTAAAGCTTTTTTGTATAAATCAAAAAAGCCTCTGCGAAAACAAATGACCAACACGCGAAACTAAGCATACAAGATTGAATAGCTAGGACAACAAGGTTACGTAGTTTGTTTAGGCAAAGAGGCACAGACACGACCAGTATAATATAAAGTAGGTAGAAATATAGGTATACTATTGTAGTACATCTGTTACACCATTGAAAATGTAGTACCTCGGAGCTGAGTCTAGATATTCTTATTCGTGCGACTTTCACCTAGCCAACTGTAAAATGAAGAAATATATTGTGCTAGGGGATGTATAGTATCATTTTATGTTACCTTACTTTTGCAACAATGTGCGAGATATCTGTGTCGCAATAAAAGCTTGTTCTCCATAATATATCTCGCAGATATACCTATTTTGCAAAATATGCTTATAAAGTACCTGTTACCGTCATATTCATGACTTTCACGTTAACTCGCTAACAGTTTGAAACAGGATACCCTTTGACACATGAAGGCACATCAAGCCATACATCATATTAAGTAGAATTTGATGTATACAAACCTCTAGAATGATGTATTAACTTACTAGTGTAACGGTATACCCTGATACGAGTATGCATATACGCGTTTTATATAACTCTCAAGATAAAAATAGTCATTATAGCATTACGGGTATTGAAATATGGTAACAACAAAGGTTACTTACTGAATGAGTTCGATCTGAACTATGTGGGAACTGGCGGGCACAGCACATCACTTCCAAGACTGCTGACGCTTACAACATCACGGAGTTCCCCAAGCGAAGATGAGCGCAGCGTTGGAAGTGAAAAGTTCACTTCCTTCGTCCTGTGTAAAAGAAAAGTAAGTTTTAGTTAAAGCAACTTTGTAATTGAAATGAAGTGAGTCCAACATTCAGCTAAACTAATACTTAAATTAAATTTGTATTTCTTTTATTTATTTCATTTTATATATTTCATTTCAATTTTATAAAAGACTAGCTTTGTCCGCGACTTGGCGGCGCTTTTAATAGATTGACTTGGCAATCGCACTGAACAATCTAATTTAAATATGTATTACTTATGAGATGTATTGTGTTTTCTTGCGATGGCCGAGTCAATTTATTTATATAAAACATTAAAGATTTTTAATTAACCGACTTGGTATTACATGGATCTCACAACATTTTACGGTAGCGAGACTTTTAGCGAGGTTTTTCAACAAGTATTGTTTTTGATGGAATTAATTTTTCTATGATAAAACGACAATCATTGCTTCCTTCCCTAGAATTTTTGTTACCCTTGAAATATTTTCTTTTTTCAATTCGACTACCAGACTATGCGGATGTTCTTTGTATAGCCGACTAAAAATAACTGTTCTGGATATCTTGTCGGGCATGTACACTGTACACACAATGTTGGTTCAAACACCGATTGATAACAAACACTTTTCAGAACTAAGTTGAAACTGAATAAAACCGACTGGCCGTGATTTATCTGACAAAAGATATGGAACAAGGACTGCACAAACGTATCTGTCAGGGAAAGTTTGGCAAATGTGATAATATATATCACATAATTACATTTTTTATAAAGGCTATAAGAACACAGTATTACCAATATAGCACGGAATGTCAATATAAATATGTGAAATCAAAAGTGCAAGACTTCTAAATACAACGCTTGCACTAGTACTCGTAGTAACTTGAGCATAATCATTTATTATTACATAATAAAAATGTAAAAACAACTTTTTAATGACGAGTTCTATCCAAGGTTAATTTTCGCAAGATAGTTCACGCCGCACCGTTTGGTGACTGTTTAGTATTATGAAGTGTTTGTTAATGATTAGATACGAAGCTTTGTACCGACTGATTGTTGTTGATGTTGAGTAATTCTAAAATAACAGACCGTCACTACAGGTGTAATAAGTTGTTTTTGTAGTCATTGTTCTGTTCTGTATTACGCTTTTGAGATAAGGATTATTCTGAGTATTCATTGCCTTTATAAAACAAAATACAAGCTATTTATTGTGTACCCACGCGTATAATGTTTTTTTTTATCATGAAACGATCTATTGAAATCGTGTAAACTGTAAGGCAGTTTGTTTGTATTAAACTTAACTTTTGACTATACGAGTAAATAAATACGTTTAAAAATCAAGTGCTGGAAAGTTCAAAGGAGCTACAGATAAAAAGAAATTGTGATCGACAAGTAGGTACCCACTGAACAGTGTAAAATGCGTTCATTTTCAAAGTGAAAATACTCAAGTAAAGAGAAAGAGAACTTGGTAGATAGCGTCTAGTTTCTGATCTTGTTTAAAACTAGCTGTTTCCTGCGATTTCACCCACGTCCTGAGGGAACTACTTCGCGTAACTGGTTAATTTATAGCCTAAGTTACTCCTTGGTACATCAGCTATCCGCCAGTGAAATTCTTGTCACAATCGGTCTAGGCGTTCTGGAGATTAGCGAGAACAAACAGACAGACAGAGAGACAGACAGACAAAAATTGTAAAAAAAATAATTTCGGTATATATACCGTGTATACATCCACATGCATTTAGTAAAAAGCGGTTATTTTAATATTACAAACAGACACTCCAATTTTATTTGTGTAGTGATGTAGGTTAGCTACTACGGAGCCCAACTATTTCCAAGGACAGCTCCTTTGATAACTAATATTGTCATAATTCTTACCCTATTATTCTCAGCTCTATTGGGTGGCTTCTTAGTCTAGCTTGATTCTGTTTGATATTAATAGATTTATTACTAGGTATCTTAACTCATGGCCAAGAAGATTCCAAAGCCGAGAGATAACGAATAGGTTTGGTTTAATCATGCACATTGTAAAAATCATGTAGAGCTTGCAGGAAATCAACATTAGGTCCCGATTTTAAGGATTTTAGTTACTTCTGTTTGGCTAAATAATTTTATACAGAGAAATATAAATCATTAAATATTTTGGTCTATGTTAATGAAATTTTGGAGGGCATTTGAACCTATTAAATTTATAACTTTAGAACCTAAAGAACTGTATAGTTATTAATTGTCCGTATCCGACTTAGCGAAGGTCCTTAGGCCGTGGTCAAGGTTAGGCTGAGGTCACTTAGTGTCTCAAAATAATAATTTAAAGTCACGGCGACGTCTCATTGTAAACTTTTATCAAGTACCTATTCGAGTGCTCGTAGCACCTTCGCGTAGGCGATCAGATTATTACTTCAAATTTTATTATAATAATATAAGAATGATGTCATTGTATGCTTTTTAAAAAGGCGCAGTTTCACCACTCACACCCACTCGGCTTTATTGTTCAGATAAATTCTAAATTGGAATGAAATTTGTATGAGTTTTCTGACAATTAAATTTAACAGGATCTATCTCTACAACAAAATGTTGCACACCAATTAAATTTTTAAGACAGTTGTCCCATCGCCGGCGATTAATAAGAAGCGAGTAACGGAGTTACAAAGCAACGAAGAACGAATGCTACCAGCGAGGGTCCGATAGCGACAAGCAATTATTTCCCTTGTTTACACGTAAATGTATATCTATTGTACGTTTTTTAAGCAAGAAATCGCCTCATAGCTACTTGCCCTCTCGGTGGTAGTGAGAAATAATGAACATAATTTGTTCATGAACAAAATTATGGATTAAATATCAAATAAGAGATTGAAAAATTCTTAAATCACATAATTTGTAATAAACAAATTATTCAAAAATCATTTATATGCATTAAACACTCACAACTGCTTAGAATAAGTTTTATGTTTCAGTTCTGTATAATGTATGCTGAGGGCAAAACTTCAACTTCAAGGTGACATGTAAATAAAATGTTCCTAATTAATCACAGTTACGATGTGACAACGGTTACATTGTAGCGTAAAATACAAATGTTTCGTATACAAAATGCAATGTATTTATTAGCATAATAAAGGAAAGGGACGAATAGTGATTTGGGATGTGTTTGTGTGCGTACACTCTAGAAAGAGCCCATAAAAAAACGCTGTTTTCCCAGCTAAACGCACACATAATGGTAGTAGAATAGTCCATTGCCCTCGGACTGATACTTGATGAAGTAGTAAACGAAGTATACAATGCCCACGCTGTATGTAGCTCATTCATTATAGAAACGAGATCAAAAGGAAACAAAGATCCTTATTCATTCTTGAGAGATAATGCTATTATCATTTAATTAATACGATACAATGACATGCCTACTAGTTAACTCTTGAGAACTATATAGGGCTAGTTCCTCCACTGTCTGATAACTTCCGCTTAAATTATTTGATATTTGATATGAAACATACTTCCACAGTTCCTCCACTGTCTGATAACTTCCGCTTAAATTATTTGATATTTGATATGAAACATATTTTGTTTTATACTTGGAATTTATCTCAAACTTGTGGTAAAGTTTATCAAAGCTAGTTGAGCTTATAACAATCCTACTATTCAACCTAAATCCATTCATCCGTAATGGAGCAATTTGATTGGATCATTAATCTATATAGTCATAATACCTATCGGTAGGATTAACTAGTATGTACTTAATACAATACAGACACTTAATTATTATCTTAAAGATTAATAATATCCCCTCTCTTGTTTCGTTTAAACTCTGGATCCATTGGAAAGTAAGCTGTGAATTATAACCGTTACTATTTCATGTATGTATGTATATCAATCTCTCTTTCTTCCATACTAAGGGAGGAGATAGGCCTTCGGCATTCTCACTCACAAAACAAAACGCAATTATAAGAATACTGCTAATCAATAAACAAATAATAATATTCAACTTCATTGAACAAATATCAAAGAAATTACAATCGTGAATTTTATCAAAAAGAAAATCAAAGTCGGTCTTCTGTGAGAGGTTGGTACTGCCCAAAATAAATTGCCCCTTTCATGCTGTAACCAGCATGTTTATATAGTTGTGCAAATAAAATATTCACCAATATCTCAAACGACATAATAAATACTAATAGTGAATGATTTCGTCATACTTTGCCTACCTCACTTATTTTGGCTAGACACGCCACCTTAATCTAGCCCTTCACAGCCGACCATGTCCTCTATTCGGCCTAAAATAGGCCTCTTGAATTTATAAACAATTAATCTCACACAGCTTTACATTTAATTTAAATTAATGTTAATTTTACGCCACCACCACGTTTAATACCAAATTGTTTTTTTAAGACTCTTAAAATACAACGTTTCTTATCATATACATCACCACAATGTTTCATCTTGCATGAATAAAATATAATGCCTAGAAATAAATATTTTTACTTGATTTAAATTCTCAATGTTAAGTTGCTTGTAAGGAAGTAATAGAATAATGTCAGAATTAAATTTTGCGTTGAACCCGGGAACGGAAACTGAAAATATATAAGCTATTAACGGAAATGTTAGCAATTAAAACGTGGGCAGAGGTTGAATAATAATGATTTTGGCCTAACACAAACTAAACATAGACTTAGTTACTATAATGTTGATAGTGTCTAAGATATCTTTATAGGGCATATCATCATCATGAGAATTATTTTATAATCTGCCACACCGCTGGGCACAGCCAACTTCTTATTATAAGAGTTAGACCATAGTCTACTGCGCTGGCCTACTGCGGGTCGGCAGAAGTCCTTCATATATCTTTCGATAACATTATAGAGAACTCGTAGACATGCAAATTTCCTAACAACGCGTTCCTTCAGAGCTTAGCAAGCGGTCATTTATTAACTAGTTATGAACTAAGAAATTATACACCATGCCTTGAGCTCGAGTTCCTCGAGATCCAACTAGGCGTAGCAGTCAGGAGGTCTCTCCTCTAATGTATCGTAAATATATATATTTTACAAATTGTAATTTTTATTCGGTATTTATCTCATAAGTTTGTTCCTTATCCATTTTGGCAACATTTTTTACACATGCAAACCTTTCGTCTTACACTTACCGTGTTTCGAATAACATTGGATTTTTGGATTTGTTTACTCGTCTTCTTATAAAATACTAGTCGACGCCAGCGGCTTTGCACGCACAGTATATTTTCGAATTTCCCGCTTTTTCCGATCCTGTGGGAATTTCGGGAAATCCCGTCTTAGTGCACCCCTACGGTATCCAAGGAACATACTTGCTAAATTTCAGCTTCTTGCGCCGAGTAGTTTCGGCTGTAGCGTGTCTGTCAGTCAGTCAGTAACGCAAGGATTTTATATATTAAGATTTACCCTCAAAAGGATAAACCTAGAACGCCAAACTTCATATATACAAATAAGGGTTGCCTAGGTAAACTATATAGGGCTAGTTCCACCACTGTCTGATAACTTCCGTTTAAATTATTTGGTAGTTAATATCAAACATATTTTGTTTTATACTTTGAATTTATCTCTAACTGGTGGTAAAAAAAGACAAAGCTAGTTGAGCTTATAACAATCCTACTACTAAACCTAAATCCATTCATCCGTAATAGAGCAATTTGATTGGATGTAAGGTGAGGATGTAAGGTAAATATTGTCCTTTAATCTATCAACTTCTTGAATATGTTTCACATGCTAAGAATAACTAGAAAAAAATTCGTACACACATATAAAATCAAATTATAATATCAACAGTGTCTACATATCGTTTTCAATATTGGCTGATACGATTTAGTGCATTATTATTATTTCCTTAGTTTTGTGGTACAAACCATCAAAGCCCAACGATGATCGTGAGGTATCTTTGTGGGACACATATGTGTCAAAATAATCTACGTTTTCGAATGGTGGAACTTTGAGCGCTATCGAACGACTTTTTATCGAAGGCAATTTATCGAGGTCTTCGGCCAAGACAGAGATATCCAAGGCAGCTCTGGTTCATAATTCTGACGTTTTTAGTTTATTCCTTTATTTTAATCATGAAAATTTCTCACGTTATGTCGTAAAATAATAATTGGAATGCCCATGTATATGTTTACGCAAAAGTCTCTACAAAACAAATCAAAGTAAACTTTTTGCGGCATTCAAAGCTTAACCTTGTTTACAGTCTGCTATTTATTTTGTTTGAAATAGAAATAGTTTTATGATAAGTCAAGTCGATTTATATCGATTTAGTAACGTTTAGTTTAGTCTATTGTGAATTTTGACTATGGTCACACTGAACTGTCAACTTCCGTTTTGCCTTGAAAAATTAACACGCCGTCTTGGTCTGTCTCACGAGATTTGTAATTGATATAAATTGATCGCCTTTTGGAAAGCTCATCCTTGTAGCTTCGCGAATAGTTTGACGTTTCCCGCGCTGGCATTGGTTTATGTGTGATAAAGAATAAAGTTGTGAATATTGAACATTTGCGAAAGTTGTTGAAGCCGGTAGCAACGTCCACGTGCATTGAAGACGCTGCGTTGGAGTCTGGTAAAGTAACGATAATTCACTTGCTAATATTGGCCAATTTTAGTCTTGTGTGTATCTAGCTTGCCTCCAGGACTCCACTCAAGAACATCACCAAGGGATATAAGGTAAAATTTTCATGTACCTACTTAATACTTGTATTCGCTGTGCAACACGGTACATTTGTGTCTGAGATTTGTTGTGGCTGACAAGGGCTGATGAATAGAATCACGCTTCCACGAATCTGCTGCAATTAATCCCAGCTCCTTCTAGCCAAACTCTAGACATAATTTTTGGTGCAGATCTGTAGTTGAAACTTAGCCGTTGATTGTACCTATACTCAGATTGGTATTGTATAAGCTTGTATCTGAGCTATATATTCATTGTTAACGTTGTTGTGGTGTTCCCAGGTTAGTGTTGTTTAAAATACATCATATTTATCTGTATTGGTTGACCTGCATAACTTGAAACACATGTCATACATAACCTCAATCAGTAATTGTTTGACTTGTATTGTTGAAATCTAACTTAAATTTGTTGTTGCATTAATAAGTCAGTTTGTTTGGATACATAACAGCTGTATGTATCAATAAATTTAGTAAATTTAGTTTATTGCATACATTCATAAACATTATAACAACCAACTTGACCTTGCCACTTGGGCGGGTCACATTAATAAACTTTTGTTTTGTTATAATATATAGATATAGATAATATTGTTAGGTAACACATACTATTACTATTGTATATCTCAAATAACACAGCCAGTCTGTCTGTTGCAAGTAATTAGTTAATTTATTTGAATATTTAACTTTAATTAACTTATTTGAAGTTTCAACTTTTGATAACTTTGACTTTGTTTTGTGTCGTTATATATTGAAACTATTAATTTTGTTGGACAGTAGATACCTGTCACTTGTCTGCACTTGCAGTAAACAGGCTAATACTTTGTTGGTTTCAAAGAATTAAGAAAAATTAAGTTTTGATTGTTAATATTATTTAACGCTTGTCCGGGCTCTTTTGAATTTTGATTATGTCAGCTATCAAGGACTTGCGTGCGGCTGCTGGTGCTATTGCATCAGATTTGCGCTGGTTTGCCTCGACCAGTGCCTTAGTGAACCGGCCTGATCGCCAGCAGGCCTTACTACAAAGGTACGAGCGGATCGATGATCGCCTGGCAAGTGTGGAACAGCAGTTCCGCACTTTCAGCACTTGCTGTCTCGAAGTATCAGTTAGTGACTTCACCCCTGGTCAGCGAAGACTATGCCCAGGTCTTAGACCTGTATGATGCTGTCTCCAATATTGCGAGACAACTAGTTGCCGACAGGGACGGGCAACCCGGCTAGAAGCAGGAGCTTCTTAGGACAGCACCGGGGCTGGTGAGTAGGCTTCCTACTTTAGACCTCCCCCATTTTGATGGCTGCCTAGGAAGCTACCTGGGCTTCGTTAATTTGTTTGACAGCCTGGTCAATGACAGGGCTGACCTTTGGCTGGCACAAAAATTGGCCTATTTGATGGCGGTTCTGGATGGGGAGGCCAAGGGCCTCATCCAGCATCTGCCCGTGTCTGACAAGGCCTACCAGACCGGTCGGGACTTAATTACCCGTAGGTACCATAATAAGCGTGGCCTCGCCGACACGCACATCGAGCAGATTTTGGGTTTGCCGACGCTCACCCGGGTCTCTGGGTTGCGCACCCAACTGTTGAACCCGCTTTTTGTGGCAATCAATGCACTTAAGTGCCTTGACCTACCCGTGGACCAATGGTCCTATCTATTGGTGCACATTGTGTTAAAGAAGCTGCCTGCCGACATGAGGTCGCGTTTTGAACAGCGCTTTGGTGGGGATAGCGCGACCCATCTGCCCCCCTTTGCTGACCTGGAGAGGTTCCTGGAGGATGAGTGCCGGGTCTTGGACAACTCCGGTGGTGACACGCCGGCTAAGACGCAGCCGCCTAAGGTCAAGGTGCAGGCTCGCGTTCACACCCGAGCCAATGTTGACCGGTGCCCTCCTCGCTTTGCAGTCACGCAGAGCCCAGTGGAGTGCTCTTACTGCAAAGTCACGGGGCACAGAACGGCCAGTTGTAGGGCATTCTTGGACCTACATGTCGCCTCTCGTAGGCGCATCGCGAATGCCCGCCGCCTTTGCTTCTCTTGCTTGGGGTCCCACTACCAGCGAGACTGCCCAAACTCTCGCCCCTGTCCTCACTGTGGAGGACAGCATTTGGACATTCTCTGCATGAATGCCAGAGACGTAGGCCGCTTGTCCAACCAGCCGACGCCGCGCACGGGCGGGTGTTTTGAAGGTGGCAGCCGAGGCTCACCGGCACGCAGCCGAGAGTCGCCTCGCTTAATTGATCGCCGCTCACCCCGCTTGAAGAACCGTAGCATGCGCACACCTCTCCTCTCTCTCGCGCACCTGAATGTGCCGTTCAGCGTCACCAGGACCATGACTGCTGCCCCAGGTTTTCCCCTCCTTTGGCGGAGCGATGACCTTGACTCGCGCCCACCTCGTTTTGGGCGGGTGCGTCATTATGACCCCCCACAGATGGCACGCGGATCAAGTCATCGCACCTTTGAGGACTTCAAGCCGCACCCTCGTTTTGACTTGCCTGGTCCTGGCCAACGGTCACCGCCCAGGCAACAATAGGCCATTGACCCCTGCCCTATAACGCCAACTACCCCCATTGAGACCGTTATCCTACCAACGGTTGCTGTTAGGGTCTGGGGACCCACGGGCACCTCTGTTGTTGTCCGTGCTATATTGGACACAGGTTCACAAGGTTGCATTGTTTCCACTTATTTGGTAGGGCAGGTTAAATTAAATATGGGCTCTTTTCCGAATTTCATACGGGGCATAGGGGACGTAGCCTCTAATGTTGAAGGGCAAGTTAAGGTTTTGTTTGGCCCTGTTGAATCTTCACACCCGAGGATTAAAACCTCGGCTATTGTGCTGAAGAATATTTTGGGTATGCACCCACATAAACAGCTACCTGCTGCTGTGGTGAATTTGACATCGGGATTGGAACTGGCAGACCCCAAATTTGATACACCGGGACAAATCGACTTGTTGATTGGCTCTAATGTCCTCGGTGGAATTTTGATTGGTGGGAAACGGGTCTTGGTGCCAAATGGTTTGACCGCCATCCCGACCATATTTGGATTTGCTTTGATGGAACCTGTACCTAGGGACCACCCTCCACCTGAACTTGATAATTTGTTGGCTGTAGGCTCTGCTCTCTCTGATGCGGTTCAGAGGTTTTGGGAAGTAGAGGAGCCCCCTCAAGCTGTCCGTTTGAATCCAGAACATGAGGAGTGCGAGCTGTTCTTCCAGAACAACACTGGTCAACTCCATTCTGGTCGGATCATTACGAGGCTACCTTTTCTGTCTGTTTGGTGTTTGATGGTTCTGCGCAGACTTCTACGGGCGTATCCTTGAACCAGTGCTTGCGTTCTGGTCCCAAGTTGGTCAAGGACCTTTGTGACGTCATCACCAGCTTCCGACGACATCAGGTTGTCTTTGTGGCCGATATAAAAATGATGTTTAGGCAGACTATTATCCACCCTGATGACCGTCGCTTCCAGCTGATCCTTTGGAGAGAGAATCCTCGCGATCCCATGGTCGTCTATGAGCTCAATACTAATACGTACGGGTTAAGGTCGAGCCCCTACTTGGCAATACGTTCTCTTTGGGAGCTTGCAGATGGCGAAGGCTTACGTTTCCCACGAGCCTCCGCCATCTTGAAGGACGATATTTACGTCGATGACATTTGCTCGGGCGCCTCCACAGTGGATGAGGCGATCCTCCTGCAGGACGAATTGATAGGTATTTTGGCCTCCGCTGGTTATGAGTTGCGCAAATGGATTTCCAACTCACCAGCGCTTTTGGAAGGCTTGCCAGAGGATCATCAGCAGGATCCACATTTGTTTGAGATTGTTGACAACCCCGCCATGATGGCTGTTCTCGGTGTTCATTACAGACTAGTCCAAGACATCTTTACGTATAACGTAGACTTGAAATTGCCTTGTTCTTGGACTAAACGTCTCGTGTTGTCTACTGTCGCCAGAACCTTTGATCCGAACGGTTGGATTTGTCCTATCATATTTTGGGCAAAATGCTTCTTGCAGAAGCTTTGGACAGCAGGATTGACTTGGGACGAACCTCTACATGGTACTCTTGTTGAGGAATGGACCTCTTTTGTATCCTCACTTCCTGCCGTCAACGAGATCTCCTTGCCTCGTCTCATCCTTCCTCCCGGGAAGTACAAGGCCACCCTTCACGGGTTTTGTGATGCCTCGGAGCGTGGTCACGCGGCCGTGGTGTACTTGCGCACAGTTAGTGCCTCAGGTCAGGTGAGGGTTTCCCTGATCATGGCGAAGAGCAAGGTAGCACCCCTTCGGACATCTTTGACCATTCCGAAATTGGAGCTCTCAGGAGCAGCACTACTTGTACGCTTATTGAACCACGTGTCCAGTACTTTGGGTAAAAGCATTTGTATTAATGGGACCTACGACTGGACAGACAGCCAAATTGTTCTTTGTTGGTTGAAGGCTTCTGTCCACACCTTGGAGGTATTTGTCGCTAATCGCGTCTCCCAGATCCAAAAATCTGAAGTCAAGCTTGTTTGGAGACACGTGCCAGGGGAGCTCAACCCCGCTGATTGTGCCTCGCGCGGATGCTTGACGCCTAGTTTGATAGGTCATTCGCTGTGTTGAGGTCCGGAATGGGTGAGTCGACCAGAAATTGATTGGCCTCGAACGCCAGTTTTGAATACTTCTAATTTGCCTGGTCTACGAACACTCGCTCTTGAGAAGGTAGAATGCGCCTTCGACCCCGATTTCTTGTTGAATCGCTACAGCTCCCTCGACAAGTTGTTAGGTGTTACTGCTTGGATAAAGCGTTTTGTTTTTAACTTTAGGCACTCACAACAGAAACGACTGACACCGTTTCTCTCACCACAGGAACGACAGGAGTCCCTCACCTTTTGGGTTCGTTCTGTGCAATTGGCGCATTTTGAGAAGGAGATTGCTATCCTTAAGTCAGGGAGATCGAAATTATCGGGAGCTGTATCTAAATTGAACCCCTTTTTGGACGAAACGGGTCTCTTGCGCGTTGGAGGGCGTCTCAAGAACGCCAACCTCCCTTACGGGGCACGTGTTTTGTTACCCAAGGACGGTCATTTGGTACGTTTGTTGGTAACTGACCGTCACCTTAAAAAATCGCATGCTGGTTGTAATACGCTCTTGGCCATTTTGC
Source organism: Euclidia mi (assembly GCA_944739405.2). Lineage (NCBI taxonomy): Eukaryota > Metazoa > Arthropoda > Insecta > Lepidoptera > Erebidae > Euclidia > Euclidia mi. Next base: position 33,738,326 of record OX123202.2, on the reverse strand, counting down.
AGCGCGAGTTTTGGATTTTGTCTGCTAGTAGAATTATTCGGAGTGTGGTCTTTCGCTGCATCCCTTGCTATAAGCTCAAGGCCATGCAGCCCTTGATGGGAGACTTACCGGCAGATCGCGTAACCGAGAGCAGGACGTTTGACGGTGTTGGTACGGACTTCGCTGGTCCCTTTTTGGTGAAAACGTCGACACTTCGAAACAGCAAGACTGTTAAGGCCTACTTGTGTGTTTTTGTTTGTTTCTCCACAAAGGCCGTACATTTGGAACTGGTCTCCTCGCTTACGATCGAGGCGTTTGTAGCCACATTTGACAGATTTGTATCCCGTAGAGGGCTGCCTTCCTTGATCCATTCTGACTGCGGCACTAACTTCAAGGGCACTTATATTATTTGAATGATGTTGTTAATTTCCTTGAAACCAACAAGGCTGATATAGGTGATAGGTATAGGTGTAGTCGTTGTGTTACAGTGTAGATGCGTGTAATGTAATATATTAACTATAGCACTGTACCTTACGTGTCCCAGATAGGTAAATCAAAGTCCGTATTAAGATCGATGCGGTATATTGTTTATAAGTTCACTTAACACAGAAGAAAAGGGTTTGCACGTACACAACACAGTTAGATAATCACTATACGATAGAAGGAGTGGAAAACATAGTTTGTAGTGATAGAATAGCGTAGAAATGAGACAATAACACATAAAAAGTAGATCGCGGACGCGGTTACGTTAAGACGGGCGACACGGGTTTCGCGTATGATTAGTGTGGACCAACTAATGTCGATTAGAGGTCGACGCCCCGGCGCATCGCGCGCTCCCACTCGTACGGATACGTCACACATTCTTCATACGTCATCATTGCATTGACGACAATATGAGTGCAGGTTCGATGCGCGGATGTAGTGTATGCTGTATATGTATATAATATTATAATTATGATATATAGTGAGTAAGTGTTGAATTTGTGAGTAGGCTACATCACTCCCCCCCGGAGACCGTTACTACGGGCGATAATAATTTGGGAATCGAACTATGCGGCCCGAACGCGTCCTTCTGACATTCTCCTGGACTGGGGTCTTCTGACTTTGTGGAACAGGGTTGGGTAAAGGACTGGAGCTCGGGTTTGAGTGCCGATTTAAAATGGAATTATGAACGGAAGATGGGTCATTCAGTATATAAGCCGGTTTAAGGCGGTCTATGGAAACAGTGACATTTTTACCTTTAATTAAAATGGTATAATATTTGTCACGGCGCTCTAATACCTCAAAAGGACCGGAGTAAGGTGGTTGCAATGAGCCGCGTACAGAGTCGTCCCTTAAGAATACATGACTAGATGTAGGTAAATCCTTAAATATAAAAACTTTGCCTTTATTATGACGTGTTGCAGGTGAAGGCTGAAGTTTACGTGAAAATTGACGTAGCCGAGTAGTGAAGTCCGATATATCGGTGAAATGGGCATCCGTAGTCTGGAAAAATTCTCCAGGCAGACGTAGCGGTTCCCCATAGACCAACTCGGCGGATGACGTTTGTAAGTCATCCTTGAATGCGCTCCTAATCCCTAGTAGCACTAATGGTAATGCATCGACCCAGTTACAATCGGCGTGGCACATTAGAGCCGCCTTTAACTGTCTGTGGAATCGTTCCACTAGCCCATTACAAGCTGGGTGATACGCGGTTGTTTTGCGATGTTTGAATCCAATCATTTTTCCAAGGTATTGGAAAAGTGAAGATTCAAACTGTCGACCGCGATCCGTGACAATATCCGTTGGACATCCAAATCTGGATATCCACGATATTAGCGCCTTCCCAACTGTCTCCGCCGTGATATCCGCCATCGGCGTAACTTCAGGCCAGCGAGTGAAACGATCCACAGCCGTTAGGCAGTATCGGTAGCCTTGAGAAACGGGGAGAGGACCTATAATGTCCACGTGTATGAAAGCAAATCGAGTGCGAGGTAGTTGGAACGTACCCAATGGAGACGAGACATGTCGGTGAACCTTGGCGCGTTGGCAAGCCGTGCATTGTCGAGACCACTCACGACAGTCTTTGCGTACACCAGGCCAAACAAAACGCTCGGCAACGAGCTTGGCCGTAGCATTCGCGCCTGGGTGACTGAGGCCATGCAGGCTGTCGAAAACATTTTTCCTCAACGATTTGGGGACAAAGGGCCTAGGTGAGTTAGTACTGACGTCGCAATAAACTTCAGCTTGAGAGTTCGAAATTCTCAACTTTTTCAGGCGAAGTGAAGATTCTCCTCCCAGAAGTTGAGACAGCTCTTGGTCTGCAGCTTGAGAAGAAGCAAGCATATCTAGGTCGATTGGCATCTGCAGCTCCTCGACACGTGACAGTGGATCAGCGACGACATTGTCCTTACCGGCAATGTGTCTGATGTCAGTCGTGAACTGCGAGATAAAATCGAAGTGTCGGTACTGTCGTGGCGAACAGTTAATTTTTCTTTCATTGAAGGCATAACTGAGTGGCTTGTGATCAGTAAACACAATAAAATGTCTTGCTTCGAGCATGTGACGAAAGTATTTAATACTTTCGTATATGGCCAAGAGCTCGCGGTCATATGGCGAGTATTTCTGTTGAGAGGGGCTCAACTTCCGCGAGAAGAAGGCCAAGGGTTGCCAGACATCATTTTTAAATTGCTGCAATACTGCACCCATTGCCCAGTCGGATGCGTCCGTTACCAGAGCAAGCTTGGCTTCACTGTCTGGGTGTGCAAGTAATGCGGCATTGGCAAGGCTCTCTTTGCACTTGTTAAAAGCAAGCAGTGTAGCACCTGATATATCCACGGGGTGGGAGCCCTTAATGGAGCCTGAAAGCAATGCATTTAAAGGAGCTTGAATTGAGGCTGAGTGAGGTATGAACCGCCTGTAAAAGTTAAGCATTCCTAAAAATTGTCTTAATTGCTTTACCGTTTTGGGTACTGGGAAGTCACTTATAGCCTGAACCTTGCTGTCCAGAGGCTTAGTGCCAGCTGAGGAGATTTGGTAACCCAAAAACTTCACCTCTGGGACACCGAAGACGCATTTTGAGGTATTGATCAGAACGCCATAATTACTCATGCGAGTGAAGAGTTCCTGAAGGTGGAGTTCATGCTGGGCCTGGTCTCTGGAAAATACCAAATAGTCGTCCAAGTAAGCGTAGCAGAAGTCTAGACCTCTCGTCATCTCATCCACAAACCTTTGGAATGTTTGGCCCGCATTTCTTAGGCCGAAAGTCATAAAAGGGAATTCATACAGTCCGAAGGGTGTGGTGATGGCAGTTTTCTGTATATCGTCTTCAAAAACCGGGATAAAATTGTAGGCCTTTACCAAATCTATGGTTGAAAAGATGGTGCAACCAGCGATGCTGTGAGAGAAGTCGTGTATATGCCTAATAGGATAACGATCTGGGATAGTGCGTGCGTTAAGCATACGGTAGTCACCGCAAGGCCTCCAGCCGTTATCCTTCTTAGGCGCGAGGTGCAAGGGAGAAGCCCAGGGACTCTCAGAAGGCCGTGCTGTGCCATTGCTAAGCATCAATTCAAATTCTTGCTTGGCAATTTTTAATTTGTCCGGTGCCAGTCTGCGGGGAGTGCATGAAATAGGTGGCCCTGGTGTAGTTCTTATGTGGTGTACCGTGTTATGTTTTGTAGTGCGCACTGTGCCTGAAGGGCGTGTTATGTCTGGAAACCTACTTAGGATATCGTGGAAACGCGTGTCGCCTGTAGAAATTTTTATAGAAAAGATATCAGCTTTAGCGGGGGAAGCACTGGATGATAACGTAGTGGTATTGTCAATTAGGCGTTGATTTCTACAATCTACAATTAAATTATAATAACTAAGGAAATCAACGCCTATAATAGGTTTTGTAACATTGGCTACTACAAATCGCCAAACGAAATTACGTCTAAGACCTAAATTTAACCTTAGTTCTATGAAACCATACGTATCTATAATAGTCCCGTTGGCTGCGCTGAGCTGGTAGTCCGCCTTGGCACGTCGATCCCGAATCGCAGAACGGGGGTAAACGCAGACGTCGCTGCCAGTGTCCACCAGAAATTGGATGTTCGAACTGCGATCAGTCACGAAGAGGCGACCTGGGGTGGATGGGCAGCCGTCAGCCGCCATTAGCGACTGCCCTTGGAGTTTCCCGCCTTCGAAGTCTTGGTAAAGTCACAGGGCTTGATGCATTTATGGGCGTCTGCACCAAACCTGGTATGGTACCAGCAGAGCGGGTACTTTTGATAGCTGGAATTGGATCGGCTCCTTTGCTGTGATGATGATCGGCGCCGTTCGCGCTGTCTAGAACGACCGACAGAACAGCAGGATGCACGGGTATGCTCTTCTAGCTTTATTGTTAGTTGCTGAACCATCTTCTTCAATTCCAGGAGCTCATCAGATGGGTGGGGTGCGAGCGTACCGTGAGATGATGTCGCGGCGACGTTACATGGTGACGTCAACTCCTGTATACGGTCCGCCAGGTCCGCCAGCTGTTCCAGAGAATGAGTCGGTTGTGATGCCAATACAGTCTGGATCTCGTGTGGCAGGCGATTGCTCCAAATAGTCCTGATGAAATCTTCGGGAACCGATGGACCCGCCAAGTCTCGAAGGTGCCTTAAAAACTGTGAAGGCTTCCTATCTCCCAGTTCTTCATGGGTTAAAAGTTGCTTGACTTTCTTTTCATGAGAAGCCGAGAGTCGCTTGATAAGCTCTGATTTAATTTTATCATAGCGATTTTTGTTGGGTGGGTTAACAATAATATCTTTGACGGCTTTGGCATACTGTAAATCCAAGTTATTGGTCACTTGCGTAAACTTCATAGCGTCATCTGTAAGGCCATGGCTGTCAAACTGGCCCTCTAGCAGGGCAAACCAAAGTTCCGGGTCGTCCGATGAGAAAGGCGGCACCTTAATTTTTAACCGGCGCATTGCTTTATTAGAACGTTCACTGGGTGTACGCACTCGTTGAGCCCGCCGAGTAACATTATCTTCTTGCCGAGAACCGACGCTTTTTAAGGAATCGCTGCTATCACTCATAATTGCCCACGTGTTCTCCGGGGTCACCAGTTATAGGTGTAGTCGTTGTGTTACAGTGTAGATGCGTGTAATGTAATATATTAACTATAGCACTGTACCTTACGTGTCCCAGATAGGTAAATCAAAGTCCGTATTAAGATCGATGCGGTATATTGTTTATAAGTTCACTTAACACAGAAGAAAAGGGTTTGCACGTACACAACACAGTTAGATAATCACTATACGATAGAAGGAGTGGAAAACATAGTTTGTAGTGATAGAATAGCGTAGAAATGAGACAATAACACATAAAAAGTAGATCGCGGACGCGGTTACGTTAAGACGGGCGACACGGGTTTCGCGTATGATTAGTGTGGACCAACTAATGTCGATTAGAGGTCGACGCCCCGGCGCATCGCGCGCTCCCACTCGTACGGATACGTCACACATTCTTCATACGTCATCATTGCATTGACGACAATATGAGTGCAGGTTCGATGCGCGGATGTAGTGTATGCTGTATATGTATATAATATTATAATTATGATATATAGTGAGTAAGTGTTGAATTTGTGAGTAGGCTACATAGGCTTGCCCGACGTGGGATAAATTGGTTGTTTTCCCCACCAAATTGTCCACACTGGGGTGGTATTTTTGAGGCTGCTGTAAAATCGGCCAAAACACACTTGCGCAGGACAATCGGTGAGTCTGTCCTTACATTTGAGGAACTCGCAGCTGTGTTTTGTAAGATTGAGGCCGTTTTGAACTCTAGGCCACTGTGCCCGATCTCCTCAGATCCGAATGATTTGGAGGCCCTTACGCCGGGTCATTTTTTTATTGGTCGCCCACTTGTCGCTTTGCCTGAGTACCCCTATATTGATACGAGACCTGGTCGTCTCTCGCGTTTTGAATTGGTACGCCAGATTACTCAGAGCTTTTGGAAACGCTGGAATTTGGAATATTTGCACATACTCCAGCAACGCGTTAAGTGGACCGACAAGACCGATCCACCCAAGATTGGTGACCTCGTTTTGATCAAGGAGGCTAACCTTCCGCCACTCAGATGGTGCAGGGGGCGCATCCTTCGTTTGGTAACTGGGACTGATGGAGTTCCCCGATTTGCTGAGGTCTTGGTGGACGGTTCGATTCTGAGGAGAGCGGTTGCAACATTGTCACGTCTACCAACTGATTAGCGGACCGGTGGGCCGGTCCGGGGCGGGTGGATGTTTGAAATAGAAATAGTTTTATGATAAGTCTAGTCGATTATATCGATTTAGTAACGTTTAGTTTAGTCTATTGTGAATTTTGACTATGGTCCCACTGAACTGTCAACTTCCGTTTTGCCTTGAAAAATTAACACGCCGTCTTGGTCTGTCTCGCGAGATTTGTAATCGATCGCCTTTTGGAAAGCTCGTCCTTGTAGCTTCGCGAATAGTTTGTCGTTTCCCGCGCTGGCATTGGTTTATGTGTGATAAAGAATAAAGTTGTAAATATTGAACATTTGCGAAAGTTGTTGAAGCCGGTAGCAACGTCCACGTGCATTGAAGACGCTGCGTTGGAGTCTGGTAAAGTAAAGATAATTCACTTGCTAATATTGGCCAATTTTAGTCTTGTGTGTATCTAGCTTGCCTCCAGGACTCCACTCAAGAACATCACCAGGAGATATAAGGTAAAATTTTCATGTACCTACTTAATACTTGTATTCGCTGTGCAACACGGTACATTTGTCCTACATTTGCATGCTATTTTAAATGGCTAAATGGGCTTGTACTTTATATTATTATCATACTATGACATCAACATCTGTAATGTACCCTGTTTACAGTAAATAAAGATATTCTATTCTATTCTATATTCTATTCTATTCTATTGTGTCTGAGATTTATTGTGGCTGACAAGGGCTGATGAATAGAATCACGCTTCCACGAATCTGCTGCAATTAATCCCAGCTCCTTCTAGCCAAACTCTAGACATATTTAATATCAATGTTTAAGGGTTTCGAATCAAATAACCAAAACACGTCATTGTGAGGCTGAACAACAAATTACGTAATGTAAATTAAGTTTATCTTCGATGTCCGCTTTGAAGAACTTTATATCGAGGTAGACATAAAATGAAACAATACATCATACATACATACATACATAGATTCACGGCTCTTTCCCGGAGGGGTAGGCAGAGACTAGGGAACGCCATTTGCAACGATCATGACATATCTCTCTTGCTTCATTCACTCCCATCAAATTTCTCATGTATGCTCTTCTGTTTAGGGTACTTATAACCTTTCCTGTTTTAAGGATGTCTCTGATCTGGTCAGAGAACGTCCGTCTAGAGTCTAGGTCTTCCTCCCTTCCTCCTGTCCCATTCAGACTTGCCTTATATATCTGCTTAGTCAGTCTTTCGTCACCCATCCTCTCCACGTGCCCAAACCACCTTAGCATACCTTTCTCGATGCTTGTCACTACATTTTCTTTTACACCACAATACTCTCTTATCACACAATTCTTAACTCAGTCATTCAAAGACACGCCACACATACTTCTTAGTGCTTTATTCTACTTTCAGGTCTCTTTTGCCATACCCAACTTTCACTACCGTACCTAAGTGTAGGTACTAACACCCTTCTGTGCACAGCTAATCTTGCCTTTTTGGACACGTTTTGGCTGTTCATAAACGCTTTCAGAGCTCCATTTACTCTATTACCTGCATTAACTCTTCTTTCAATATCTTCTTCATTCTTACCATCTCTTGTAAACACCGTAGCTAAATATACAAACTCATTCACTTGTTCCACTCGTTGTCCATCGATCATAAAATTGCAAGCAGTAACACATTCCTCCTTCAAAAACCATAACTTTCGTTTTACTTCCATTCACTTTCATTCCTTTCCTCTCTAACACACCATGCATGATTTTTACCATCTCCTGCAACTCCTCCGCTGAAGATGCAATTATTACCCGATCATCAGCATAAAGGAGGCATTTGACAAGTAAGTCATTCATCCTTAATCCACAATCACTATGTTTAAGATCTTGCAAACAACTGTCCATTAATAGGTTAAACAGCCACGGCGACGCTACACATCCCTGTCTAACACCTGTGTCGATGGTAAACCAGTCAGTGTATGATGCGTTTATCCTCACACAAGCTCTAGAATCCTCATAAAGGGATTTCAGAGCTTGAATGAGGCTGCTGCTCACCCCATACATCGTCCTGTCATATCAATCATTCCTGACCACTTTATCGTAAAAGCCTTTTCCAAATCCCCGAATGCGCAAAAGACCCTTTGACATTTGCCCAAGAATTTCTCGGCTATGTATCGCAAGGAAAAGACTTGATCTGTACACGCCATACCCTTTCGTAATCCCGCGTGTACATCCCATATTTTCATGTCGGTTCCTTTCATAACTCTTTCTCTAAAATAAAATAAAATGCATTGTTCCAAAAAAAAGAAAACAGCTTAAAGGGAAAAGAAATATATTTTTTTTAATGCAATCAGTGGCATACGAGTAAACAACTCACCTAATGGTAAGCGATTACCGGCGCCCATGGCTCACAAGGTGCCACATTTGTATTGGGAAAAGGAATAGGAGGAGGAGTACGATGAGGGAGAAGGAATAGGGGATGGGGCCACCGACACTCTCGCTCACCGAACGAAACGCAACAGTACTGTTTCTTTACGTCGACATTAAATGAGAGGGTAGTACTTACCCGGTCGAGCCGGACCATTCATGTAGTAATCAGCAATGCTCTACTACTTATGGTACGTTATGGTATAATCAACAAGTACGGGGCTACGGGAAATATAATAATATTAAGGTAAGACCTTAATACTATATAATATATTTACATACTTAATATAAACATGAGCTCATTCAATCAATGCACCCTGACAACTGTGGGTGACCCAATTTATATAAAACCACAGGCTTATACCACAAAGAGCGTATTGTGTTGCCGTGTACGAAATTCATTATGCATGAGAACTGCAGTTTATCGAATATACTGAAGGTGCACGGCTGTGCTACGGAAAAACAAAGCAACTAACATATTTTTCAAAATCAGTTTTTTTACATATTTGGAACCTTTTGCCTGTAACGGATACTGCTACATTCACAGACTCATTGAAAAGGCTTTATTTTTCGAGATAAAACTTTGTAAAATAAAGTAACTGCAGGCACTTGTCCAACATATCTACGGTAAAACAAAGTAAACCACAATGTCTAAGCAAAAACAAAGTAATTGCACGTCGATTACATTGTTTTTACGTTGTGAAATGATTTAATTGGCTTTTCATTTGATATAAATTTCTTTTTAAGTCCCTTTATCTAGCTATAAGAAAATCAAACAACTTTACTTTGTTTTGGATTGTTAAAAATGGTCAAAATGGCAAATTTGTTAACGTAAAAATAAATCAAGTAAAATGTTGTTAAAATGTTGAATGTAAACAAAGCAACTGTTATTCAGTTGCTTTGTTTCTTTATTGTAAATCAATTCAAGCTATTACTATATCCCATTAACTTGTTTTTAATATGCTGTCGTTCATTTGTGAATTTCAAATGTCTAAATTATTCGACATTACTCGGTTTTATCACCTTTCAAATGTCAGTTTTCCCACAATTAAACTTGTCAGTTACAACACTTACAACTTCGTGTCATAAGTTTGCCGAGGCTTGTGATTCTTGTGTGCTTTGTTTAGAAAATGGTTAAAATGCAAAATAGCCACAGTTTACGTTCGAGAACTATGGTACCGTAAGCACAAATGTAAGTGCTAATGTCCAATTATTTGTTATGTGTGTTTACATTTCGTAAATACCTATTTATGAAATATATCGTAGGCATCCATGAAGTAGTACCTATTATTCTGTTTTGATTTGGCTGTCTATAAGAAATACTAATCAATTTGTTAATAAACTGTCCGTGTAGTGATGGATAAAGAATACAAGTGTCACTACCCCATTTCATTCCGTGGGTGTCGTAAAAGGCGACTAGGAAAATTGCAAAAAGCGAATAATATCTTTGCGAGGAGATGGAAAACTTGAAACCAAACCCTATACTAACTCGTCTGGCCAGCGCGGTGTATGCCAAATACCACCTAATGAGCGCACCAACGAATAAAAGGCCCCCAGTTCCCGGTAGTCCCGCTGTCCGCAACTACGGTAACGGTCGCGGTAACAGCGGGGCAGGGGGTGCTAAGTATCTCCGGGCTCCGGCAGCAAGAAACTGACGCTGGCTGCGTACAATGGACGCTCTCTAAGGCTAGAGCAGAGGCTTCTTCAAGAAGAAGCCTCATAGAAAGTGGACATGGTGAAGCCCCGATACTGTGACAAGGAACGAGATAGACTTCATCATGTCTGATCGGAAGTATAATTATATTAATTTGATGCGATTGAACAGAATCGAGGCACCAAAGTCTTTGCTCGCCAGCTTGGTAGAATTCATCTGTCGAAACTCAATACTGCGGATGGCAAAACCGTAACCTCCAAGTTTTTCGCTGAAATTGAGAGTTTCTACAAGGACTTATACGCATCATGGATGTCTAAACCCACGAGACCCAGCGATGATGACCACAGAGCCCAACTCACGCGCCATAACACGGAGGACATCCCTGATGTCAACCAAAGCGAGGTAAGAGTGGCTCTCGAGCAGCTTAAGAACAAAAAGTCTCCAGGGGATGACGGAATCACCACAGAGCTCTTAAAAGTAGGTGGGACAACAGTTCTGAAAGAGCTGGCGAGCCTGTTTAATTCCGTTATCCACCAAGGCCTAACACCTCAGGCGTGGAGTGGGAGTGCGGTGGTTCTGTTTTTCAAAAAAGGTGACAAACCCCTGCTGAAAAAACTATAGACCCATCTCACTCCTGAACCACGTCTACAAGTGAGTGTTCTCGAGAGTCCTAACAAACTGCCTCGCCAGAAAACTCAACGATTTTCAGCCACCGGAACAAGCCGGGTTTCGAAAAGACTACAGCACTGTAGACCACATCCATACTGTTTGGCAGATTGTACAGAAGACCAACGAGTACATTCAGCCGCTGTGTATGGCTTTCGTGGACTACGAGAAAGCCTTCGACTCCATCGAAACCTTGGTGGTTCTGGATGCTCTGCAGCGGTGTTGCATCGATTGGCGCTACATTGAGGTGTAGAGATGTTTGTACGACACGGCCACTACGACCGTCCAGCTCCAGGACAGTAAAACCAGCCCCATTGAGTTGAGTAGAGGGGTGAGGCAAGGGGATGTAATATCCCGTAAGCTCTTCACCAACGCACTCGAAGACGTCTTTAAGACGCTGGACTGGACTGGACGGGGCATAAACATTAATGGCGAGTACATGTCCGACCTTCGGTTTGCCGACGATATCGTCATCGTACATCTGCACAGCCTAAATGGAGCCTCTCGGCGGGTCGGTCTCGGCATGAACTTGGATAAAACCAAGCTTATGTTCAACGAACACATTGTGCCGGGACCGGTTTATGTCATCGGATCGATGCTCGAAGTTGTTCAAGAGTATGTCTACCTTGGTCAAGTAGTCCAGTTTGGTTGAAACAACTTCAAGAAAGAAATCGACCGCAGGATCCAACTGGAACCTACTGAGACGTAGCTTGCCAAACGCTGCCCAACCCAAGTGGGTTAGGCAGCGTTTGGCAAGCTACATCGAGTTTTCTCTTCGCCCCTACCGCAATGCCTGAAGACCAAAGTCTTCAACCAGTGCGTCCTACCTGTTATGACGTACGGTGCCGAGGCGTGGACACTCACAGTGGGACTAGTCCACAAACTAAAAGTCACGCAGCGTGTACTGTGGCACGTGTTGGGCGAGGTCTATGTCCAGCAGTGGACTGCGATAGGCGGATTGATTGAATACTTCATTCTATGATTACAACTTATATCTATTATTTTTGAATTTATTTTAGGTAACTGTTATGTACATGCCCTATTCCTTGAGTGACACTTATCTTAATAAATCCTAAGATGAACTAGTTTTTACAATTCTTACAAATTATGTGATTCATAAAAAGCAAAAGCCAACAAATCTTATAGTAGATATATTTATTTTTAAATGGCTTCATTGTCTTTGTTAAAAACAATTAAATGCATTTGCTTTGTTATTAAAACTAAAACCTAACTTGTCCATCTCTTTTTAAATTACTTAAAAAACAAAGTGACGGCAGTTACTTTGTTACTGAATTGTTCTTTTTATTTAAAATTAATTTTATAAAAAATATTTTTCTATAGAAAAATATTTTTTCAATTTAACCTTTCAGGCCAGCTTCAGCCCAGTTAAAATTTTTTGACACGATTTTGACAGCCCCGGCGCCCCTGAGCCTTAGATGTGATGGCGTCGAAAAAATTGCGTTGTACAAAATATATTATGTAATAAAGGAAAGTTAAATTATAGTAATTAGTTCTATCTGTTTCAAAAAATTGCTTTGAAACAGATAGAACTAATTATTTTACAAATTATGAAATAACAAAAGTACTTATGTTGTCGGCAGTACGTTTTAAATTTGTCATTTTCGTTTTTTTGCTCCTCCTGATAATTTTGCTTGTCTGCAATTACTTTGTTTTTCCGTAGAGCAGCCGTCAGTTCAGCAAAATTTTTTTATAGTGCCTAAACTTTCAGATTTAACAGGTTATTCTCGCTAATATTAATATTTATGAGAAGTTTACACTGAATCAAAACGTCTGAACCGAATTTCATGCGTGTTAACCGAAGTTCATGCAGAAAGATCAGAACTTGGAGGCGAACGTAGTCATTTTTACAGTGTCGAATAAAAAATATAAAGACGGTGAAGGTGAAGGGAGAGATTTAGTTACTATAGAAAAACTATGATCTGTTAAGTTAGTAGTTAGTAGAAGGCTCGTGAATCTTGATTCACGGGTCGCTGCGCCAGAAGAGTATTTAGGAGCAAAGATAATGTAATATATCAAACTTGTAGTCAACAAGCTTGATATTTATATAAAACCCGCCAAATTTTATGAAACCCGCGGACTAAATCTTGACTGTTATAAATGTGTTCCTCCTATGATGCTGGTTACCTTAAAGCTCAAAAGATTTTTTATAGTTTAAAGCGCGATTGATCGCAAATAGTACTTCGTTTTGATCATTCTGAACATTCATCATGAAAGAATATGAAGTAAGTGCATTTCATTTCCATCGATGTTATGTCAAAATCGCTTTTGAACAAGATTTACGACCAACTATTACAAAACTTATCCAAGCAGAAGTACGGCTACTTACTCGTATGCATGACCGAGCTAATAGTAAAGATAATAATAGATTTCCACGTGTGTTAAGTTTACTAATGGAGCTTAAGGAAAGAATTGAAGCGAAAAATATCGTTCCTGACAAATATAAGATTATTTTACGTCTGCTATGGTTGCGTACTTTTATAATCTTATTTTCACATCTCATTCGGATGTAACAGCGATGATAAGAAGCCAATTTTGTTCTCATCTGTCAATAATATATCTAAATTTAAATCTACTACTATATTTTCAGATATATGTTTTATCATGTGCGCATTGAGAATATTACAATAAATACCTGGGACTGGTATCTTTACTCCTATGAAATAACCCCTAAAAACAACACGCATACATTATTGATTCGTAAGAATGACCTTGTTCTATTGTATATATGTATGTATATAAAATTCCTTATTCTAAAGCATAGTAATAGTTAGCCTTAGGCCTGAGACCGCACATAAGCTTCCTGGCAAAAGTAAATGCAAAAAGATGTCAAATCCTGTTTCTAAGAAAAATACAATACGATAAAATAGCACACTTAACTCAGAATTACACTCAAATGTCTACTAAATACCAATATTTTAAATCTATTTCTTTTACCCTAGAAACGTTTCCGTATACTTTTATTCTTTCAATATCTCTTGAGACCCTGAAGTCGACTTATTGGATAGAAGCGTAACCATAATAATAGGATATGATAGTTTCCTACTTTTTGTCAACATGTGAATCGAAATTTAGTACGTTTTCAGCCCACAGATGTAGAGATAAAACGAAAATATACAGCTGGAAATAAGATATGAAGCTATGAATATCTTTAGGAGTTCTCATTAAAATTATTATGATGTCGTATCTGAAGGCACGTAAACTATGACAAACGATAAAAATACGCCACGTCCTTTATTAGGTTATAAATGTTTCAGAGCTCTTCTAAGTGTTATGCCAATAGCAGTAAGTCAGTCGATTCATTCTGCTTTGGGCCAATTGTACCAAAGAAGTTTTGCCGACCCAATATTTGCATTTAAGGTAAAGCACCAAGGCACCCATATTTTACAATCACCTTTTATGCCTTGTACATTTTGCTACCTTATATAAGCTAAAGCTTCAGTGAATTCTCTAGCCAATGCTAAAAAAAACATATCAAGGACTAACGAAAAAATACAGTTACTTTCATATTTAGTGTGGATAAATAAAAGTCATCATTCATGTGTTCCAACGTGACTTACATGACGTATTTGTTTCGCTCCGGCAAAAATATCATCGGTTGCTATGATCGGTTGAATCTCCACCAGGCTTCAGTTGCACACATATATTTCCGGGCTGACAATAAAACGTTAATTCTAAGTGTTATAGTCGTTCTGTGTTTTTCGTAAGTGTTTTACGCTTAGCGACACAGATTATAGCATCTAGCGTTTTATAACACGTTTTTATTTTATTGAGAAGGTAATAGCTATGTAACTTTAGTTAGGGTAGAGTTTCGAGATCATTCTTACGTAGGAACTTGCTGTTTTAGTAACAGCAAGTAAGGCGTAGTGGTTAATTAAGCGACCGCCTCATCTCTTCCAGTCACTATACTCGTACTGTATGCGCCGAGTGTAGTAGTTTCGATTCCCACACAGAACAACACCATGTGTGATGAATATGATGTTGTTGCTATACAGAGTTTCCAGTGGGAGTTGCTTGAATGTTTTTCTAAAGTCCATTGCGGGCAGTATGAGAGCTTCATGCCAGAGTCATCATCTATATTCCTAGCGTTATCCCAATTGGAACCCGGGGTCCGCTTTCTAGTCTAACATTCGCAAAAATAACGGAGAAAATAGGCATTCAAGCGTGTGGTCATTAAAAAGGGGCGTACCCCAGGGTTCAATTTTGGGCCCAATTCTCTTTATTTTGTACTGCGCTGGCATAATTACGCGCATTAAAAACTGTAAATACCACTTGTATGCCGACGACGTACAATTATACATCTCCTTTAAGCCATCGGACTACCGGACAGCTTTAAACGATTTGAAAGCAGACTTACATAATATATCTGTATGGTCAAATGATAATTGTCTAGCGCTAAACCCCCTAAAAACAAAGTATATGCTGTTTGGCACAGATCGTCAACTGCCGACATTAGCTGCAAATTTACATGTTTTGCTCAACGGGGTGCTAAAACCTCGGTTTGAATATGGGCTCCAACCTTAGGTTTGAAAAACACATAGCCTCTTCAGTACAGAACTGCTTCTATCGTCTGAACGTCTTATACAAGATAAGACCTCATCTATCAGAGGAAATGCGAATGTTGTTAGTGGAGATGCTGGTTTTATCTAAACTTAACTATGCATATGTTGTATGTGTTCCCAGGCTGCTCGCTAGAACTCAGCGTCTCATACAAAGAGTCCAAAATGCGTGTGCTCGTTTTTGTTTTACGATCCTCCCCAGAACACATGTTACGACGTATTTTAAAAAATACGGGATACTTAAAATGAAATCATGTCGGAAACATCACTTAGCTTGCCTACTATTTAGTGTTATCAAGTATCAGGAGCCATCTTACTTATATAATTAGCTGAGTTGGATGGTGAGTAGAAGAGATTGAATGTGTAGACAGTGTGCACAGCAATCCACTCACACAGATCGGCCACTTTTAGAGGTTCCTTTAAATACGCTGCATCGAAGGTGTGGAATAACATTCCACCGCCTCTAAGAAACATATATGAGTTAGCTACTTTTCGACTACGACTGAGACAGTACCTAGTAAATTCACAACGACAGCACGGTAATATTGATTGTGATATGTCCTTTATTTAAGTTGGGCGTTAAAATGGTTTCAATTATAGCTTCGTAGGTCCTAGGTCGGTGCAGAGTATTTAAATTTAATCTTGACACCCTGCTTAAGTGGGAAGAGACCAAAACAAAAACTGGCGAGCTAAAGTGCCCACGCGTTTCGCTTCAACAATGTTTTTATAATTTTATCTGTGTAGTTTGTTTATGTAAACGTTTTATTTATTATTTTACATGGTTTATGTTGATATTATAATTCTATAGGTAAAATTACGTATGATATGTATATATGTCATACTTACTTAAATATTTATGCATATAATTAATCTTTTATTATATCTATATGTATGTAACTGTAATTATTGCCTTCCGTACGTCACGTGAACAGGCTCCAGTAGACCAGCGTCCGGTCCTTGTGACCTGGCATATGCTGAACTGGAGACCTGATTGCTACAGCTGTGGGACGCATGTATTCATTAACCCATATTGTTATTCTTTGTTTTTATTCGCTTTTTGTTTGTATATAGTTATTAAGTACATAATGTTCCCACTTACATGCTGTATGGCAATAAAGATTTCTTTTTTTCTTTCTTTCTTCTAACCGGATTTGACTGAATATTAGCTTTTCCACGGAGCAACTGCCTGTCTGACCTCTGCAACCCAGGGATAGCTATATTCCGTGGTTAAGACTAGTGTCGGTTTTATTCAAAGTTTGGACTCCGTATAACGACTGTCAAAGATCTTCATGACAGCCGGGATTGACAGCTTAACGTGCTCTCTAAGGCGAAAATTAATAATTCAATACGCACATATCTTCGAAAAGTCATTAGCGTGCGCCGTGGATTCGAACCTGATACCTCTACATGGGATGTTGTTATCTCCCCGAATGATGCGAGGGTGACTTTAAAAAAAATTGATGCAAAATACTGGCCTGCAGAATTTCTAAGTGTTCCCAAGCAATAAAGTAGTTTTGTTGATAAACACCCGTATACTGAGAGTAATAAGTAGTTTAATTTAGTTACAGAACCCAACCAAACTAATATTTAATTTAAGCACTACAATGGGTTTCCTCTTCATGCCAAATTCAAGGTTTTTGCGCATCTTGTAGAAATTGTCTGAGAAAGAAAGCTGTAAGTATATAATGAATACTGTGTGTGCCTGATTGAACTTATTACCACAATTTTACAGCAGGTAATTAAATTAAATTTAAGAGTTGGCCTACCGCGTACCGTTGTTGTATAAGTAAGAGTGGAATTATTGTCTAAGTTAAAATTCTTCTATAGGTCGATTAAAAAAGAAAATAATGAAAAGGGACACAGGTCTCCTCTCGTAAAATATGGATGTTAGGACAAGACCAGATGACCTGAGAAATGACGATTATTGTTATTGGGGAAGAGGCAACTGACCGCAATTGAATGATCTTTTAAAAGGCCTGCATATTGAGGACGAGGTTAATCAAAATTTAAACTTCGTTTTAAAGCCTCCGTTAATAATGCAAGATTCCACTGTCGATATCGTAAGTTACGCTAGATCAATATAATTATAGCTGTAGTAATTTAAGACGATTAATACTAATTATACAACTGTCGTAGGTAATTTTTACAGTACTGACTTTTATAATATGGAAAATAAAAAAACATTATTTTTAAAATGACTCAGTAAATTATACAGGAAGTAAAAAAATATAAAGAAAGAAATATTGAAAATTGAACTTCAGTAGCAGTGTACAAAGGTAAGAACAGTCATACAATACTCTCATTTGTACCCACGAAAGATGTATAAATATAGATAATAATAATATCATGTTTTATGTTCGTTTGTTAATATAAATAATTCATAAGGGGTGGTAAAATATCTGCTTGAAAAAGATTTACCTTATACTACATGACCTACACGTATTACCTTAAATTATTATTGGGCTTTCTAAATTTAAGCATACAGTTTGAGAAAAAACGGTAATTCACATACTTTAATCGCACGGTCTGCAATCGTGGATTGTAATTATTGTACTTTGACGCACAATACTCGACGCAGTGTTACTGCCACGGCACCATTTGTGCAGGCATTTTTTTTTGTAGCCTATTAAAAATACTTCCTGCCACCTGATCATAAGCAGTCATGGAGTCCCATAGCAAACGTCCTCATGCCAATACAATATCCACAATAATGGCATGATGGCCTAGAGGAAAGCTTTTTCACGCCCCGCTTAACGAACCCAGGATCAAAGGAAGTAGGGAACACGTGGGCAGGTAATGAGTTCCGCAGATTTATGGTTCGGCAGAGATAGGCAGATAGGCAATTAATACTGGTAAATAGATTCTAATATATTTTTAGTTAGGTATAAATAACGCCATGTGACGTGGAAATTAAATCTAAGATTTGACAAAACCATACAGAAGCTCAGACTTATACCGTATCTAAGATACAATAGTTTATGAAGACAACTCAACCAAGAAGTTTGACCTTATTTAGATTGACGATACAAAGAGAGTGATAAGTTGCTGTACGTTTTCTCAAAGTATAAAGGTTCAGAGCGATTTTCCTGAGTCGATTGTGAGGAAGGATTTATTGAGATTCGTTACACGTAGTTTTCTTTCGACCTGCTAGTGGCTATTACTGCTGACCTTTGTTAAGTACTAGTTTGAGAGACTGCTTCAACGCCCCCGTAAGTGGTATAAATTATACCCATAAACCTTCTTCGTGAATGACTCTGACGCTGGGGAAACTGCATGAAAATACGTTCAGCAGTTGTTGAATATATCACGGATAAACAGGTACGGCTCGGGACTTTATATATAAGGACTATACCTAGTCATTATTTCAAAGGTAAAGTTGATTAGGTATACATATAAGTATCTACCTAGGCCAAAAATAAACATACTAAGAATTTCGAGGAAGCGATATTGCATAATATTCGCGTTATTTTTAATTGACTGTCTTGACTTAGTTCAGAAGTATCATGAAAATGGCTTATAATCACGAATAAGAACTTAGGAAAATAATTAAATGAAAGTAATCATTATTTAAACTCAGCTTTCATTGTAACTCCTCTGGTCTACCGGAACTGCTTAAGCCGAACGTTAAAATAACTTAATTATAACTTTAAAGCATTTTCCTTGCAACTTAGTATGCAATTTACTGTTGTTCTTTACAACGCCTACTCACTGTACAGCCAAGCTAAATGTTAGTGTTGCGTGTAATTTACAATAGTGCGATGAATACGACAGATAATTTCTGAGATTCTACGTCCCGACCGACATAGTTATTTGTTTGTACGTGAAAGGATAATATTATTAGAATCTGAGCGAGATCTAGACATACACTTATTCAAACATAATAACTGTATTTTATGTAGCTGAAGGCAGCATCAAATCTTATACTCGTATTAGGAGCATTTCTGAGCAGCAGACAAGTTCAATTATTTTGTGATAGTGGGTGTCACCCTCACAACAACTTTGGATCAAGCTAAAAGCTGGATAGAACTTTTTATTGATATTACTAATAAGTGACCCCTCGCACTAGCTGGTAGTCTGTGGTAACTGCTGTTGCTAGCTGACTAGACTAATACTAGTATTGTAGATATACCTAGCAGAATAAGTATAATTATGTTCACTGCAGTGCTGGATGCAAACATTTCCAGAACATGAACTTGCAACACAATGTATTTTGGTAAAATCACTGGATAGTAATACTTATGCTCTATATCTTTCAAACCTTATTACTATACAAAGCAAGACACTCACCTCTCCAATTCACAGCATTAGCGAGAGAGAACTCAGTGACTGACGTAGTCGTAGGTGACTATTCGTAGCGAGAGTTCGGTCCGATCATCGATCATGCGAGCTGTCCACTTGATTGATTCCTTCCACGTGCCGTGACGTCACTGGGACTTCGTACTCATGCTCCCTGTCGTAGTAGTTTGCCTCCTGCTTTGGTCTCTGCTTGTCTTCCTCAGGCTCGTAATCCGGGTCGTAATCTGTTGACAAACATTTTTTTTATCATTTTATAGACCAACCTTGTGAAAATTTTATGTGTTCCAGAAATGCTTCATTTCATTTCTGATTATGGCTCTTGTAACAGTACTGAAATATCGAATACTCGAAGCGAAGTTACATGATATATATCCTGAGAGACAATGTCCAAATGTTCCAATAAACTGAACACAATATTGTACCAATGTCTTCCAAAAGTATTATATAAAATATCAAATATTGAAAAAAACCAACCGCAGAGGAAAAGGAGATGCGGTGTTGTCAGGTTGCCTTCCTCCCTATCCTCTGCGCCCGCTGGGTGTGTCGACGGCGGAGCCCAACACCTTCATCCGCCGCCAAGGAGGTTGTGGTCTTCGGGCTATCCACCGGGGTGCCAGGGTAGAATGCTAACGCGACCCCCTGGCGCCCTAAAATGGAGTGGAAGTATGTGCTGTGGTTTTAGTGGGTATTACTGCCTTGCACTCTAACCGTCGAGTCCCACATACCTCCCGCTTTTCATCCTGCGGGGGTATGCGTAAATGATTCCACAGAATTGTTCATAACTACATAAAATTTACAATGGAATTAGAGGCAAACAATTCTTTAGTTTTCTTAGATGTACTTGTTATCAGGAACAAAAACAACTCTTTGAACCACACCGTATATAGGAAAAAGACACATACAAATAGGTACTTAAACGGTGAATATCACCACCATCCTAAACAGCTACCGTAGGAATGTCTTTGTTTCAGAGATCCCCGAAGAACAAGCCAGCCACAGTAGAGAGACGACCTGCTGTCCTCCCATACATTAAGGGGGTGACCGACAAGATTGGCTACATCTTGAAGCGAGCTTCAATCAAAACATTCTACAAGCCGCCAACGAAGATAAGCCAATTATTACCATCTGTCAAGAGTCAGTTACCCTTACAAGAGGCCGGGGTTTACAAGATAGACTGTGAGTGTGGGCTCTCATACATTGGACAAACCAAGAGAAGCAAAGGCATTCGACTAAAGGAACATACAGCTGACATTAAACACAAACGCTCGACGAAGTCTGCTGTGTGTGAACATGTAGAACAAGGAATCAACCACTACCTGCGATTTGATAAACCACAGATACTCGCAAAAGAACACCGCTGTATTCCAAGAATGATACGTGAAGCTATTGAAATTAAAAAACATCCTAATTTCAATAGGGAAGATGGTTGGAATGTTCCTCCAGCTTGGGACCCTGTTTTCAGGCTAATGAAACCCAAGAAGGACAAAAGTTACCAGAAGACATCAAGACACAATGAGCACATTCTGCGTAGATAGTAACACCAATAGTTGAAAAATGTTCGGGTAATTTGAGATAACTTTTAAATTCAAGATAAAGACAAATATCACCTAAGTCTGCCGTGAACATGAATCCTGTAAAGAATTCGAAACGTTGGCTAGTAATAAAAATGTAGTTTCTAGATCATTTGGTTTAAATGTAATAACAAGTGAAACCAATATAACGCGATAAAATCCGTAAACTGTAGTTTAATTTCAACGTTTCACATCACATTTATACATAAAATCTAATTTTAGAATGGGCTTAATTAGAGTTCTTCATTATCGTCGGCTTTATTTATGTGCATAGATGTTTAATTGTTGTTCGTAATTTACAACACTTGATTGTTATTTTCAATTCCTCATTAAGGCTGTACTCAGGTGCCTTCAGCGGAAACCACAAAACACGACACAGTGAGACGTGACTCTTATTTTGTGCTAAAAATAGGTTTGGAATGTGGGTTTTATGTAAAAATCACTACGATATTATATGAATAAAATTCAATTGTAGAGCTTTTTCTTATATTGTAACCACTGGAAATCTTGTGGGTAGACTAAGACCCACGTACTCGTGTATCACCCACTTACTAACAGATGTCTTTAATCCAGTTTTGATAAAAACGGAATAACATTACCCGTTTTATTCCTGAACCTACGTAAGTAGGTACTTTCACCATATAAACACTGAATTATGAAACGAACCAACAAGATATAAATATATAAATGCTATAACTAGGTACGTAAAGAAAGACTGCCTCCGAGGTCCAGTGGATAGCGTATGCGTCTGCTGATCGGGAGGGGAGATCGCGGTTTTGATTCCCGCGTTGGGCAAAAGTGTTAATGAGTTTTCCGAATTCTCCGTAGCAGCACGGAGTCTGGCAATGTGCCTGGTAACGGCAATAGGCTCGCCCCCTATTACGTGGGACCTAAAATTCATAAGGTAACATGTCGATGTAATATTACACCTCTGTCTACCTCTTCGGGGATACACGCGTGATGACATAAAAAAAATTACGTAATTCAATTAATAGCAAATATCAACTTTATTATCACATAGTATGCTACAATATCTCCTTTAACTTGATCCGACAGTCTACTTATACTAAATAGGATGATTGGCAAAATCTCATTAACATCTACAAAGATCATACTCACGGTAACGAACGAACATGAATTTCCAATCACTCAATTAATCTGATTAAGTGAAAATTTTGAACATCACAAGAGGAAAATTAATATTCAAGTCTTCCTAAAATTAACTACATTTTATCATCTATCAGATAAACCAAATTAAGTTTAAGTTTGATTTATGAACAGCTTGGTCTGTCGGGTGCCAGTTCTTGACTGTAATTTATAACATTTCAAGACTAAAATGTAACCTTGGAGACCTTTTAGTAATAGGACAAATTACGGCGAACTATACCACTAAGTGCCAGATTTTATTAATTTTGGAACAAATACTCCATTTGTTCTTCTTATATTAATTTTACTTAGTGTATATCGGGCACTAGTTTGTATTCTTGAAATAAAATTAACGCATTAAGAATATATCTAAACAATAAACTAATGGATATTCAAACTACGAAATCACAACAACTTGTGGAGTACACAAAGCACTGTTACAAATTTCTCTTTACACCAACTTACATTGAGTTTTCAACAAAAGAATATTAAGATACACGTGAATGAGCTTTCAGCGTAATTGGACAGTAGGTTTCAAGTAGTTTTTAACAAAAGAATATTAAGATACACGTGAATGAGCTTTCAGCGTAATTGGACAGTAGGTTTCAAGTACCGACAGCATACAACACGTAATATAAAATTTTCAAAACTTGCTGCTATGTGGAGGTTTATTACTACAAAAGAACAAGACTTTTGTTTCGGGTACGGTTGTTAGAATGTTGACGTGTGGTGTATGTCGTATAACCTGACTCCATCTCATAAATATTTAGTACCGACATATTCGACAAACATTTAACAAAATAGTTAACTCTCTGAAAGACATCATACAATATTATTTAGCGGGTCTTAGTCGCGATAATTTATTTATTTCAAGGCATAAACACCTCTGTTATTCTCCTACGTTTCTACCAGCTTGCAACGGTTGTGGTCGCGGAGGGACTGAAGACGGCCCACACACACACCTGCATTGCTCATATTAATTTTTAAGCATAAGTATAAAGCTTAGCTCTAGGGATTAAACAGACTATTAATATAGTAGCTAATTTGTATTTATACGCTAGCTAATAAATAATATAAGCAGTCTTTATGCCACTAAGTACCTACTTGCGTACGTAAAAAAACTCATCATAATCAAATCTTAACCAAACAACGCCTAGAGCATTTTCATTTTCATAACAGATCTCAGGTCATCTCATCGACCTATTGTAGTCCACTTAGAATTAAGGCTTCCCCTAGGGTACACCACAAGACACGCTCTTCTATTTTCGCCACCTCATTTCCAGTCATCCACTTCAAGTTATGGACATCTAACAAGATCAAGAACCATCTCACAAAACTGTCAGGCAGTGTTCCACATAGATCTGTTATGCATATCATCAATTCATTAATTATTTATATTATAAAATTATAATACATAATTATGTACATCAATTATAAATTATTATTCTATTAGTTGAGGTGATTAATATGAGGTCTTAGTTTGAAAATGTATCGTTTAAATATTCTTTTAAGTTATAATAACATTTATTACTTAAAAGGTTCTTAAGATTTTTCTTAAATGCAGCAGTGTTCATTGCCCCTTATTTCTTTAGGTAACTTATTGGAAATTACAGGTGCCATGTGAAAGACACTTGACAATGCGTCACGTTGTCGTCTATTATTGGCTTCTGAGGCTAAAGTGAATACATTTTTATTTACCTTAACAAATGTTGCGACCTCATATATATATATATATATATAGGCTTGGGAGTGTTAAAATTTTGTACCTCTGGAAGAACGGCTTTGGAGCCCAAACATAGCCCTTATGCATCGCTTTTGTGCTTTAAAAATTAAGTCTATGTCAGTCGAATTTCCCCAAAAAACGACACCATACCTTAGGACTGAAGCAACTAAACCATGATATGCAGTTATTAAAGTATCAATACTTGAAATCTGTTGAAGGTTGTTGTTTGCACTGCAGACACAGGCTCACCCTTATAGATAATGTTACGTGTGATTGCTTTTATACGCTGATTAAAATGCATTATTTTGGTTTTATCTATGTTTGCCTTAAGATTATTAATGTCCAGCAATTTAATAATTGCATTAAGAGTACTGTTTATATCATGCTCATAAGATATTCTGTCCTTACACTTAATTGCAACGGTGCTGTCATCAGCAAGGAGCGTCATTGGGTTAGAGTTCGCATTTGGAAGGTCATTTATGTAGGTTATAAAGAGTAATGGACCCAATACACTTCCTTGTGGGACTCCGTATTTTATTTTGCGTTCATTTGATAGGTATGTATCCTCCATCTTAGTTCTAACATTAATTTTATTAATTTGTGTGTATTGAGTATGGATATTGAGGTAAGATTCTATTAATTTCAAAAAATTGCCTCTTATACCATATGTCTCTAGCTTATATAATAAAATGTCATGTACCACGTGATCAAAAGCTTGCGTCATATCCATAAAAATAGCGCAGATTGGTATTCGCTTGTCGACATTGGACATTATAATTACTAAAAATTCGTATATGGCAAGGTTGATACTTTTATTCTATCTAAATCCTTTTTGTTCTTTAACTAAAATATTATGGGTTTCAAAATATTTAAGAAATTCATTATATATGTACTTTTCAATAATTTTTGAGAAGACTGATATAAGGGCAATAGGTCTATATTTATTCATGTTTTCTTTACTCTCTTTTTTATGAATTTGTTTAATTATTGCAACTTTTAGTTTTTCGGGGTATACACCATTTTCTATAGATAGGTTTACAATGTAGCTAAGAGGTTGTGAGATACTTTCTGCTACTAACTTAATTATTTTAGTGCAGATATCGTCAAAGCTTGCACTATTTGTATTTTTTGACCTTTTATTATTTGCTTTATATCATCTGGCAAACATGGCTTCACAAATATTGAGTTAGGTCTAGATGTTAGGTATTGTATATGTTGGTTCTTAAGTATAGTATTAATGGGTGTTATCTTATCTACAAAATAATTATTAAATTCATTTGATATGTCATGCGGATTTGTCACAATATTATTATTAAATTTAATATATGGTATAGATTCCAATGGCCTATTTTGCTTTGCAGCGTTTATAGTTTGCCATACAGCTTTTGTCTTATTTATTGAATTTATTATATTATAATTATTTTGCGCTCGTTGGGTTAAAGTCACCATTTTTTTCAGTTTTTGTTGTATTGCATCAATTTTGATTTGTTATCTACACTTGGGTTTTTTCTATATTTCCACAGTAATTCGCGCTTCTTAACACTACAAGTCCTAATGCCCCGTAATATCCACTTTGGTTTTTTGTGGTTGTGTATGGTTATTCATCTTGTGATATAATAAAAAAAATTATTACAGGATGAAAAGAAAGCTTACAAACCACAGGGCAGCTTTGTGGCGAGCTGAATGTGTGTGGCAACACTGCGGTCCCGAATGCTTCAGAGAGTCGGTCAGGGCCTCGTCTCTAGCTTGCCTTTATTGGCTGGCTGGAGTGGATGACCAAGAGCGCTCGCAGGACTCTCAACTCTGGTTTGCCTTGGTCGGCCCGCCAGAGGGAAGCCGCAAGAGCTAGTAGCTCGGGGGTGGAAGTATCATTCTCAAGGGCGTAACTACGGGAAAACCCACTCCAGGTCTCCGTTGTCACGAGACCCGCGATGGTGAAACCGGTGCCACACCGCTCGTCAGCCCTAGCCACTCGCACCGGTGTTGCCCTCTGGCTGCCTTTATGGCTTGACTTTGCATGCCTTGGTGGCTATTAATAGAGAGCCCATCCAGTGAGTTGGCGAGTCACCATCTGCCATGCAGACGGATACTATTAGAGTATTACTGGTAGGTGGCGTTTGTTATCCATAACATCATTATTACCAGTCCATTTAACACCCAATCCCATAACTAAATTAAATTGAACTCTACATTATAGCAATAGTCCTACACGTGCTGCGGTTAGTCCATAGCTGTTCTCAGTAGTGCAGTCGTGGAGGCCTCGCAGCAAATGTCCCATCTCATTTTAGATTAAAACTCTCTAAGGGCCTCTGCACGTTGGACCTATGTCTCCGTTTTAGCCAAAGGCCGGATATTGTTTTAACGCAAAAGTTTGTACAGCATCGGGCAGTAACCCCTCTGAGGCAGTCGTTATCTCATCATGAGACTAACGCAATCTCAGAGGCTAGAGTAACAGCTTTCAAACATCACCTTCATCTTGTGATATAGGTATATATTATAGGATAGAAAGAAAGCTTACAAACCGCAGGGCAGCTTTGTGGCGAGCTGAATGTGTGTGGCGACACTGCGGTCCCGAATGCTTCAGAGAGTCGGTCAGGGCCTCGTCTCCGGTTTGCTTTTATTGGATGCTTGGAGTGGATTTCCAAGAGCGCCCGCAGGACCTTCGAC
Organism: Euclidia mi; assembly: GCA_944739405.2. Classification (NCBI taxonomy): domain Eukaryota; kingdom Metazoa; phylum Arthropoda; class Insecta; order Lepidoptera; family Erebidae; genus Euclidia; species Euclidia mi. The sequence goes on along the minus strand of OX123202.2, from coordinate 33,711,451 downwards.
TCTAGCTTGCCTTAGTTGGCCGGCCAGAGGGAAGTCGCAAGAGCTATTTGCTCGGGGGTGGAAGTGTCATTGTCAAGGTCGTAACTACGGGGAAACCCGCTCCGGGACAGGAGACCCGCGATGGCGAAACCGCTGCCGCACCGCCCGACACCCCTAGCCACTCAAACCGGTGTTACCCTTGTTGCCTTTATGGTAGAGTTTGTTTGCCTTGGCGGCTATTTAAAGAGGGGATCCAGTGAGTTGGCGACTCACCGTCTGCCCCTTTTCGATGTACTATAAGAGTACTTAGGCCAGACGCCGTTCTTTATCCATACTGGTCACGTCTATTGATTCATCAAACACCCATCCCAATAGCCCAGAAATATTTGTATCCATACAAATAACAATAGTCCTACACCTGCTGCGGCTAATTTGTAGCTGTACTTCATAGTGCTGTTAACCACTTGACCGCGCAAAGTGACTATATTCCCTTTTTTGGACAAACAGATGAGCGCGTGAACCGTAATTTTTCCCACGCTTTTCCGTTGCGCACTTATCTGTTTGTGGAACTCGGATAATATAACCGATTGCGGTATGTTGCATATCAATAGATGCGTAATTACATTTTGAGCGCAATTTTATATTTCTGACATATTCCTTTTTCTCGTCGTTTTTTATTATGGGAGGTAAATAAGTATTATACACAATTAGAAAGGTTATTTAATTTACTTTTAGAGGAAATAAATATAATGTAAAGAAACATTTTAATATTAAACATCAAAAAATAAAACAAAGTTTTTTTTTTATTAGCGCCAATTTTCATTTTTTTTTTAAATACCGTTTTATGATATATATCAGATTCAAACCTAGATAACTTTCTTTCCAACTAGATTTTCAAGTATAAAAACCAATTCTGATAAGAATCTGATAAGAATTATTTTTATTGGAATCTGCACAGTTGTTTACTTTTTCCCGCCAAAAAAACTGAAGTTCCCGCCAAAATTTGCGATATCTATTTACAAAAAAAAATTGTCTAGAATTAATACACAATATTTATTTATTTTTTTGATGTAACTTCATAATTAATCAGTTAATTTACAATTAAAACATAAAAGTATCATATATAATTACATAATTTGTTTACAATTATGTTTTTAATCCATAATTACGCCCCGCGCGCGGAATGCAAAGTCAGCAAAATATTTTTTTTTCAAATGCTTACATCTTAATATTTTTTCAGTAAGTATTGCTATAACTTATTTTATTACATAGATAATATCACCAGGTACTTATATGAAAATATTATGATAAACAAAAGTGTCGAGTAAGTCGTTAAAGACGGCATTGTCTACGTTACGGCCGCTCGCCTAAAGTAAACATTTCATTCAAACGTAATTTGTTTCGTACCATTAGAATGAGTCATTCATTAGGTTGCAGAAAAATCAAACACCACTCCTCTCACGTTATTAACAATCGAACAAAAACTAATTTATTGAGCGCGCCCTACTTCAAGTGGCGGCGCGCATTTGAAATTTGTCGATGCTGAGTATGCACTTAAAAATGTTGAGAGGGCAAGCGGTTATGGAGGCTCCTCAGTAGGTGTCCCATCACATCCTGGACTAAAACTCTCGCAGGGCCTCTGCGCGTTGGACCTATGTCTCCGTATACGCCTGCCAAAGTGCCGAATACTTTTTTAACACCATATGTTAGAAAAGTACGCATGATAGAGAAACACATAATAATAACGTACTGGAATCGGTCTATCATTACAGACAGGACTATTGTAGCCAATAAGCCTGATATTGTAGTGATAGACCGAGCAGAGCGACTCGCAATGATAGTCGATATCACCATACCGCATGACGTCAATCTCGTGAAAGCAGAAAAAGAGAAAGAATCAAATATTTGGACCTACCGTCCCTGGCCAAATTATTAGACACACTATAAGATTTTATGAAAAATTTAATTATCTGATGATACTACACAGGTTTATTATAATTACCAAATACATAGTTTAATTTTTGGTATCCATTTAGGTATCTTATTTTTTTCACAAATAAAGTGTAATTATTATAGAACAAAAATGTATTTATTGACTCTAAAAGAAAATAGAAATAAATATAATTTTATGTTTAAACTGCAGTGCGTCTAATAATTTAGCCAGGGACGTAGCTCACGAGATTGTGATGATATGTGGGATGTGGACTCGGCAATCATTGTGCCGATAATCGTGTCGGTGAATGGATTAATCGCCAAGAGCCTCGACCAACACCTAAAGAGGTTCGCACTAGGCAGCTGGATCAAGTTCTTGATTCAGAAGGCAGCTCTTCTCGACACCGCACGCATCGTGATGTAGTTCCTGTCTCTGAGGTCCTAACCACCGGTGGCTTGGTCCCTGTGCCCGACACTGGTGGGCCGTTTTTGTTTTTCTAGTAAAATGTAGTTTATTAATATAAAAGAAATCATGAGATTGATAATAAATGGAGTGAATAATAATAATATTCTACCACATACACACATCACCATCTAGTCCCAAACTAAGCAGAGCTTGTACTATGGGTACTAGATAAACATATTTATATACTTTTTTAGAAATACATAGAAACACCCAGACCAAGACAATGTTCATGCACACAAATGTTTCACTTGAGCGGGAATCGAACCCGCGACTTTCGGCGTAGCAGTCGCTTACACTCCCGCTGCGTTAACCGGTCATCAAATGAATTTTGAAGTTTAATGTCAAATGCAATCGGTATCTATTTTCGTTAGGACTTCGATACAGAATCGATAAACTTAGGCAACATTTCCAGGGGCGTACTATTTAAGTCCTCACTGAAGTTAATGACGAAATTAGGTCCTGAGACACTAAGAACTAATCTATCTTTATTTGGGTGGTAGCCATTACTACTAGAAAAGTACCTAGAAGTAAGATACTTACGTACTTACTTTTAAGAACGCCTAGAAGTAAGATAATTACGTACTTACTTTCATTCCGTCTCGTTTCGTCGTACAAAAAGTACCTAGAAGTAAGATACTTACATACTTACTTTCATTCCGTCTCGTTTCGTCGTACGCGTTAGTAGTATCAACGTCGAGCATAGACACCTATGCCACGGTAATAATATCTAACAGTATTCTAACTCCATACAAACGCACAAAACTCGAGTTATACCTACGCGCCTCGATAAAAGTACCCACTATAGTACCCAACAGCCGCGATCGTGCCGCGGTGACGAACGGACGGTGACGGTTTTTGTAGCAGTGTTCTTTATTTAAATTATAATTATAGCGACGCGTTGTAGACTAATATCGTGCTGTTTGAATTCTTCGTTAAGTCACATAAAGATAAGATTTTTCAAATTCAAAATGTACCAATTGTAGTATTAATGTAAGTAGGTATACTAGCAGAACACTTTTATCTCCGTTAGGGACAATGTATTACATATTTCATTGAAGTCTATGATTAGTAGTACCTTAAGGGTAATTTTCAAAATGGAAGCGGATATGAATCAGCTTTGTATAGGTTACTGCTTAGTCTACTACAAAATAAAACAGTAGGCGGTGCAACCAATAGGTCATTTCCTAGTGTGATTACATACCTACATGATTTTTATTTGTTTGTATAAAAAAATAAGTAATATTTACAATCACAAAACTAAAAAAAACTTCGAGTAGGTAGATGTAGTTAAAATACTTGAGGCGAGCAGCCCTATCGCTGTTTTGCGCCCGGCGCGTCTGTAGGCATATAACTCGGGGAGACGGCTGAGTTACAATACTGTTAGATTATATTACCGTGCCTATGCGCCGTATTTCGCTGTACGAGTTAACTGAGTACCTACTTGTTACCTGCGCCCAGTTACACAGAGTAGTGTTAACATCAGAGACCGCCAACGCTAATGATGGAAAATTTAAATAGTACATTTAATCGTGGTGACAGTACCGAACATGCGGCTAGTATTGGTGAAATGAGTATCGACAATTCCCTAATCGAACAGGAGTCGCCACCGCCTCAAATAACCTACCGTCAAGGTACGTGCTATTCAGATATACAATCCCTTAGAAGTGAGTTTCAACGTTTCCAATCTTCCATTTTAGCCAGTCTTGAGAACTGGCTTGCAAAGCAAGAACGTATGATATCAGCATTTACCAATGAGCTTAGTGACATAAAAACGTCGATAAACTTTATGAATACTCATTTTGAAGAATTGAAAGCGAAATCTGAAGACGTGTCTGCCCGTGTTACCGCTCTTGAGAATCGTTCACATGCTTGTTCGATCGACTCATCGAAAATTTCTGCTTTAGAGACTAAAATTGATAATATGGAACAACAAGCACGCGTGTGTAATGCAGAAATTCATAACCTACCGGAAAAACGTGGAGAGAATCTGACTGGTATCATCGAGAATATCGCAAACATTATTAAACATCCGCTGAATAAGCAAGATATAACCTCTATACACCGAGTACCAACAGCTACGAATAATTCACGACCTAAAAATGTAATTGTCAAATTCTCAAGCCGTCTGTTGCGCGACGACTTTCTTGCAGCTATTCGTCTGAAAAAAGGAGTTACCACTGAAGAAATAGGCATATCTGGATCATCACAAAAAGTGTATTTCAACGAGCATCTTACACTGAAAAATAAGCAATTATTTCGTGAATCTCGCGAGAGAGCAAAGAAGAACAATTATAGATTTGTTTGGATCAAGCATGGAACTATCCTCGTCAGGGCTAACGAAACATCTCCAGTTACTGCGATACGATCTGAGCAAGACCTATCTAAAACCAAAACTAAATCAGATGCATAACGCTTTCATATTAACTAAGTGTTTATTTTTAATTTCATATATTGTAACCCGTTATATAAAAAATGTCTCACTCGTCGTTTGTTACGAGTGCGGTCTCTGTCACGTTGGCTACTCTATGCATACATTCCTTTTGTTAATCGGCAGCGTTCAGTCTACCTCCTTACTTAATTTATTAATGGTTGTGATGAATATTTTACGAGTGATTTTCTATCTGTTAATTAGTGTTAAAGTTAAATATAATTATTATTTTGGCGAAACTAAATTGAATGTCGACAATTTATGGCGATCTAATTTACACTTATTTATTCATTTGCCTTCACTCGTAGTAATACTGTTTATAGAATCTTGTTATAGTGTTTGATAAAATTGCAGTGTATTATCAAAACTGTAGGGGACTTAGAACCAAACTAAATACATTACTTATGAATATATTATGTGATTCTTATGACATAATTATTTTATCAGAAACGTGGTTGATCCCGGATATTTCGGATAGTGAAGTCATAGATGCCCGTTACTTTTTATATCGTTGTGACCGGGATAGGACGGCAACAGGTAAGTGTGATGGTGGAGGTGTTTTGGTAGCTGTACGCCGAGGGATCGTGGCCAAACGGCATTATCTGCACTCTAGCCAAGGTATTTATTTATCTGATAGTCCATTAAATCCGTGTATTGACTACGTTGCATTAGAATTAAATTTACAAGGTGTAAATTTCCTAGTTTGTGGCGTGTACATACCCCCCAACCAGAATCAAGATACATATTTCACTTTTTTAAACGCATTAGAATTTGAACTGAGTTGTAACGACCACTTAGATAATTTTTACATTGCCGGTGATTTCAATTTACCATTTCTGCAGTGGCAAGGTACGTCTATTCAGAATAGTAACAGTATTATAGAAAATAGACTAGATATTTTCTTGCAATCGACTGGGAGCGTACAATTTAACAATTTAAAGAACTGCATGAATCGAATTTTAGACTTGTTTATTAGTAATGATGATAAATGTACTTGTTTATCGCCTCACAACACACTTGTGCCAATAGATCCACTCCATCCGCCTTTTATTGTTTTAATATCACTTAATGTCCATATTACTACTACTTACTACTATTAAGGTCTAGTTATCCCGCCAAGTATTGCTTTTTAGAAGGAAATTATAAACTTATCAATGATTGTATTTATAATATAGACTGGTCCAAGCTCTTTAAAGGGTTGTCTGTGCAGTGTGCGGTTGATACATTTTATGAAAAAAATTATGAGATTATTAAGATGCATATTCCATTACGACAATCTAAAACCAGTGACTTCCCTATTTGGTTTAGTTCTCCTCTTAGACAGAAAAAGCTTGGAAGAGATGGAAAAGATCTCAATCGAAAGTGTACTATGAGGAATTTTCTATGTTTTGTGCTAGGTTTAAGACTTTTAGTAAACAATGTTTTGATGATTATATAAATTCTGTAGAAGAAGATATTAAAGAAGATGTCAAAAATTTTTGGTAATTTATTAAAAACTTTAATAAGAAGTCTGGTATTCCGTCCACTATGCGATATAGCGATCATGAATCTGATCAACCTGAAAAGATTATTGAATTCTTTTCCAACTTTTTCGGGTCTGTGTATGAACAAGGAGGGCATGGGCTGGATCCAGATTCGTCTCCTATTAATCACAATTGTAATTATATTATATCAGACTTAAAAATGAGTAAAAATGCAATTATTCAAGAACTTAAAGCTCTTGACATCACCAAAGGACCAGGGCTGGATGGCATTACACCTTTCTTTTTGAAATGTACTGCAGATACCATTGCAATACCACTATATATATTGTATAATAATAGTTTAAAAGATGGTTTTGTGCCCGACATATGGAAATTAGCTAATATAACGCCAATTTATAAAAGTGGTAATAAGAATGACGTCACAAACTATCGTCCCATATCACTGCTTTCCACCTTGTCAAAAGTCCTTGAGAGGTTAGTAAATAACTACATTTACCCGTACTTACATAACATAATAATTGAAGAACAACACGGATTTGTGAAAAAACGTTCCACCATTAGCAATTTAGTGCTATACGTAAACTTTTTATTTGAAAGCATGGACCGTAGGGTACAAGTAGACTCTGTTTATACCGATTTTTGCAAGGCTTTTGATAAGGTGGATCACGACTTACTTCTTCAGAAGCTCGGCTTTAACGGCATTCGTGGCAATTTATTGCGGTGGTTTACTTTGTATATTAAAAACAGAATACAACGGATAGTTATTAATGGTATTACTTCTGTAAATATTATAAAGGTAACTTCTGGTGTGGCTCAAGGATCAATTCTTGGGCCATTGCTATTTGTAATATTTATTAATGATATAAAAGAATGTTTCAAACATACCCACTTTTTATTATATGCTGATGATCTCAAAATCTACCGTGATATAACTTGCTTAGATGATTGTCAAAAACTTCAAGAAGATTTAAATCGGCTGTCTGTCTATTGTTTGCTTAACAAACTACATCTAAGTATCCAAAAATGTAAAAGTATAACCTTCACGAAAAAAATTAATAACTTCGAATATTCCTACGTTTTACAAGATAATCAACTAGAAAAAGTTTGTGTCATAAAAGACCTTGGTATATACCTAGATAGTAAGCTACATTTCGATATTCATATCAATCACATAGTTGGCAAAGCATTTCAATTATACGGTTTCGTGATGCGGTCCTGTAAGGCCTTCAAACGCCATTCCTCTTATCTTCTCTTGTACAAATCTCTTATTCGCTCACAACTAGAGTATGCAACATGTGTGTGGAATCCTTATTACTCCAAATACAAAGACCAAATAGAGTCAGTACAACGTAAGTTCCTACGATCCATGAACTACAGATGTTTCCGCTCTAAGTCCTCTTATGAAAATCTATTAAAGAAATTCTCTTTGCCTAAGCTGGAGTCGAGAAGAACTTTCTTAGACATAATGCTTTTATTTAACATATCTCGCAATAATTTGAATTGTAATAGGCTCATGAATCAAATATACATTTCTGTACCCACACGTTAATCTTCATTAAGAAGTATTCGCAAATTTTGTCTGTTTGCGCCAAAGAATTGTAGAACTAAGGCTGGTGAACGCTGCCCTTTAAGTAGAATAATGAAAATGTACAACACCTATATTACTGATGTAGATTTTTTTGCATGTGCGACGTCATATTTAAAAAATGAAATAAGTAAGATTATATACTCGTAAACTTGATTTTGTATAGTTGTAAGTTACATTGCAATGTCAGTTCAGTGTAAGTGGGTTTAACTAATTAATTATTTCTTTTTTTTTTACAAGTAAAACCTGTACATATGTAGGTACCATATTATAATATGTTAATTTGTGGACAATGGTGCTGGTTTCACTGGTAGTATGTTTTAGTCTAGTTAAATATTGTTAAGTAATGTATTAGTGTTACTGTTTGTTGTCCTAAATAAATGAAAAAAAAAAAAGAAACGTTTCTAGACACGCTTTGCTGTGGTAAGGTGACATGGTAACGTTATATACACAACATTTTCATTTGGTGTAATTGGTAGCGCCATCTACCTTACCATCGAGAACTAATCACGTCAACGTCAATGGTTTCAAATCTGTTCGAATACTATCTACTGTCATACAATAACAAAGGAATGATTCCCTATTACTATCGGAAATAGCGGCGGTTTTTCCTTAGTTATTGTATGACAATAGGTAGTATTCGAACAGATTTTCATAAGTTGTTAGACGATTATCTACTGTCATACAATAACTAAGGAATGATTCCCTATTACTATCGGAAATAGCTAAGTTCAATTCTATTTCTTTTAAAGGCAACCCTTTAGGGCCGAGGGGATATGGTAGCGCCATCTACTTTTCCATCGAGAACTAATCACGTCAACGTCATTGGTTCGTCGCTGCTCGGCCAATCCGAGCGATCCTTTTCATGAATCCCCTCCCCAAAACGCCTCGCTAGTAATTGTGTTTGTTTTAGTTTAGGGAAACACACCTTTCGGGATTATTATGTAGGCAATCAGCCGCTGAAATAGTGCTTATGCATAGGTTATGTCGAACTATACGCACTATACGAATCTATACTACAATAAAACTGTAGAGGTGAAAAAGTCTGTACATTAAAGATATTTTGACAAAAATTAGCTAAAAAATCTAGGAAAATGCTAAAAAGCAATACTTGATATTTTTTAGAATTTATGTCTGTCTGTCTTTCCCTATATTGCTAATTTATTTATTTTATTTATAGACTCACGCCTGTATCCCCGAAGCGGTAGGCAGAGGTGTAATATTACACCCAAATTTCGCCATGAATTTTTAGGTCCCACGTAATAGGGGGCGAGCCTATTGCCGTTACCGGGCACATTACCAGACTCCGTGCTGCTACTGAGACTTTCCTAACGGAAAAACCCAATAACACTTTGCCCGACCCGGGAATCGAACCCGAGACCTCCCAATCCCACGCGCACATTTATGCCGCGAGACCAACGAGCCAGTATATTGCTAAAGATCTCTAAAATGGCGAAATTGATTTCAATAAAACTTACACTCATGTACAAAGGATACTCAAACCTATAAAATAATATATGTTACATCACAATCGCTTGAGTGGTTTTCGGTGTACAGCTTGACCTCTCCTTTGTACGTAGTCCCAAACAAAACAGGGATCATCCAAAACTGGTTATATATATACTGCCATCTATGATCATTATAAGTTTGTTAGTAAAAGTATATATAATCAAATAGGTACCTTCAAAGTGATTTATGACTATTTACCCGACTTTAAAAAAGGAGGCGATTCTTAATTTCGTCAGTATATTTTTATGTATTTTCGATAAATAAATTACTGGAACCGAACATAATTATGTGTCAGGTATCTTTCTGTTATTAAAAAAATAAAATAGTATAATATTCGGCACTTTCATAAACAAAAACTCTCTGTGTCAAAATTTATTACAATGTCCACTTAATTTGAACGGTCAATCTCATTTATTTCAAATTATTATGTTTATATAATAGTTATATAATCATTTCATTTTATTTTAAATGATAAATACAATGACCATAGATCCTTTTTAGGGTGCCGTACCGAAAAGGTAAAAAACGGAACCCTATTACTAAGCCTCCGCTGTCTGTCCGTCAGGCCGTATCTCATAAACCGTCATAGCTAGAAAGCTGAAATTTTCACAAATTATGTATTTCGGTTGCCGCTATAACAAAAAATACCAAAAATAAAAAAATGAAAATATTAAGGGAGGTCCCATACAAAAAACGTGCTTTTTTCGTATTTTTTGCTCAAAATTACTAACTGTAACAAGTAGACGCTTTAAATTTTCACAAAATATATAGTTGTATATTACCTTTCAAAATAAATAATTAAATAAAAAAAGTAATTAATAAAGGGAGGCTGCCATACAACAAACGTAATTTTTAAGCAATTTGTTACTCGATATTAATAAACAGGTAGAAACTTACAAATTATTTAAGTATACATACAACGAACGTGATTTTCTTTTATAGATGATGGTACGGAACCCTTCGTGCGCGAGTCCGACTCGCACTTGCCGAATTTTCAATAAATTGTCGATTAGTCCATATTATTTTCTATCTCGGTCGGTTTGTATATGTAAACATAGATGGCGTTGAGCAAATGACGTCATTTTCTGAATGGCGGTGTTAAGATTCTCGAGGATTGATCAGGTTCACGGATAATTTGCTTTCGTCGTCGTTGGATTGGAATATTGGATTACTTGGATTGTGTATTTAACGTGACTTTTGAGTTTATGATTGTTGAATGTTGTCGTGTTTCTATGATTTCTTTCGTTCGTTCGTGTTCTCTGTAGTCATGAGTCGTACTTCCAAAATCGCGTACCAAGTATACCAAGTGCGTCTTTATAAAAATACCAGGGTCGAAAACCAGGTTTCAAAATACTTGCAAGTTTTGGGCACTCGAGTGTAGAAAACTTTGTGTGACGCCCTGGTAATGCATGTTTGTATGGAAAAATAAACCTTACCCTGATATGAATAAGGATGTTTATCGCAAAATAGGATAATGGACTTTTCTAAATACTTCCATGGAAATTTATTCATTACATATACATTTATGGAACATTGTCGCGCAAAAACTTGCAAATTTTATATTTCCGAGTACTCAAAATACTTTAAAGTATTTTAGTGTTTTACGACAGTGTTCCGTAAATGTATGTTAGTAAGTAATATTATTCCATGAAAGTATAAGTACTACGATACGATCGGGAGTCGGCAACACGTGAGACGCGATCGCGTACTTTCAAATATAAAATACTTTGAAGGTGTTGCAAGTATTTTGGTGTTCTGCGCGACAAAGTTCCGTTAATGTTTGAGAATAAGGAATAATATTCCATGAAATTATAAAGTACTTCGGGTGTCAGCAACACGCGAGACGCGATCGCGTACGTTCAAGTAAAAAAATACTTTGAAAGTTTTGCAAGTAATTTAGTGCTGAAACCTGGTTGGCGTACTTGCAATCAAAAACCTGGTTTTAAAACCTGGTCGCGTAAATACGCACCTTCCTTAGTTCTGTGCTTATATTTACATTGGTGATTAGGTATGGATTGGTTGCTTGCATTGGTGTTTCATTAATCCCAATTTCCCACTCCTCACGTCACGTAGGTACGTGGGAATCTTTGGACGGGAGACTGAGGCCTGAATTCAGATACCTCTTAAGTTACTCAACGGGGCTATCTTACTTTCGGCAGGGCTGGATATTCGTAGTTCTGTGTGTATTTTCGAAATAAATCGTAGGGACAGACACTTAAATAAAACAGCTGGAATCGACATCCGAAGACGTTGTTTTTCAAATGATCAGTTATATAGTGAATGTGATAAAACAGTTAATGTTGTGTATAAAGATATTCTCTAAAGATATATATTAGGTATATAATATACAATTCTCAGTAGCAGCACGGAGTCTGGAAATGTGCCCGGTACGACAATAGGCTCGCCCCTTATTACGTGGGACTAAAGTGTATCTGGCGAAAAGTGGGTGTAGAAATACACCTCTGCCTACCTCTTCGGGGCTATAGGCGTGAGGCTATGTTTGTATGTATGTATAATATACATATAAATATTATTTACTCTTGGCATAAATGTCATGCTAATTAAATTCTATTTCTACTCCGGGGGTAGAAATGGAATCTTCTACCTCGCACTCGGAGACGTGACATCGCTACACCAGTCAGCTTGCGACCACGGGACGTGCAACCGTCTCGAAACGTCAAGCAAAATAAGGTATGTAAATACCTAATGCATGTTTGCGTTAATAGCCGTAACACACGCTCGAACTTGTCCGGCGGACAAAACCCGTTGGTCCGGCGGACCAAATCCGTTCTCGCTACAGACGACCGGATCGGACAGTTGCTTAATGTAAGCCATATCCGATCCGACCGATTTGCAAACTAGCGGACCGAGGCGGACTCAATTAATAATAATTATGTTCGCCGGACTACTCTATAGACGGGCAGATTTGGTCTGGAGGCGGAGCAAATCCGTGGTCTGTTCGGACCAAGTTCGAGCGTGTGTTACGGCCATAATTCCCGTTTATATATATATTCGTAAACATGCAATGCGAGTGTTTATAAGTTTCTATACGCACTATAGTTTATTATATTGACTCATCGTCTTATGAACATAATTACAACTCTGTTAAGGTAAGATTCAAACTTGAACTGAATTAAATGGTGATTGTTTGTGGCCATGACAATAACTTCGGGTTCTAATCGGCATAACCTCTCGGATCGCGACCGCCATGTTTCGGTAAGTGTACACGTTGGAAGCTTCCGAACTTGCTCAAAGCGTATTAATATAACAAATACACCAATATAAAAAAATCTTCAGAGTTTGTTTGAACGCACTAATCTCATGAACTACAGTTTGCATTTAAAATTATCTTTTCACTAGACAGCCCAATGATTAAGGCTATATGATATCCAACCACAACTCATTGAAGACGAGAAGGACACTAGACGAGACGAACAGATAAAACTGTTGTATTTTCTATGCTATCCAATGTAAACAAAAGTATGTTTAGCCTGCCCCGAATTCATTTAACCTAATATTTTGAGCTTATCCGCAGCCAGCAAACATAATTTAAAAAGAGTTCTTATTTCCTTTTCAAAACAACGTTGTCAAAGATTGCGTGCACAATATTGATAAGCTTGTTAACCCTTCCAAGAAAGATAAATAGCGCGCGTCGGAATTTGGATCAGCAGAATGGTTCACTATATTGACCTCATGACCTTTCGTAAGTGAATGCCATGAATTGTTCACAGTTTAATCGCATCGATATCCTGGAACAATAAGCCTTTCCTGATAGATAAACGAGAGATATGCCTTTGCTGTTTAATAGCATAGTCTATCAAACTCAAACTAAAGACTAGATACTTATAACTAAAACATTTTAGATGTTTTTCCATAAATTACCTAAGTCGTTGTCGCACATCACTGACTTTTCGAGGTTAAGTGCTTATTAAATTGTTTATTTTCACGTGTCCCGTGCCTCAGAGAAGCCGCCAGTCTCGGCTGTAATAAAAATCTTTGACAGTCGCTGTGGGAAGTCAATGTACCCTTGAATAAAACTGACACTGATCTAAATTATGGAATATCGCTTTCCTTTCGGATTGCGGAGATCAAACGGCTGTCACACTGTGAAAAAATTAATATTCTGTCAAATCAGGCTAGACTATAAGCGGACCCCGGCTCCAAGACAAAAAGTCTTGGACGCATATTCCGTCGCGTAATATTCGTTATTTATTTATTTTTATGTTATTGTGTTATTAAGGCATATTATATTTTCACCTATAGATATTTATATGTACTTGTAAGACTCTGCAGTGACAAAACTTTGAATTGACTGGTAAGTTTCCTTGAAAGATTTTTTTATATACGCTTTAAATTATGTATAAAAAATTCGTAAGTCGTTGTATTCTCATATGACGTGGTTGTTAAATACCTCGATTAACTGCGTATAAACAATGGCATAAGCTCTAAAAGTTGGTATAAGAAAAGTATTCACAGAACCCACACATGATAATATGTCCCGAAATAGTAACAAATTCAGTTTTGCTTTAATAATATTGATAAACATTTGTATATACTTAACTAAATTGTACCACAGATAATATAATACTATACTAATAGTTTTACAAAAAACTTAATATGCAATCTCATGCTTGATATATGTAGATTATATGCAATCTCATACTTGATATGCGATGGCCGTGTGGTTGACGGCATAGAATACAAGTGTCACCACCCCCTATCTTCCCGTGGGTGTCGTAAGAGGCGACTAAGGGATAACACGATGCAAATACCATCTTTGCGTAGAGACGGAAAACTCGACATCAAACCCTATACGACTGCCTCGTTGGTCTCGCGGCATGGATGTGCGCGTGGCATCGGGAGGTCCCTTGTTCGATTCCTGGGTCGGGCAGTGTTATTGGGTTTTTCTGTCACGAAATTCTCAGTAGCAGCACGGAGTCTGGAAATGTGCCCGGTACGGCAATAGGCTCGCCCCTTATTACGTGGGACTAAAGTATATCTGGCGAAAAGTGGGTGTAGAAGTACACCTCTGCCTACCCCTTCGGGCATAAAAGGCGTGACGATATGTATGTATGTGTCATACTTGAGAATATTGCTCTGCTGCTGTCTTGAGCGTAAGCATAAAGTTTGTCACAGCATGGCATACACTTAAGTAGCGCAATGTGAGGTAGTTTAAAGTACTATCGCTACTCGAAGACGAAGTGGGTCAATTGATCACGCGCATCAATTATGTACTCAATGAGGCACTTTCTACAGAGCTAATACCGTAAAATAGCAGTCTAGCTAATCTTTGTAATAGTACAACTAATTTTCACGTACTTACGTGTATTAAAAACCTTAGCTTTCCTGTTCTTCAACCTGGGATGATTAAAACATTATACAAAAACTTGAATGAAGCAAGAGAGATATTTCGGGATCGTTGCAAATGGCGTTCCGTAGTCTCTGCCTATCCCTCCGGGAAACAGGCGTGATTCTATGTATGTATGTATGTATGTATGTACAAAAACTTCTTGCGAATAGACTCTCCGTGAGATTACCGGGATGGTTTTAAAATGCAAAGTGTCATCATCATGACGACCGGTTGGCGCAGCAGGAGTGTAAGCGACTGCTATGCCGAAGGTCGCGGGTTCGATTCCCGCTCAAGTCAAAAATTTGTGTGCATGAACATGGATGTTTGTCTTGGTCTGGGTGTTTATATGTATAATATGTATGTATTTACAAAAAAAAGTATATATGTATGTTTATCCATTGTCTTGTACCCATAACACAAGCTCTGCTTAGCTTGGGACTAGATGGTGATGTGTGTATGTGGTAGAATATAGAATATTATATTATTATTATCCCATTTCATTTCGTGGGTGTCGTAAAAATCGACTACAGAAATTGCAATAAACAAATAGTATATAAGAAGAGACGTAAAACTAGTCATCAAACTGTATACCAACACGTTTGGCCAGCGTGATATCGTAGGCCGAATCCTCCTATTTACTCAATAGTAGGGGAGCCCGCGATGCTAAATTGGGATTTACTCGAGCGTCATAGAGACCTATTGGGTAGCAATGCCTAGATCATAAAAAGATAAAAATCTAAATAATGTACAATTTTTCATTGGTGGGGGAGAGCCACTAAAGACTGTCAATTTTTTTTAAATGAGCTGCTGCCTTAATCCCTCCAGATAATCGTCAGATTATGAGAAAGCACGTCTAGGATGTTAGGATAAAGCATATCTGACGCGCTTGATTTTAAAACGGCGAATTCACTCATTCAATTTTCAACTTTCTAATAATGGCCACGAGTTTGCGTGACACCTAAATCGTCAGATTATACAATGAGAGGCTTTTGTGGGTTCACTTAACATCCCCACAGAGAGGTTGGACTAGTAATAGAGACCGCATTAAAATAGCAACCTTACCCAATATATGCACTTTACTCTGACTTATGATTTTTTTCTCATGTAAGAGAAAGATAAATACACAAATGTCATTTCGAATCTTCGAATATTCTTCGAAATTGTCGTAAATATTAACTAGACTAGTGATGTCCTTACTCAAAATGAATTTCGATAAAATATCGATAATGTTTGCAATAAATCCTTAGATTTGGTTTACTCAGAATGAATATCGATTGAATGTTGATAAATCCTCAGATAAAGTAAAATATGTGAATAAATACAGCTTATATTTAAACACTAGTAAATAAGTTACGATAAAAAATATATTTTTAAATTGCCGTTTTAAGGTGAATAAAGCAATTGATATACCTACATAATATCACTAATAATCACTACCTATATGCAATGATAGGGTCAATGACGAGATCATTACCACGTAATGGTTTTCGAATACAAAACCACGTTACGTATTTCAGACTTTTGGAAGTTATATGCTTATTATTTAGCAAATTATCACGATCTTCAAGTATTTGTCTAAAATCTTTCAAACTAAATTAGGCCTTCTGATATTGAAGGGAGGCACGATCCCAGTATGCTCGGTTACATAATTATATTAAATCACCAATCGAGAGCAGGCTGCAGTAATAAGTGAGTTAACTAATACGTAGATTAGAAATAAATTTAACTTCAGGGTCAATTTAAAATAAAATATTTCACACATAATGAATCACATTTATTTAATGTAAAATAGAAAAAGTCTCTGACAATGTCATTGGCTTAGTTAGAAAAAAAAACTCAAATCTTTACAAAATCATATTATATATACAGGTCAAATTAATTACACCCTTATAGATACGCCTAGGTCTAAAATAAGTGAGAAATAAAATAATATAAAGGAATTTAACCAGGAGCCCGCAAGTATACTTATTTTCAAAGAAATATTGCAGTATAGCTTCTAGATCACAATAGTGCAAAGGCAATAACTGTCACCCACATCGGCGAATACTTGGGCCGAAGCTAGTCTGTAAAATAAAAGTATCGATAAAGTTATAACGTCACTATGTTTATGCGTCACATTTTTATACGAATAAATCAAAATGTCTATGAACGAAGTATCAAAGTTTCAAATGAAGTTCTATTAAATTTTGACGGGTAATGGGGTCCACACCGGAGCCCAGTCCCAGATCTTTGAGTGATGGGATTCCTCCGTCTATTTACTTAATAAACAGGGTGCCACAAGACCCATCACCAAGCCGAAGTCTACTCGTTGTGGACATCATGCCAAGTCATTCCAACAAAAAATAAAACCTGGGAAACAATTTTTTTTTTTTGAGTTTTCACATTTTTTAAACCGCAATTAAAAGCGCGCACGTGCAATGCTCGAAATACCTACTTATCCATGGGGTTATAGGGCATCTAAAGAACGTATTGGCGGAGTAAATGCATCGATTTTGTACCTAATTAGAAAAAATTCATATTAACTTTGAGCCTCAATATCTCCTTTTTTTTGTGTATATCTGCAACTTGGCAATCTGTGTTAACACAATAAGCCAATCAGTTGGTATTACATTGCGATTATGTCAATACGAGCACAAAGAACTCTTCAGTGTTCTTTAATCGAATCTAACAACCAGCGTAGGGACATCAGGCCGCTTTAATCGCTTGTGTGAGACACTTCCTGAACCCTGTAATTTGGAGGCCAGTTCATTGACGTGGGTGGATATTCGAGCTTGATACTTTTCACTACATTTAGCAATCTCCTGTTTGACTGTATTGATGTTAAGATCCTCATGTATATATTTGTTGCTCACATAGTATGGTATGTTTAACATGGTTCTCAATGTCTTGCTCTGAAATCTTTCGACTATCTCAATATTGCTGTTACTAGCAGTAACCCAACAGTTGAATACCGTAGGTCCATATTGGCTTTAATATGGTCTTATATATTGCAATTTTGCTTTCATGTGACAAATGAGACTTCCGACCTATTAGCCAATACATTGATCTTACTTTAGTGTCCAGTTGTTTACGCTTAGACAAGATGTGTTTTCAAGGGCAAGTCGGTTTTCTGAGGGTAAACTTTACATGGGCAGATTTGCTTTGGTTAGCTTGAATGCGCCATTTATCAAGCCATTCTTCAATCTTGCAGATGTAAGCTTGTAATTTTGCTGATGCTATGGCTGGGTTATCATGGACAGAAAGAACGGCTGTGTCGTCGGCATATGTAGCAGTAAGAGTATCGTCTTGTGTAGGCAAGTCTGCAGTATAAAGGAGGTAAAGTATTGGGCCCAAAATACTGCCCTGTATCCTGAAAGAATTTCTTTTAGAGTAGAAGTCTCACTTTTGAATTTTACCTCATAACAACTTTTGTGGCGATACAATTTCAATATTGGGAAGAATGAGTGAGGAAGCAACTGTTTGATTTTGAACAGAAGTCCGTCGTGCCACACTTTGTCAAAGGCCTGACTGATGTCTAGGAACACAGCAGAACAAAATTGTTTATGTTCTAATGTACTTATAGTATCCATTATACGGTGGATTTGTTCAATAGTTCCATGGTTTTCTCGGAAGCCAAATTGGTGAAGCGGCAACACTGTCGGTAAGTAGACGCGCATCCTGTTCAACAGCATCTTTTCTAGAAGTTTCCCCATCACAGAGAGAAGACTTATCGGTCTTTAAGAACTAGCTTCGTGATGTGGTTTGCCTGGTTTAGCTATTATTATAATCTGCGCTATTTTCCACTGTGCAAGAAAGATGTTAAGCCTTAGGCAGGCGTTAAAAATTGCTGTGATGTGCATCAAGCCCTTTTTAGGAAGTTGCTTTAGCAATTGCGCATCAATTAAATCGTATCCAGGCGCTTTACCATCCTGTAGATTTTTTATTTCTTTATGTACTTCTCTGGGACTAGCACTTTTTATTGGCATGCACATTTGCGATGGTGAGAGTAGGTATTTCATCACTTCTCTGTCAATATCTCCTGAACCAGTAATTTCCCAGGCATGGTGCCGAAGTAAAAAATGTTCGTACTGATTGGTACAACGTGTAATTTCAGTTTTTGTTAAGGGTCTTTTTACAACCTGTACATAGTCTAAGCATCCCCAAAGAAAATCTGACACGATCGATTAATTTTCTTTTTTTGCATTTTGAAATCGTACCTTCACTATGCAGGTTCACTTAACAACCCCTTAGAAAGTCTGACAAGCTCGATAAATTTTCTATTTTTGGATTTTGAAATCGTACCTCCACTATGCAAACGATCAGATTAACATTCCTACTTTATTAAAATTACGTAGGACATGGATGCTATTAATATCTGACGCGCTCGAGTAAATCTCGAAATCCCTTCTTTGAGTTGCAAAGCAATATTGAAGCAGCTTACGTCCAGCAGTGCACTGAAACATGCTGTATGACGTGCTTTGGCGTGAAATTAACTATATTTACCAAACAATCTAAAATGCAAGACTGCCCCTCAAAAGTTTCCGATTCAAACTCATGATGATTTGCCTTTTTGAAGTTATGTGAGTTATTAAGTAGTGAATTGTCTAAAAAGCTTGGCAAGCCGAAGGTTGCAAGGTTGTGAGATTTTTGACAATTATTTCGGTGAGAAAAAAGATCCCACCAAAAGATATCTATCTACGTTCACATGTTATTACTGCCAGAGTCGCTCTTTTGCCTCAGGTTTGTTCACTAAACAATAAATTTTCAACTGATCTAAAATACCAAACCTTACCGAACTACGTCACACAATACACCTACACATACTCACACACTTCGTGGATTAACCTTTATAACTGTAGGTATTATTATGTCATGTCTACTTATTTATAACATAATTTGTAGGTTTTATTACGGCATTAAAATAAGAAAAGCAACAGATGTCGTAGGTTTAACGTGGCACGTGATTTTAAATATTTGACTCATGATGTTTGTACTACTGTTTATGGATTTTGTTATTGTTGTGCGATTGAACGATGTGCGAAGAACCTGATATTTCTACAATGCTATATGTTAAACTAGGTATACATTTTCTACAAAAAGCTTTCTGGTTTTGTTTAACATGTTCTTACTTGATGAACATAGCTACCTCATTTCAAAACCTAGTAGAGACTCAAAAGAAAACAATAATAGGTACCATACAAGCTTCTTTAAAATATAGAGAAAATATTTCTATAAAATGTCGAACACTACAACACATACAACTTTGTTAAGCACTGAACAAAAGCAAGCAAACACAGGGTCTTGTAAAGCTTGTACTAACTACAGCAACAAATACATATTATGTATTGTGTGCTAGCTTTGAACATTACTTGATCCATTCTTATAGGTATAAATGTAAAATATCCGTTTGCCCGTATTACTAGAACAAAATAAAATAACATTATATGAACAATAGTAGCATGGATAGCTGTATGAATGAGATAAGAGAAAGTGAATGCGGGATCGATATGGTAGGATTGCGTGCTAAGTGCCTCTTGTACGCCGATGATCAAGTCATTCTTGCGTCTTCCGCTAATGAGTTGCAGCAAATGATAGACTGTATGAATGAGAGCTTTAAAGCGAAGGGTATGAAATTAAATACAAGAAAGACGAAAGTGATGGTGTTTGAGAAGGAAGAAAGTGTGACTGAGTGTAATATTGAGATTGAAGATGAGCATGTTGAACAAGTTGAAGAATTTGTATATTTGGGCAGCATGTTTACAAGAGATGGAAGATGTGAAGGAGATATTGAAAGGAGAGTGACTGCGGGAAACTGTGTGAATGGAGCGCTGCACGCCTTTATGAACGGTCAGACTGTGCCGAAAGAGGCGCGACTGGTGGTTCATCATGGTGTGCTTGTGCCGACGCTGATGTATGGTAGTGAGTGTTGGGTATGGCAGAAAAAGCATAAAAACAGAATTAACGCAGTTGAGATGCGATCACTGCGTAGTATGTGTGGGGTGACACTGATTGATAGAATTCCGAATGCAGTTATACGAGAGCGATGTGGCCTGAAAGATGTTGTGACAAGAATTGAGAAAGCAATGCTGAGATGGTTTGGATACGTGGAGCGAATGAGTGAAGAAAGAATGACGCACCAAATATATGAGGCAAACGTGTATGGGCAAGCCGGTCGCCGCCGACCTCGTAGGACATTCGTCGACCAAATTGGTGACATTCTGAAAAACGGCAAGGTCCTAAGCACCCGGAACCGGCAAGCATGTATGAAAAGAGTAATGAATGTAGAGGAAGCGCGTGAGGTTTGTAAGGATAGAAGCAAGTGGTGTTCCGTTGTCTCAGCCTACCCCGACGGGAAAAAGGCGTGAGTAGGTATATGTATGTATGTATGAACAATAGTTGGATTAATATTGACCGGGTTTGCAATTTCTTTCAGGTATGTTGCACTTCTAACCTAGTAGCGCTTATAGCGAGACTTGATTTGCCGTTCGTAACAGATCGGCAAAGTTAAGCAACGCTTGCACAGGTCACCACTCGATGGGTGACCGTGTGTGGCATTAATATCTGAGCGCTACCGTGCTTCGGAGGGCACGTAAAGCTGTCAGTCCCAGTCCTTGTCTAAGGATAAGGATCGTTAGGCCATGTCGGAGGCCTTCGGGCGGTCTGAAAACTCCGACACCAAAGTTGGCCACACACTCACTAGAAAAATAAAAACTTACGTATTTTTAGTACTGCGATTTTAAACTGAATTTCTATGTCAGCAATAGTAACGGTACTGCATCGTGTGCAGATTATGGACATTTTTTGATTATTCAGTTCGACAAAACGAAAAACGGCGAATGTTCGGTTTTCTGTTACAAGTGAATGCTTAGGTGTATCAGTGTCATAAACTTACCTTGCGAATTATATCGTTCCCTCAATATCTCAGAGGGGATCCCTCTGAGATATTGAGGGAACGATATACGGTGCATACCACGGCCGCCGCGAGTAAACTTTCTTTCTGTTGACCGTCCGCTCGCTGTCGTCAACGTTCCGATAACCCGACGGTGACAGGTTTAACATCTATAAACATCTGATGATACCTGCGACAACAAACAAACAAAATTAGTAAAATCGTTACTAATTATACAGAGTGTTTTGTTAGTCATCTGACGGATTTTAGGATCGTATTCAATATTCAAATCTTAAAAAAAGAAAACTTAGAAAAAAGTATTTCTCAGATGACCAATAATTCAACCTGTATATTATTTAAGTCATAGATGCTATGTCATCATCATCAGCCTTTAACAGTCCACTGCTAGAATAGGCCTCTCCTTTGAAAGGAGGAATTAGCCTACTATACCACGCTGGCCAAACGGGTTGGTAATGGGTTTGTATCAAGTTTTCCTTCTCTTACAGTGCTGTTCCCTGCATAATATGCTTCTTCTGTCGGCTCTTACGACACCCATGGGATGATATGGGGTGGTGACAATCCGTATTCTTAATCCGTCACCACACGGACAAGATGATGAGAGATGCTATGTACATACTTATAAATATCGATAAGATTGTCTTTATAAGTCGCTGCTGTTTATTGATCCTAAAATTTTAATCATCTGCGCTAACGTATACACATACGTGTTTAAAAGCTACAAAGCTTTTACAGTTTACATGACGTATGTAAATAAAATACCTTCCATAAATCCTTTCAATTATTTAGTAACAAAAATATTCTTATCTATGACTAGATACCCGTGTGGGTTGCGGTATGTGGGTAATTCTGATTTTTAAGCTATGTTATTGCATGGTTCAAACAAAATTCGATAAGAAGTTTTTGAGTGAAAGAGCTATCCATCTTCAAAACTTTCGCGCTTATAATAATAAATTATAATCGGTGCCATATTTATTTGACTCCCTCTGAGAAGTAATTAGCAATTTAATTTTCGTCAAACTACGAATTAATTTTCTATTTGTTATCAAAATGCAGCTACTTTAGTTTTTTTTTGTTCTTCTAGTAATTAAAATAACCTCAAAGCCAGCAAAATGAAGGTGCAACGTACATAGATCTGCGTATCATACCCTTGACTACGTAAACAAGTCGTATATCTGTAATCTTAATATGTATGTATACTATCACTCTAAGCTATGCTAATAAAACTAATCAAAACATTAATTGATATTTACAAAAGTTCTGGTTTATTTAGTACCATTGTCACATTAGATTGATGTCAGTGTTTATTAACACGTTCACTAGTTTATTGCAAGATAAGAAGTTTATTAAAGCTGTTTGATGTAAATAAAAGCATTTTAATAAGCTTTATCTTAAAACGAAGTTATTATTCTTTCAAAGATCATTGTTAACTATAAAAATGTATCAATGCAAACATATCAAAATTAAATCTGGCTGACATACATTCAGGCTAAGTTCAGCTTTGTCAAAACTTCAACTTCCAGAGTCTTCAAGTTCTAAATATAAAAATATCGCTAGACGCCAGACTGCATATATAGCAATACTGAATTTAGAACTTTAAAGTGCTAAACTATTCCTAGCAGACTAGAAGCTTATAAGGTTATTTATGACTGTGTTATATTTCTAGCTCGAACAACACCTGAATAGAAATTCGAAATAAAATAAATGTGAAGCTTTTCACGGAGATTTTTGTGAATTTTATATAACACGGTTTAGGTTATATAATAAATTTATAGATAAGATATGAAAATGATGTGACTTTAACTTATACAACAAAATTTATCCTTGAAGTAACAACTATTAGGAGAACATAACTTCTACGTCTAAAATTACATTTTCTCTTCGCTCGATGTGTTTATTTATCCTCGGAAAGCAGTCTAATAGAAATCTTGAATTACTTCTGAATGTTTGTAACTATGTTTGGTTAAGATTTCAATTTTTCTTTTGCTTATTCAGTTAGCTTCATTGTTGGGCGACATTAAAACCAGTAAAAGCACAGACCACCTACGGGGTAGGTGAGTAAAAAAAGCCATAGTTTTGTTTTATACATATCGTATGTTTCAAGAGTGCGGTATTTTTTTGAATATATATTTTTATGAGAAGTCAGTTCGTTACGTTACTGCGTAAAATAATGTGGTTTTGTTCAAGTCTTGATGTTATAATATTGTCTTTGTTAATATTGTGTAATGAGCATTATTATTCCTTATGCAGGTTAAGTTAATTGAATGAGTATTAAAGCAATGGAGTTGTTATGTCTTAAAGCGTAAGTACTGTGTGATTGGCTGTAGTAAATAACCATTTTAAATAAACATAACTAGCAGTCGCTAAACTTTCAATCATTATTTTACCCCTTTAGGGTAGCATAATAGAGAAACATTTACTAGTGGGTGCTAAGACGTAAATGAATTCGTTGTCGAAACTTCGTGTTTCAAGCTTTATTAGTTAGGATTTTGCGATGATATGTCACATAGGACAAGTAATATACGACTAAATGATAATGATAATACACTTGTACACGCAAGAGACTAAAAGCTAGGCAACCTAATAGACATCTATTCTTTCAAAATTGACAATAATTTATATATAACACACACCGGCTTGCGTCGAAGGTAAAACAATTATATGCAATAAAAATTGCCATTTCATCTCATGGAATCGAACTAAAAATAAAATTCTAATTTTATCAACATAACAAATTAAAGTTTACAACAATTGCTTTCAAATTTCTACAGCAAATTAATTATGCAAAAGCAAAATAACACTAATCTTAATATATAAAATCCTTGCGTTACTGACTGACTGACAGACAAGCTACAGCCGGCGCAAGAAGCTGAAATTTAGCATGTATGTTCCTTGGGGACCGTAGGGGTGCACTAAGACGAGATTTCCCGAAATTCCCAAGAGATCGGGCAAAACGGGAAATTCGAAAATATGTGCGAGCGAAGCCGCTGGCGTCAACTAGTTACTAATAGAGTCGATTTAGATTGTAACAAGTGTACCAGCACTTTATCTTCAGGGGTTTGAATGTTTTAAAGCAATATCTATAAATTACAATCGAAATAAATGTATTGTCAATTATTATAGATTGTAGTAACCTCTGCATAAATAGAATATATTATAATTATACGGGTGCCTAAAGTAGTCAATTTGTTTATGATAAAATGTTGCATATTTTCTTTGTAATAGCTTTATTTGAGCATATAAGTTTATCTAACTTAATCGTTAGATACTCTAAATTTCCTTTTTTGGTACATACTCGCATA
Source organism: Euclidia mi (assembly GCA_944739405.2). Classification (NCBI taxonomy): domain Eukaryota; kingdom Metazoa; phylum Arthropoda; class Insecta; order Lepidoptera; family Erebidae; genus Euclidia; species Euclidia mi. The sequence goes on along the minus strand of OX123202.2, from coordinate 33,686,530 downwards.
ACGCTTTTTTCGTTTGTGATACTTCTGTGCGGTTAAAACATGTTGTCTACAAATTAATTATTCTACCTATTTGGTTTTTATTTACTTGCGCTGTCAGTTCTTGTACGTTGCCTAGACTAAAATATATTTCGAAGTTTATTCGTAGTCTTTGCTGTGTAAAATTTGTTTATTTATTTTAGACTCTTGTTATATATTTGTGAATTACCCGTCTCTAAAATTATATGGAACTAATGTCAAATTGAAATAAACAAGTTAGTGAGTTTTAAATTTGGGATTGATCTCGACTAGTTTACTGCTATTGATTAATTATTACTTATCTTTTACTAAAGCCCTACTGGTTTTGATTTACAAAGTGTGTCCAACTGGTTTGATAATGACTTATGAATGACTACATTTTTTTGCGTTGAAATAGAACCCTAAAATTTCTTCAAACATCCTACACTTTCTGAAAAAGGCATTTAGGCAGAATTTATAACTATTATGAAAGGATTTCTCAAATTCTTTTTTTCTTTTAATTTAGCTGTGGTACGGCCGTGCTGTAGGCCACTACCGGGGTCCATAGGTGGCGGATAATGGATCGGCGGCACAACGCCGCTAGCTGCTTCAGCAGTTCCCGACCAAACAGCACAACCTTGAGCCATCACGGGCTTATTACGAGGCCAAGATGGAACAGTCACATTAGTGCAGAATGCGACTAGGACGGCGGCGGAAGAGCACCATGCGTGCCAACGGCGGCGTTCCACAGCCTAGTTAGCTGGCTACTGCGCACCCACCAACCCGCATTAGACAAGCGCGGTGGGTTAATCGTTAAACCCTTACCCTCAATGACTAACATGACTAAACGAAGGCCCCAAGAGCCCGGCGTCTCCATCAGGAGTGCCGCCAATGACAGTAGACGGCCGACTGATAGAGCAGGGGGCGCATACAATCCCCGGGCGGTAAGATCCTTTCACTGTCAACCGACTACAGCTAGCCTAACGGATGCCGATAAACTTAATATATTAACGTTCAACACTCAAACTCTAAGAACGGAATATCATATAGTCGAATTAGAAAACGCATTGGAAGTAATAAATTGGGACATAATAGGTTTAGCAGAGGTAAGAAGAGATGGCGAAGCAATTTTAGAGAGAGAGCAAAGTATATTTTTTCATGCAGGTAACGGTAGCCAATTTGGAATGGGTTTCTTGGTAGCAAAACGCTGGCAACACAATATTTTGCAATTTGTTTCCTATTCTAAACGCGTAGCTCTGCTCAAATTTCGCATTGCAGAATCCAAAAACATTACTATAATTCAGGTTCACGCTCCAACATCTACACACTCGGATGAAGAAGTGGAAGAGTTCTACGACTTAGTTAACAAAGCGTATGACGAACATAAAAGTTCATGGAACCTTGTAATGGGAGACTTTAATGCCATAGTCGGTACTCGTTTACCCTCCGATAGTATTAATATTCTTGGTCCATATGGGTCGGGAATTTGAAACGAAAGAGGTTCAAGACTACGTCAGTTTGCATTCAGTCAAAATCTTAGTCTCAGTAACAGCTACTTCTACAAAAAGCCACAGCGACGTTGGACCTGGCGACACCCCAACAAAGTAACTAAAAATGAAATTGATTTCTGCCTCTCTTCTAGTAAGCAAATTATTTCTAATGTCGAAGTTTTGATTTCCTTATAGTTCAAAACGGACCACAGACCACTAAGGATCAGAATAAAATTTAATTTAAAATTGCAGCGATTTCAAATGATACAAAAGTCTATTAAAAGGTTAGACAAATCTACATTAATAGCCAACAAAGAACAATTTGTACTACAGCTCAAAAATAGTTTCGGCGCTTTAAGCAATACAGATTCTGCGGACCTTCAGATACAGTATGATAACATCAGAGAAGCACTTTTCAACGCAAGTCAGAAAATAAAAACTAAAAAGGAAAAAGATAGTAAACTTAGCATACAAACCAAAAAACTCATAGAAGAGAGACAAAAATTAAAGTATTACACAATAGAATATAAAATTAAAGACAAAATTGTAAAGCGCAATATTCGAAAAGACATTAGACAATAACTGCTTTAAATAACAATACTTCTCTAAAAATAGCAAAGCAAGGTATGCAAACTGGACGGTCGGCGATACTATGTCTCAAAGTCAGTGCAGGAGTAAAACAAGGAGATAGAAACCGAATACTAAACATTTGCATAGAATACTATCAAACATTATATTCTAATTCGGAAAGCTCCCAATACAACATCGAAGAATATTCTTGCAGAGAAGATATAAGTCCAGTCACAGACAAAGAGGTGCATCGCGTTCTTAACAGTATGAAATACAGCAAATCGCCAGGCCATGACAGTATAACAACAGAATCTTTAAAACTTGCACAACCAAAAATACTGACGCACATTATAAAATTATTCAATTCCATTTTACAGACAGGCAAACTCCCCAAATTATTCTGTCACTCTAACATAATACTTCTACATAAGAAAGGTGATAAATCCAATATTGAAAATTATAGACCGATAAGCCTTGTCTCGCACCTCTATAAGGCATTTATTAAAATAATAGAAGGCAGAATAGCAGCCGAACTTGACTGTCATCACCCCCCTGAACAAGCGGGCTGCCGCAAAAGGCTCTCTACCACCGATCATCTGCTAGCTGTCAACCAGGTTTTAGAAAAACACATTGAATATAACATCCCCTTATATTTAGCATTTATAGACTATTCAAAAGCTTTCGATAGTAATAAACATTCCTCTATCTTCCAGGCGTTAGAAAACCAAAACATAAATCCCACCTACATAAATTTACTGAAAATAGTGTACCTCAATAGTTCAGCATCAATTAAGCTCACAAATACAGGACCATCTTTCAAAATAGAAAAAGGTGTCAAACAGGGTGATCCGTTGTCACCGAAACTGTTCACCGCGACACTAGGAGAAACTTTTCGGCAAATTCTACCTGGTTGGGAGGGAAAAGGCATTCTCATCGGAGAAAAGAGACTAACGAACCTCCGCTTTGCAGATGACATTGTGCTTTTTTCTTCTTCTGCCTTGGAGTTGGGACACATGATTGAAGAACTGTACAAGGCTAGCCTTGGGGTTGGACTGAAGATGAATATGTCGAAGACCAAATTGATGACCAATAGCACTAAGTACAAATTATATGTCGAGGGTGTGGAGGTTGAATATGTCCATGAGTATATCTATTTGGGCCAATTAGTTTCCTTTTAGGCGAGACAAGAAGCGGAACTCACGCGTAAAATGGAAAACGCTTGGAGGAGCTTTTGGTCCATGAAAGACCTTTTGAAAGGCAACCTGCCTATGTCTTTGAAACGCCGACTCATGGACATGTGCATCCTCCCCATCCTCACATATGGTGCTCAAACCTGGTCTTTGACCGCAGATCAGAAGTCCAGCCTCGGGGTTTGTCAACGAGCGATGGAGCGCAGCATTCTCGACGTAAAACTCATAGATCGAGTCAAAAATGCTACACTGCGCTCTAAAACGAAAATCGCAGATGTGTCCCAAAAAGCTGGCAAATTAAAATATGACTGGGCTGGTCATGTCTGTCGAATGTCTGATGATCTTTGAGCTAAACCTACCACTTTGTGGGTCCCAGATCGAAAGAGGCCTCGCGGCAGACCAAATATTAGGTGGCATAACGATCTTACACTATTTGATAAAGAGTGGGTAACAACAGCTCTAGATAGAGAAAGGTGGAAAGAGGGTAGGGAGGCCTTTGCCCTGCAGTGGGATAAGTTAGGCTGCAAATGATAATAATAATAATTTAGCCGTGGATCCCTATTTCTCCATCAAAACTTTACTAATCCTACTTACGAGGATATCCGTATAAAGAAAATACAAGAATCGTAGCAAATCTCTATGATGATTGAAGCAGCTCAGTCATCGCAGCAATTCCTAGCGTCACTACGCTGAGCGTTGCTACGATGGCTAAAACAGAAAGGCGACTACTCAAACCAATCGTCTTACATGCGGTGAAACTCAGCCATTGATATAACTTACTATCAGAATATAGTTCGCTATGCTAGTATATATAGTCTATTAACTTAAAAGAAAACTCCCACTTAAACACCCATTCATTTTAAAAAGCTAAATCACGTAGATAGTAAAGTGCCAATGCCATAGACGTCGCAAATAAAGGTTTGAAACTGACTCAAACACAGATAAGTGGATGTGACCCGTTGGCTTTTCCAATAATGCCAGTTTAGATACAGCTTGAATAATGCTTTGGCAAAGGAATCGATGACTTGTACATTGCTTTTTATTTCTGTTTAGATAACAAATGAGTTAAATTTATTTTCTGCAGATAATGTTTTAAAGTGAATATATAATGCTTGACATTTGACAGGTTTGTTAACATTTATAGAATCTTGTTCATTCCACAAAGCTTTGTCCCGTATGGGTACAGAACTAACGATTGCCACTTTAGCCCTTATCCCGACAGGCTAGCCAAGCAAATTATTGTAATAATCTGTATAATAATTTTCGAGCGCTACATTCGGTGGGCGGATAGTTTCTACAGTCTTCAAAACTAATAGAAAGGTTCGCAGCCGACATGTTAATTAAGATTTATTTATTAAATTAATATTGTAATTATATCTGAGCTGGCGCTGATTAGCAGTATACGGCAATTTTAAGATAATTTAAAGAAGAATTCAATTTAAATTCACACTTTTTAAATTACATAATGTACATATTTTCGATACTGTGAATTTTAAGATCAAATACTTTCTTGGTAATAATTTAATTAATTTTACGATTATTCTTTTGATTACAAAACCATTCTCTGGGGGTTCCTTTCTCCCTAGTCATTGCCAATTGTGGTACATAGAGAAGATACAACGTTTTCCAAAGGTTTATACCAATTTAATCTACGATATATACGACACGAAAGTCGTTTTTCTAAAATGACCTTTTTGTACAATGTAACAAAAGAGCATAAAATATCAGCCACTTGCCAATAAAGGGCTTATAGTAGCATACAGCCCCAACACATAAACTATTTATAGACTTCTAAGACACTGCCGTAAATGCGCCGAGGTAAGCTCACTTGCATTAGGTAGAATTGGAGGATTGCCCAATTTTCTAAATTGTGTCTGCAAAAGTACTCCACGGTCTGCATATAACAAATTTTTATATTTTTAGGTGAAATATGATAGAGAGAAATAGTGACATTTAGTGCCGTAGGCGACAGTAGCCTATTTTGTTTTCTTCTCTAAATGGGCGACCACTGAGCCAGAAAATTAGAATTAGGTTTATTAACACCTTGACACCTGACTGTTTTATCACGACACTTTAATAACAATAATTAAAAGTTATTTGATCTCAAAATGTTTCAAGGATTCTAATTTAAATCTAGTTCTGTGTTATGGTAGGGCTTATACTAATGATGTCTAACTAGTATTTATTCGTTTCTGCGAGTTGTTCCTTTTTGCGTTTTCTTTGCCATATAACATGAAGTAGTTTAGCAAGATATTTTTTTATTATTCTTCAAATGTACTATGAAAACGAAGCCGAAATATTTTTTACCGATAAACTCGTTCCAGCTGCGATGATGATTCTTACGATATTGGGGATACGCCCATATTGAAAGCAATATGTGAAAAACTAAATCAAATAATAGCTATAATACATCGACGTTTTGGCAACTTGGAAACATTGGCACTACATTTTTACACAATACATATTATGTATGTAAAAAAGGCGGCGATAGCCCAGTGGTGTACGTAACAGACTGCCGAGGCGATAGTTTCGGGTTCAATCACCAGGTACCCCGGGCACACACCTCTGACTTTTTGAAGTTAAGTGTGTATTAAAAATGTTAATTATGGCTCGCTTAATAATGTGCCCGATAGATTGCAATAGGCTTATGTGTGAGTTTGCAATACACCTCTGAATACCCCTTCAGGGATAAAGGCGTGAAGTTATGTAATGTATGTGATTTTATTATATAATTATGTGATGCACCAACTTTCTTGGAGCATAAAAATCTTAATAATAGTTCAGCTCAACGAGTACAATTTTCATTAAGTTGGCAACCAAGTAAAAAAATATACCAATTGTACTTAGTCGTCATTGGAAATTTATCGTCCATGGAAATGGTTCAGCCGACGAATATTAAGGGCAATCGACGAACTGAATGCAATTCTGTTAAATGGTTCCCTCAAGATAAGACGCCGTCAGAGGATCGTAGAGTATTACTAGTGATTATTCTTTTAACCTAGACGGTAAAGCAGAGGCAGTTTAATTAAATTCATACTATACATTGATAAATGATTACCCAGGGTTGCTCTTAGAGATGATTTGAACTAATTATCAATAATCACCAATCAATATATTATTATTTAAAAATCTTGAGTTACTGACTGACTGACATGGAACGCACAGCTGGAATGAAGCTAAACTTCGGCGTGTTTGTTCCTTGGAGACTGCGTTTTCCTGGTGCGTTCAGAAGGGATTTGCCGAATTTCAAGTGGTTTGCAACGAAACGGTTGAAGTTGAAAACATTTTTTGCGGCCGTAGCTGCGGGCATCCTCTAGTTTGCTTATGAATATAATGACTGTACAATAAACAAAATATAACCTTTTATATTATTAAAAATGAACAATAATCAAAAGAAACGGTCAACAAATTTTAAACTAAGTGATTATTACAAAGCAAGGATATAAAGATAGAACCGAAAAAAAAGCTGTCATTTTCTGTTGTACCTGTGTAGACTACTTTTTTATTTTTGGTTAACATTTAGCTTTATGTTTTCATTTATAACAAAATGTCACGCGAGGCCACTTTTTATTTCTTATATTTGGATATGAATTCAGACAAAGAAAACTAATTAGTAAGCAATCTTTTGATAAACGAATCCTTACCAATAGGAATTGCGTTAATTAATTTTTCACAATTACTTTTAATAAAGGACTCATTTTACAATATTTAATAACAACCTTAAAAGCAATAATGCCGTGTAACAGATTATATAAAACAGTTATAAAAGCCCATGGCTTGAAAGTACTTTATCAACATTCAAAGTATGTCAGTGGTATGACACGTTTAGTAAAACGTTATCATCGTAATAATATATGTATAATCACTTGTAAAATATAATGTTCTGAACTTATATTATTTTAATAAAATTTAATGCGTAATATTCTCATGTTATCTTCCTTTGTGCTTGAAACTGATACCTATAATGATGTTTCGACTTCACCCGTCCGCTATTGGAGGTGAATGCTAAGCCTTTTGTGTAGCATTATATCGCGTTTCATAATATCCATAGTCGTATTGAGCTCAAAAACAATGTATTTATTGTTAGAACACATTATTTTTAAGTGTAGTTATTAAATTTTTGTACATCATATATTTAATTTCCATTTATTATGTATTTTCCCTGAAGAGAAAAGCCTTTGCCTAACAGTGGGAGGCTTTAGGCTGGTTTCAGAGTGACGCGCGCGGCACGCGCCGTCGGCCAACGCGTCTCAACAGCGCGTTTGGCGCGCGGACCACTGTGAAACGAGTTCGCGTTTCTCATTGCAATGTATGAAGCTTCGGCAGCGCGGTCGGCGCGCGCGTCTCACAAGCGGCGCGTTTGAACTGCGTGACTATGAAACGCTACTACTAATCTAGTGTAATTGAAAGCGCGCGCGTGTGGCCGGCGCTGGTCAAACGCGTGACTCTGAAACCAGTCTTAGGGGGTCAAAAGTATGTTTACTAAAGTTTTTATTTTGTATAAACAATAATCGATATTAAGATAAAACTTTGGCTGATTCGGGAGCTGTAACTTGAACTTTAGCTTTCCCTTTTAGAGATTTACATGTTTATTAAAATGTATACGTATGTTTAAGGGTTACCTGGTTAGCAAAGTTACAGGCTCAGTCTAGTTTAAGTCAGACAATATTGTGTGAATTGTGTCCGAGGATTTATATATTTTTTTTTCGTATGAAGTGGACAAGGAACAGCCGAAAAGCGTATCGCTGGCTCAAAGGCAGAGGTCTTGTAAGCAGCTCGTAAATGTAAGCTAATCATGCTGGGCACGGGCCTCTTCTCAATATGAGAAGGGTATGGCCATAGTCCACCGCGCTGGCCTAGTGCGGGTTGGCAGACTTCACATGTCTTTCGAGAACATTATGGAGAACTCTCAGACATGCAGGATTCCTCACGATGTTTTCCTTCACCGTTTTAGCAAGCGAGAATTAACAATTTACTACGCACATAACTCCGAAAAGACATTGGTGCGCACCGTGGATTCGAACCTGGATCCTCTGCGTAACAGTCTGTTGGTCTCTCCACTAGGCTATCGCTGCCTCCATGTAAGCTAATGTAAACAAATCGTTCAATTTAAAAAATAACCAAAGTGCATTATGGCAACTGCGATAAGCGAACTAAAGGGTAACGAGAAAGCAATCCTAAAAAACGCATTGGAAATTTGAATGATGATTCATAAAAATTGCTGTAATTTGTGCCGAAAATTTCCATCAATATTTAAATTAATATTGCGCTTCCTATGAATATGTATAGATTGAAAAGTATAAATCATTATAATACTTACGTTAGCTTATATTTAGCTAACGGTGCATACATATTTTAATATTTAATTACTCTAATTAATACGACCTGTATTTGCGAGTCCCAACGAATTCTATTTCATGCATAAATAATTTTTTGCTAAAATATAGTCAGTTACAATGATGCTATATGAAATACGGACAGTTCGAAATATTTTGCACTTTTCTCTACATGCAAAACTGTAATTGTCATTGAATATTTAACAATATTTACGTTCTACATCTGTTTCAGAGCAATGAAAATATATTAAAATAATAACGGCAATGGTAAATAATTTTACTTGTGATGTTTTGTTTCACTTTATGAATTTCGCATTCCTTCTATATTTTCATTGTATACATCAGATTGAATTTTGTTCACGAAACACACGAGATATTTGCCACGCGGATCACAGCGAAAACATAAATATTGTGTTATCTCAGGAACATAATATTATATTCGGTAAGCGACACATCCTATCTATTAAAAATATGACAAGAGAACAGAGAATCTTCGTTGAATTTTCTTGCAATAAACTTGAAGTTATATTATCTTAAAGTATAGCAGACTGATTGCAGTATTGCACCCAGTTGTAGCGCTTTTTCAGTAAAATACGTGACTCGGATGCTTATTATGAGTTTTTGATACTAGGTTGTGTAACTCAATGAACAATGCGAAGTCACGTGTTTATGTTTTTAGTACTTACTTATGTAAAGAAAATAAAATCAAGTTACGGTACAATTTAAAATCCTTTATCAAACGATTCGTTTTCCTTGCCCCTATTCATTACAGAGGGCAGTACCTTAGCTGTTACCTTGACATATAAAGGAAAAATAAATGTAAAACAAGAGGACCACACACGGACGATAAAATAATTGGACCAACATGAGATCAGAGAGAATAAAACCTCAAATGGGAAGATATTTTCCTGAGATAAAACGTGAAAGATATTCATATCAATTTTATTCATCAAGGTGGTTTTAATCACATAAGCCAAATAGTTCCTCATTTTGGTATATTTATAGTACAAAATATTGTTTTGTGGAAATGGATTCGATCACATCAAATCTCATTTCATATTCAATATAAGAGACAGAACTCTATTTCATATAGTATATAAATAGAACGCCTTTTGTTTGATGTACATTACAGATGTATTGCTTCTAGACTCTTTACTTTGTTTCATTTATTGATAACGTGTAACGTTTAAGTTAACCGTATATTCAATTGAGTTATTTGAATAAATTTTGCCGTCTCTCTTTCTAAGACCAACAATTTTTAAAATCCTTTACTAAATAAATTCGATTAAGTACACAAAGGCACACCCAAGTACAGCTAGTTATTAACGGTATTGATTTATGTGGTCGTTATCTTATTGCGGTAATGAATCATTACCGATCAATATCTAGTAGTTGTCACGAGCTCATTATAAATAAGTAATCAAGACAAGTGTCAACATTACTACTTAGAATCTTTAACTATAATAACAATATTTTTATTCAGTTCCGAAACTCACGCCGAAAGGTCAGTAAAAATATTCATTTTTGACAGTGTCGTTCTACTATGTAACCTTTTAGACCAACTCAGTTTATCGTCTGACACTCGTCACATACATATCTAGAAGTCCCAGATGGCTTGCGACTGTCGAACAATAGTATCAAGCTCTTTAGGACGAATGAGCAATATTCAAAGGGATTAAGACCATGTTCCCGTAGGTGGAATCGGCAGTTAGTAAGAATTGCCTACCTAGTCGTATCTAAATCGTTTAATCATTCAGTAGTAATTTGACAGTTACGCGAAATATTGGCTAGAGTAGCGGTTACTATAATATATGTACATTCTCTTTAGAAGTAGATGTAAATTTAACATACATACATACATACACACATACATAGATTCACGCCTGTTTCCCCGAAGGGGTAGGCAGAAGCATATTAAACGCCCACTTTTCGCCAGTGTTTTGATCCCACGTAATAAGTGGCGAGCCTATTACCGCTTATTGGGACATTTTGTTTGCCAGAGCCTCGTCCGTTGATCGGCAGGTGCACCACTTGCAGGTGAGGTTGGCTTGGGACCCTAAGTTCTTGGTGGGAACCCTATGCACAGTAAGTAAGTAAATTTAACAGTTACGAAAAAGGCCAAATAGTAGCAATGACTATACCTTTCTGTCTCTTTCGATGTAGATTTGACAGTTTGTTTACGTCGCATCACAAGGCTTAATTTACTGGCTCTCACATAGGACACTAGGATTGATTATATCGTGCAACTAACTTACTTACTATACCTCTCTCTCTCTCTCTCTCTCTGTCAATTTGACAGTTTGCTGTTCATCACATTGCAAAACATTATTTCCTGTCGCTCACGTAGACACTAGGTCCGTTTATATAGGCCAACTACTCCGTATAGTATTGTTTTTATTGTTAAGCTTACACACAACGGGTTCTTAGATTAATTGGATCCTACACAGTATGTAGTATGCCTACCTCTCCGGGAAACAGGCGTGAGTCTGTGTATGTATTTATGTATGTAAACAGTATGCGGTAGCTTATGATGATTAGATTGTCAAGTCACGTCTCAGCGCGGCTCGGAAAAGGCTGGGTACAAAGTGCTGTTACTTTTATCACCAATCAGCCTGGTAAAAGTGCTGATGTCGGGCCAGGAGTCCAGGACTTTAATAGCTTCCGCAGATAATTGACCGATAGTTTCTCGGGGAATATCAATACAAATATTAGCACCCCTTGATTTTAGCCCAGCTAACTGTATCTGTGACTTCTAGGTATGTGTAACCGTAGTCTAGTGCTGAGATCAATGGACTGCTAAGCGAGGGTTGCAAAATCTCAGCTCCCACGAATGACTTTTCGAAGTTATGTGCGAATTAAGTTGTTATTATCGCTTAACAAACGGCGAAGGAGAACATCTTGTGGATACTTGTACGTCTGAGAATTCGCATAAATTTTCTCAAAAGACCTTTGAAGTCTGTCAACCCGCACTATGACCTGTGCCCAGCAGTGGGACAGATAATAATCAAGGCTCATGATGATTAAATTTTATCTGTGTTTGATTGTACAATTTGTTAGATTGTTTTTGGCTACCGCATACTAGCTTGCCAGTGCAACCTAAAGCCGGCTTCGCACGATACCTATTTTGCGGACTCAAGCCCTCGCGGTCGCTGAAGATACCCGACTCGCGATGTTACTTCAAAGATTCCGCGCACGTCCATCCCCTGAACCATGCATCGTTAGAAGCAGGCTTTATACAGACTACCTATGGTCAGTGGCAATCGAACTATCGCCTGACGGAAAATTATAAGGCGCTGTCAATTACTTTGAGCAGGTACAAATAGTTTAACACTGTAAAATGCCTTGTTAGTTGCGTACGCATCTCCGTAATGACGAATTTAATTAGTTTCGTCTAACAAAGCTCAAGTTTAGCTAAGCTATTTGGTATTTAAAACATGTTTTAACAATTAGGTCAAACTATCTGGGGCGATGTCATAACAATTATTATGCAAAGAAACGTGTGCGAAAATAATATTCTAACTGAAAATAAATTAATAGTTAAAAAACAGGAGAAAAACACGCTTTTATAAATGCTCGTAAAATCAAAAAATATATTATGGATCCTTCAAGTTGTCTCTATTTCTGGGCTGAAGTGTAAGCTATGTGCTTTTAATTATAATATTTGATTGTAAAAGCGTGGGGCGCTGGAACAGGATATACGTTCTTTTTTAACTTGTTCAAAAATCAAGTAAACAGATGTTACGGGTAGCAGGTTACACAGATTGGCGCTCCAACTACAGTTGCAGCACGACTAGTAGGTGGTTCTACACTGAAAAGTCTGTTCAAATTACTAGTTTGCCGAACTCAGGCAAAACATGCGCCATCAGCGAGGAGAAACGGCATTCATCGGCATTTTTGACCGGCCTCTTCTTTCTGGAAATTAAGTACTTAAGGGTAATGCGTCAACAGTGGCAAAATGTACACGTGGATGAGATATCTTTGGTTCCCTTTGGTAACCCTTTAGCGGCATAAATGTTACGCTCTTGTGCGACCTCATGCAGCAGCCGCCAGGAAGTTAGTAGTAGTATTTGTTTACAATAAAGTCTTTCCTGTTCCAGCGCCCCACGCTTTTACAAGCAAATATTATAATTAAAAGAACTTTGTTTACACTTCAGCCCAGAAATAGAGACAACTTGAACGATCCATAATATATTTTTTGTTTTACGTGCATTTATGAAAGCGTGTTTTTCTAGGGTTTTTTAAACTATTAATTTATTTTATGCTTTTTGGTCTGTGATAACGAGATATTTATAAATTTATTTTAAGTAGGCGAATGAGCCCGCATCCTCTCCATCTCTGCCAGTGCGTCTGTATTGCATGGTATTTTATCTGTCAGCTTAGAACAATCTAACTCTTCAATCTGGAGACCACTAAGTCATTTTACTCTACTTAATGCCACATACGCCTGTCCAGCCGCAAAAGTACGGGACAATATATAAATTGGTTTGTAATAACCTTGAATCTTGAACCTTGAGATCTTCCGGCTCCATCATCAGATCAGTTCGACAGTACCGTACTATTGTATTATCATCAGAATTACACACGGCTGCCAATTTTCATTACGCTACGACCCTTAGAAGATGGTTAAATTAATTAGCTTAGATTCCATTACATAGTTAGTTACATACATTTCGACCTAATGAAAGCGTGTTAAAATAGCATTGTCCTACAAAGTGATAGCACTTCTACTTAATTTATAAACATAACACAACTCATATACCTATATTACCTACACTGGCTTTTATTTTAATACCTACTCGATTGGGTTAATAGCAATTGTAAACTAAGATTAAACGGATGCCGCAATTTCTTGCGAAGGAAAAATGTATATCAATTAGATTGATATTGGAATTTTTGAGGCTAAACAATTTCGGTTATTTGACTCTATCGAAATAAAAGGTAATTATGTTATTTTGTTTGCTCCAAGATCTTAACGAAGTCTCATTAAAAGTAGGTCTTAAAATGAATATGACCAAGACGAAAGTTATGGCAAATGATCTATGCTGCAAAAATTCACCAGTTTCTATTGACGGTGAAAAATTAGAACTAGTTAGCCGATATATTTACCTTGGCCATAATCTATCCTTTGATAAAGATCATCAGAAAACTGAGATATCAAGGAGGATTCAGCTCGGATGGGCCGCATTTTCAAAACTAGATGACATCTTAAAGTCGGTAAAAGTTCGTCAATGTTTGAAGACTCGCCTCTATAACCAGTGTGTTTTGCCCTCAATGACCTACGGTGCCGGGACATGGACGCTCACACAAGAGGCAATATACCGAGTAAGAGTCGCACAAAGAGCCATGGACCGCTCCATGCTTGTTATCCGTCAGATTGACTGAGTTCCCAACATTAAAATTCGGCAACGCACAAAGGTGCGCGACGTGGAAACTCAAATAATAACGTCGAAATGGAATTGGGCAGGACACCTGGCTAGACGGGGTGATAACAGGTGGAGTAAGGCCGTAACAGAATGGCAACCACGGATGGGGAAAAGAAGTGTCGGCCGTCCATTAGCAAGATGGGCCGACGATATCGTTGCAATCGTGGGCCGAACCTGGACGAGATTACCACAAGATCGAGGGAAATGGCAAGAACAAAGAGAGGCCTATGTTCAGTGGACTCAATCGGGCTGTGGATGGATGGATGGATGATGTTATTTTCCCTTTTTTTTTTGGTGTCGGGTTGTAAAATCCTCATGGAGTCCCTCCGCCCTGGGGGGAAGGACGAAGGGGACTGTCAGACTCTTACTAACTAAAACCAACCCGTGCTCCTCATGTACCCAAGTGTCGGAGGGTAGGGTTTCACTGAAGCATTCCTCGCCTCTCTTCCCGCGACTGCACCCGACTGCGAGGGACAGACAGAACTGTCCCCCGCACCCGCACTTTGGACGCATCCTACGCAGGCCTCAGTCAAGCCCACGTGGAGCGTCCCCTCCCGGGATCCCGCTTAGCTTCACCGTGGGTGTACCTCAAACCCACGGTTATTGAGCCCCCCCACCACGACAAGGTGGAGATCCCACGGGGGGGGTGTTATTTTCCCTAAAGATCGAGTAAGAAGTTAAATTATTTAATATTATTCGAGATTCGCCGGTCGCGACTAAAGTTCTATTAATTATTATTGTTTAATTTTCATCATTCAGTGAAAACCGTATCAACAGAGGCAAAGCAACTATTAAGAGCGTTTAATCCGTCGGAGGCGATTTTGCGGGTTTATATTGTTCTATTACGTTACGGATAAATAACAATTAATGGAAAAGATATAGAAAATATGAAAGTTCAGTTCTTTATCAAGAGAGTGCTAAAGAAAAATATATGGGTTACTATAGTAAATATTTTAAAACGGATGAATTTAAAAAAGGCATTTTCGTAATTTCTTTAGTTCAGGCCAGCATTAATGGTCGCTAGTGCTATGAAACCTTATCGTCCTATAATTCTGTAAATGTAAACTGTACGAACAAAAGCTATACAAGCGAGTCCTTAAAAAAGAAATTGTACTTTCATTCATAATTTTCAAGAAAATCGGAGATCAAAACAGTGCATTTTGCTTAATTTTAGCCCGCAAATTTATATCTAAAAAACTACTGTGATTATTAAAAAGATATATACATATTTAGAAACCTTAAGATTCATTTTAAGTCATATAAAAAAATTGGAATCTAAACTTTTCGTTTGTATTTACTATGATTTTTTTAAAAAGACCTATAAAGCTCGAAGCGCGATGCTATGTCCGCTATTCAGCGCTGAGCGCTCTCAGAGGTCGGACCTGTCGCTCGCGTCCGCGTCCGCCATTTTACGTAAATATTGCATTCCAAAACGTTTAAAGCGCGGCTAAAGCTTCTTGATCCTTATTTTTTTTCTCAACGTATTTTTTTTATAAATATGAAAAGTTGATGTACTTAACTTTATTTATGTATTACGTATTAAACTAGTGTGTTAGTCAAGACATCTGGAGTCTAGTGGTTACTGGTTAGTATAGTAGCGTGGTCAACTAGGGGCTGGGCGAGACTGACAGAAACGGACCGTTAGATATAATACCTTGCTGCAAAAATCAAGTGGCAATATACAGTATAAACAGGTACAGTAGTTAGACGCATTTGATCTTTGATGGGTGACCATGGGATTGGCTTGCAGAGCCTATATCGCAGGTTTATTTTCATACAAAGTACATAAGTTAAGGTAAAGTAATTGACATCACGGTCATAGTATGGATGGGTGACCGACCGATGAATTTACAGAGCCCATGTATGAGGTTCTTAAGCGGGGCAAAATTATGGTTATTTTTAAGCTAGGACGCGCCGCCGTTAGCATGACACCAATGTAATAGGTATTTACCTAAAACGTACTGTGCAATGCAATTAAAAGCACACTTGAATCGAATATTATCTTACAAACCGCCGCAGCTCAGCTGATCCCCACGAGCTCGCATTGCAGGTACCTAACACACACAAGCCCACGTACCTACTGTGCAGTCTTATTCTGCACCAGTTAACAGTTTATTTTGAGACTCAATTCTTCTAACTATATTTGTTCAAAATGCAGTTTCGATCTAATGTCAGTGTCATACTCATGTCACAAATGGTATTCTCCTAAATAAACTGATATTGGAATGTTATCGTGACTAGATCGTTAATTGAACAATGTCATCATCATCGTTCTAGCATACCGTGGATTCGAACCCGATACCTTCTGCATAGCAGTCCGTTGGTATCTCCAGTAGGCTATCGCTGCCTGTTGTTAATTAAACAATGTGTCAACGTCAGTGAGAACAATAGAAGTCAAATTATAGTTGGTGCCACGAGAAGATAGACTTTTGTAAACAAACATTCAGAGCTTCACAACCTTTTTTCAAACAGTTGCGTTTTAGATTTTATGCTTTTGAACAGTCTTTTTTTTTCAATGCCTAATTATGCCACTATGTTTTTAAATTTATATTGTTAAATTTAACTGAAATAAAAATATATGATTTTGTGTTTTAATGGTCGAATGTTCATAAATTGGCCGATTTTTTTTGTTGTTTTACACGTAATAATCTATAAATTAATGAAAAATAGAGTACCATGTATGTTAATTATAGAGTACATACATGTTACTTTATTATTGACACGATTTTTTAAAAATCAATACTCAATAAATAATATTGCTCAAAGTAGCATATCTATTCTAAAATATTTCATTATTGACCAGCAATGAATAATATAACAGATAACTAGCTAATACATTGCATAAACATTTCTAGGCATAGAGATTTTACTTTGTCTGTGAATATAATCGTCAGAATGAACTTAAACAAAAACCATTAAACGTTACGGTAGTCTGAAAACGCAATTTCTTTTTTAGGTATAAATAATTTTCTGCCATCTGATATACTGCACGCGCTTTTTCGAGATGCCATGACAGCGAGAAGAGCGTTGCGATCCTATAAACTTGTATTTAACTTAACACTAACCCCTTCTTGATAACTAAAAATTTAATTTTGTCCTCTGATAAAAAGATGTTAAGCCCAAGAATGTATCATTTCAATGAACTAACGCCAAATGTTGACACTCTAGGCGTCAGTACCTCAAAACATTAACCACTCCCGCGCCGGGGGTAAGAAATAAAAAATGGCCGGTAGTGCAGGCCGCTTTACCTCTTGATCGAGCAACAGCTGACCGGCGTCATTATTTTACCTATATCTCAGTTAGTTTTAAACTTATCACAAAAATAATGACGGTTTTTGCATCCTTGAAATATGTGTTGAAAACTTATTGTAGATATATCTAATATATAAAATTCTCGTGTCACAGTTTTCGTTCCCATACTCCTCCGAAACGGCTTGACCGATTTTGATGATTTTTTTTGTGCTTATCCGGTATCTATGAGAATAGGCCAACATCTATTTTTCAAAAAAAAAAAAAATTTGCAAAACAACGTTTGCCGGGTCAGCTAGTAATATATAATTACCTTTTCTCTGCAGTTAGTTGAAATAAAACTTGAAAACACGAAAAAATCCTCTTCAATAAAACTTTTAACACACACTATCTCACAAATATTTAGCATTTTAGCAATTATTCACAGCACTTTATATACCTTACTTAATTAATTATTGAATTTAATCAACAGTTAATATCAACTTCACTTATATTTTTACAAATCAATAAAAGTTTAAACACATCATCGTAATACGAAACGGCCGCCATAATCGAGCGCGAAGTTGTGCCGATTTAGATACACTTTTGTAAATATCAAAATCATAAGTTTATTATTTTTTATTGTTCACTCATTAGTTTGTGATAAATAAGAAAGGTTATGAGTAATAGTACCGACTTTCAACTACCTAATCTTACAAAACTGAAATGCAAACGGGTACATTTACAACTTGCCGCCATTTTTAATAATGATATTTTGTAAATCGTTTTTCGTTATAATTTATACAATGAGCAAAATTAGTTTCCGAGTATAATGACATATAATACATATAGTGAAATTACGAGATTGCGTCGCTACACGTTTTTCAAAGCAGAGCTGTCGTCACTCTAACGCGCGCGAAGTTGAACTTATGACAAACAATTTTCAGTCGTTATTTTTGCAAAAAAAGTCTATAAAAATGATAACCAATTACAATACAGAATTAAGAAGAATATCCATACTTTGCAATAGTGGGACATAATCTTATTGGTGGAATTATTTTAACGTCATTTCAAGTAGTGAAATATGGCGCTGTCGTTGCGGGACATACGTGTTTCCCGCAAGCGCTGGACGGAACAAATTTTCCTGGGACATACGTATGTCCCGCCCGCGTTCCAGAGGTTAAAAGATCCTGTTGACAGCGCATAATATCGATAAAAACCCGGTCCATTGACATATTAGTTTCCAATGACACGTATCTATGTACCGTTGCGCTCATTGATTTGAAATTATTTGCTTTGATAGAACTATCGCTAAGTCACTTAGTAAAAATTCTTTGTTTACAAAATGTCTATGTTCTCGTGGCACGGACTCTAGATGATAATGACATTTAAATTAGAAGAATACCAATTCTGAGTCAATTTAAAATCTAATCTCATTTCGTTCAAAATATAATTTCAATGTCATATAAAATACGAGAATTGACCTTATCTATGTAAAATTTTATAAAAAGAGGTATTTATATCATCGCACACTGTGTGAAATAATTTTAGGTGAATATATATTGTATAATTACAATATTTTGTAAATACAAATCAACATATTGTATATTTTTTTCTTTCTTTTAATTAATTAAGTATTTTCTTTTACCCGACTCTTTTGGTTTTGTATTTAGTGTAATTCGTGGGTTTTCATGCATTAATAACAAAATAGATGTATATTTGAAATGTAACAATTATGTAGATGACAATTTTAAATTATTTCTAACATATAATAAAACTGCGCCAAATTATTATAAATAGTCGTTGTTATCCTGAGGAACATCATCCTACTAAACAAATATGTAATATCTATCTTTATTTGACACCTTTAAATGCATGTGCATTGAAAATAATTAATTTGAATACTTTCATATCATAATCGACGTATTACATAAACGAATACTGTTCATGTATGGCAAGAAGGATCAAGATTATTATTCCACGCGACACCGTCATAGTGCGCCGGGTCTCGCATGCGCGGTGCGCGGGCGACCGTGGCACTATAAAAACCTAAACTCGAGCCGCCGCTCGAGGCGTATACGCTCTTAATTTTAATTAAAGTCTGCTTTCATTAGTTTAAACATATTTACAATTTAACATTTGCTCTTCGTTGCTTTGTTAGTGGACTGAAAATATTTCTGTTTAGCGGAGGCTAGACTAAACACACGTAGCAAATAAAAACAGTTCTTTCTGTTTAAATACGTTTGTAGTGTTTCTGTTTTAGTCTGTATTTCGTACCTATAAAAATGTATTTTATTATTTATGAGAGATAGATTAAACGTCATAAATTTGATATTAAATTGTTCAATTAATTGCTTATGTATTTTAAACTTGTACTTACATGTATATTGATGCATGCGCTGCATGATCAATTGTGTCCGTGAATGTCAATAAAATTTTACAATGCACGTATACGTACACGCACTGTATATTCTTTGGATATTCTTACAAGCGAGCTCCCGTATATTCGAACTGGGTGGATTAAAACATCTGAAGGCCAATTCTCCTAATTTATCTGTCATTGAAATTTTATTTTGAACGGAATCAGATTATACTTTGCTATAGGTTAGCAATGTCATTATTCACATAATTTGAAATAAACAGTTCGTCGTTGACTCATATTTGACACTTGTTTTAATTTATAATCTAGTTACAATATCATTTAAATATCAGTTAATTTAGGAGAATACCATTTGTCACAAAGGTTATAGGTATATAATGGTAAGTATGACACTGATATTATATCGAAACTGTATTTTGAACAAATTTATTTAGGGAAATTGGCCCTCTGGTTTCTTTGAAAGCCAAATATGTTTAGTATTTGAGGATGTTTTTTCAGGCAATTCTGAATATCTTAAAGATATCTGACATCAATGTTTTGTTCGACGAATCTATGTATTTCTGAGCAATGGAAGTCTCTTTGAGATTTAGGTATAAGTTTGTATAGTTGAAAATCTGTATATATAAAATCCTTGCGTTACTGACTGACTGACAGACAAGCTACAGCCGAAACTACTCGGCGCAAGAAGCTGAAATTTAGCATGTATATTCCTTGGGGACCGTAGGGGTGCACTAAGACGGGATTTGCCGAAATTCCAACGGGATCGAGCAAAACGGGAAATTCGAAAATATGTGCGTGCGAAGCCTCTGGCGTCGACTAGTAGATTATAAAAGATTTTGCAAATCGTCTGTCTTGTTTTATTTCTTAGATCAAATATGACCATTGTTGATAAATAATACTTAAATCACTGTTACCAATGCGCGAGATAAGTGACTTCATGTAACAATACGTATCTATTGTCAATTTAAACACATTATTGACCACCCATTTTTAACCAAAGTTCCACAAAGTTCTATTATTATTTTTAGAATACAACGCTAAAAGTGGCATTAATTAAGATTTCTCCGATATTTTTTTACAAGATTTCCCTTCCACAAACTTTTAAGTTTAGTATACTTTTGCAGGATTTGCTTTCGTGTTTGTTGAAGGCGTCTTTAAGGCTGACAGACAGCGTCAAAAGCTTTTAATTCAAAAGTTTTTCTCCTGAATAAGAAAACTAAAAACTATTGTATTCTTTTCCAAAAGTGTTGGCGGTACAAAAACCTTTGATAAAATTGGTTTACTTTTGTTATATTTGGGTTTTAAGATTTCATTCCATAGG
Source organism: Euclidia mi (assembly GCA_944739405.2). Lineage (NCBI taxonomy): Eukaryota > Metazoa > Arthropoda > Insecta > Lepidoptera > Erebidae > Euclidia > Euclidia mi. Next base: position 33,665,598 of record OX123202.2, on the reverse strand, counting down.
ATTCGATAAGAATAATTGAAAAAAAAGCCCATGTTTTCAATCCACTTTAGGTTACTTCCACTTTATTATTCTGTGTGCAAATATCAAAACCGATCACGAACCACTTGGAACATGACGATAATAATACAATAGCAGCGAATATTTTAATGCCAATGAATAGAAAATCACATTAAAATATTTAGTTTGGATTTTCGATCCGTCATTCAATTTATTTTAGACCTTCACCGTAAACGCAATGAATAAAACCATTCATTTTTCTATTTTGAATGATTCTAAAACTGAAAAGTTCGTAAGGGCATCGGTGAGAATTAATCTTTTATTTACAGAGAAAAGATTCGTTTGACATTAGATTCGATTATATGACCAAGGCTTATGCGGTTAGCTCTAGAAGCTTAGTTAAGGTACTTATGCTATTTTGGTGATCTATGTGATTACAACAACGCAACGTGATTACGTTAAGCCGTCATAATGTCCGAAATTAAATTTGTACAATCATTATCAATATCAGTATCTTGTATAATTATCAGTAATTTTTATGCATATTATTATATTATATTTTTAAAACTCCTTCCTCACTGACTAGATAACTCAGACTAGGCATGTATGGTCCTTAGGGTGTGTAGGGGATCACTAAGAAAGGATTTTTGAAAATTCTTGCCCAAAACGGTTTAAAATTCCACGTGGCTACTACTATAGCAATTTAACAGTGTTTTTTTTTTCAAAAAAGAATGTGAATGAATACCTTAAATTTTTCTTAGTTTCTAATCTTAGAATGGAAGCAAAACACACTGTGCTACGTTTATGTAATTTGTCATGCTGTCCATAAAATATAAGCAAAATGGAAGTGAAAAATGGAACGGGCCTATTTTGTTGCTGTCATGTGTTTGTATGGCGCTTGTTATGTGTCAAGGGTGTCCTAGCTCCTTTGCACTTAGCACAGTAATCTGCAGTTTGCGAAAAATGGAACACATATAGCCTAGCTCATGTTTCACGGACAGACAGACAAAAGCCACAGTTTTATTTCTCTCTTACCTAGTAACTATGCCACTTACGATTTTAGTTACGTATTGTTGATGATCTTAGTTACGTATTACAGCATATTTTGAATGCTATTTTCGGGTAACTTACATTCAACTACGTCATAAATTTGGCTCTAATCATAAAAATACTCGTTGGTAATATGTCGTTCACGTAAGTTGTAAGATATAGTCAAAAAAAAATTTGCTTTTGAACAGTTTTAATAACCTTTAATAAAATATTTATTCAAATCATTAATTAATAACGAACAACACCTTTTTTAACAAAGAAAATTTCTCTTAAAGCAATAACTATAAAATCACTTTTCGCGCTTTTGTTCTATTAATGTATTAATAACTCAGTGCTTAGAATACACCGCACATTATTTTCAGAGGTCTCATTTAAGTCCTCTTTATATTGTGCTTTGTTTACTTATTAATAAGGTTAACTTAAGTAAGCTCTTAACTTTGTTATGTGTGAAAGGTAGGCAGGTTGACATTTGCTGCACAGAGTGTAATATTATGAGCAAAGAACTGTTTTAGAAATTTTCCTTATGTTTAGAAACTTGATTATACGAAATTGTATGCTAATCCTAAAATGTCACAAAGCTGTATTAAGAATCTTACCAGCTGGTAAGCTACCTAGCAGTATGCATAATTAAAGTGGTAGAAAGAATTGACGTAAATCGCGTTACATTTTCATAGAAGAAAGTATGTAAATATCATAGACTAAGAACCATGTGGATGGTTATTTTTAGACTGCAACAAAGTTTAAAATGTAAAGCAAATGTTAAACAACTTTTCATGCTTTGGCCGAATAATTAATTATAGTTATTCAGTCGTTGCCTTGATAGAGATCCGAAATTCTAGTTCTTAGAATACTTTCCCTACAAATTATTTTTTTTAAATACAGTTCTTATAAATAATTTGTTACGAAAAGCTAGATGCAATTTTAAAATGTGCAGAAATTCTAACACTCGTATGATTCACAAAAGCACGCGCATCGTGCTGAATGCAAGCAACTGTGATTAAATCCTCGTTTTGTAACAGCCATTTTATTCCAGTTTTTTTTCTCGCTGATATAAACAATGCCAGTAATGCGCACCCGAGAAGAATGGTTACAGTCAATTTGTGCCTCGTAAGTTACATTTTCTGTATATTCAACGCAATATTGCCGTTGCCTACTACTCTTCAAAGTAAAGTACTTCGATTAGCTGCTGATATCATTTTAAAGCTAACAAATACAAAAATATTAATATATATTATAAAACGAAGTCCCCTTTTGCTCTGTCTCTCTGTATTAACAGATTTTCGCACGATTTAGGCGTATAATTCACGCGGGCGGAGCCGCAGGTGAAGTAAATTTAAAATAAGGCTGAAATACGAAGGTCCTGTCTAATTGCTCACCTCAGAACCATGATTATCTTAATCAATCTTAAAATTTCGTGATTTGTATACATCGTACAATATTATTAATCGGGTCTTAGTCGCCTACTTCTCTTCAAAGTAAAGTACTTCGATTTGCTGCTAATCAATTTAAAATAAGGCTGAAATACGAAGGTCCTGTCCAACTGCTCACCTCAGAACCATGTTTATCTTAATCAAATTTAAACTTTCGTGATTTGTATACATGGTACAATATTATTAATCGGGTCTTAGTCGCGATAATTGACTTAGTTAAAGGCATAAGCACCTCTGTTATTCTCCTACGTTTCTACCGGCTTGCAACGGTTGTATTTATGCCTTTAAATAAATCAGTTATCGCGACTAAGACCCGATAAATAATATTGTATCATGATTATCTTTTTCTTTATTATTTGACGTAGACAGAAGGAAAACTTGATACAAACCCTATACCAATCCGTTTGGCCAGCGTGGCCAAACGGATTGGTATAGGGTTTGTAGTAGGCCAATTCCTCCTTTCAAAGGAGAGGCCTAGTCCAGCAGTGGACTGTTAAAGGCTGATGATGATGAGACATATTCAACTAAATGTGCGTCATAATTTCTGCGGCGCAAATGCTGCCCACTGAATACTTTTTCAGACTCAATCCTTCTAAAAATATATTTAATAATAGGAAACCTAAATGGTTACTCTTGATCCTGGATATGAACCTCAGATGCAATCCTTAAAATATAAACTAAGCAGTAAAGTAAAAACCCCTACCAAATAATTAATAAACTTTATAAATACCTACGCATCAATTGCAGTGCCACCTTCAAGAACAGCAATGAGGAATTCGGGCTACCTAATTAATTTAACCGAATTGGGCCCAAGATTTTCGTTAAAACCTTGGAAAAACATTTTCATATATTACAGGAAGGAGGAGTAGAAAACGTAAATAAAAGTAAGTAAATGTTTTCTTGAATAACGTGAGCTACTAGAAAATGCATGAAGTTCCGAAGTATTTAAGAAGCCGTTTAGACAAATTGGTTCACCAGAAGTTGATCTCGCATTAATTCTTTGGTGCAATCCCATATTTTCTAAGTAAAATTAGCCTAGAATGGGAAAACCTAGCTGGAAGAAGATACCCTCCGTGGGATCTCCACCTTGTCGTGGTGGGGGGCTTAGTAACCGTGGATTGGTCACCCGCGGTGAAGCTAAGAGGGATCCAGGAGGGGACGCTACGCGTGGGCTTGACGGAGGCCTGCGCAGGATGCGTCCAAAGGGGCGGGTGCGAGGGACAGTTCTTCTGTCCCTCGCAGTCGGGTGCGGTCGCGGGAGAGAGGCGTGTCGGTGTTGCGTTGCCGCGCGCCCTGGCTCCCGCGACCAAATGGAGGCGCTCCATCGTTCCGTCGCGGTGGGGCCGCAGAGGAAGAGGAGATGCGGTGTTGCGTTGCCGTCCTCCCTATCCTCTGCGGCCGCTGAATGTTTTGGCGGCGGAGCCCAATACCTTCATCCGCCACCAAGGGGGTTTTGTTCGGGGCCCGCCTGACCATCTGGCGGGCCAATACCCGTCGGGGGGTAGCGAGCAATGCTTCAGCGATACCCGACCCTCCGACATTCGGGTACGTGAGGAATACGGGTTGGTTTTTAGTCAGTAAGAGTCTGACAGTCCCCTTCGCCCTTCCCCCAGGGCGGAGGGACTCCATGAGGATTTTCCAACCCGACACAAAGAAAAAAAGCTGGAAGAAGATTCACTAAACATCAACAAAAACACAAAGCGTTGTCCCTTGTGAAAGGCATTAAGTGCAGTGCTAAACAAAGTTATTGTCGCCTATGCAGTCATGTAAAAAAATGCTTATTTTCAGTATGATTGGTAAATAATGCTATACACCACTATTTTTTAATTAGTACATAAAAATTAACGGGGCCCTAAGTATCTTTAAATGATCATATTTTTGGAGGTAAATAAAAACACTAAGTCCCAAAACTGTCCACAAAAATACATAATCATTGGTAAATGCATAACTAAAACTATGACCTACTATGAGTAGTAATAGTAGTAAACTGTTCCATTGATAAATTCCCCCCCCCCGTCCTTCTGCGCCCGTAACCCGCCCCGATGCGACAAACACTGCTAAATTGTTAGCGGAAGTGAGCGCATCCATTTTTCGCCGCAACAGTTAATTGTTTGTTTACGTTTGCCCGACGCGATGGCTTATCACTTCACATCACGGGAGTATGTAGCTATGCTTCGTGCGTACTTTTTGAGTGGAGGAATCGCGAGTGCAGCTGTGCATTTGTACAGGGAAGAGTTTGGAAGCCAGTGGATTGGTCGAGGCGGCCCTGTAGTTTGGCTTCCATACGCACCTGACCTCACGCCCATGGACTTCTTTTCGTACAACAGTGAGCCTGTTAGTGTCGAACAATTAAAATAGCGCATAATGGACTTTTTTGACGAAGTGAAAAGACAGAAGCGTACTTCTCTCGTTAAAAAATAATTTAATAAAACGTGCCCGTCTGTATATTGACAATGGTGGTGGATATTTCGAAGGACTATGGAAATACTGGTAAGTTTAGTATATAATACCTACTCAGTAAATAATAATTTGATGCGGGCGGCTCAAAATCGGTCTGTGTGGAAAATCTTGAGGGAGGGATCTATGTCCAACAGTAGACGTCTCTAGGCTGACATGATGATGATGAAATAATATTTGTAAATAGCAGATGATGATAAATATACATGTATGTTTATCCATTATCTAGTACCCATAACACAAGCTCTGCTTAGCTTGGGACTAGATGGTGATGTGTGTATGTGGTAGAATATTATTATTATTATTCTAACTTCATATATACGCCAAAATTACTCTTTTTTTATTACAAAATACCTTCTTTTATTTTGATATTACATTTGTTTGCTTTCTAATTACATACCTCCGTATTTAATTGTAAAATGGTAAATTTTGCCGGTTGATGATGTATGAAGGAGAGGTTAGAATTTGGAAAATTAAGTAAAGTAAGTAATTACATACATCACTTATTCTTTTGTTTCATTTTATTGTCTAAGGTTCCCTCTGAATACATCAAGAGTGCGACAGAGAGAATACGAATGAGCAGGATGGGAAACTATCGATGAATAAGTGAATGGATTGTAAAATATGTCTATGATTTAAGTGAGATTTTCTACAATAAACAAATGATAATAACTTTGCTAGTTATAGGTATTATGAAATTCTTATGTCACGTATGATAATAATGTTTTCGCTAATCTGTCCTTAAAGTTTTTGTAGGTACTAATTCAAAAATAAGGATGTACGAGTATAGTAAAAAAAATTGTTTACATACATTATACTCACGCCTTTTCCCGTCAGGGTAAGTGGAACGCCACTTGCTTCATTATTTTATATACAAGATTCTGTACCCTGTATACTGTGTGTATCGCCTTGTATGCTATTTCGTAATTAGGTTCACTGTTCGATGAAGTTCCTTGTATACTTCATATAGTTGTATTGAATTTCTAAAGTTTTGTATAGCAATTTGGAACTCTGTTGGCACCAATGTTCAACAACATTACTTCTTGACGTGATATCAACTGTAACTGCTTTTGTGCGAAGAGTATGAACAAGAAGTTATTAAACATTATAAACTACATACATACATATATACACATACATAGACTTATGCCTCTTTCCCGGAGGAGTAGGCAGACACTACGGAAAGCCATTTGCAACGACATATATCTCTTGCTTCATTCGCTCCCATCAAGTTTCTAATGCATGCGCTTCTATTTAGGGTACTTCAGATTTGTTCTTTTTTTAGGATGTCGCCAATTTGGTGAGAGAACGTCCGTCTAGGACTTCCTCTTCGTCCTGTCCCATTCACACTTCCCTTATATATCTTCTTGGTCAGTCTTTCGTCATCCATCCTTTCCATGTGCCCAAACCATTATTAACTTAATGAAGTAACTATGAATTCGAAATATTTTAGATGCATACTCAGTACTTGGGATAACTGTATGCGCATGGCTTTTTATTAATACAAAATTACATACATATATACATAATCTCACGCCTATATCCCCGAAGAGGTAGGCAGAGGTATATTGCTACTCCCACTTTTCGCCAGATTTATTTTAGTCCCACGTCATAGGGGGCAAGCCTATTGCCGTACCGGGCACATTACCAGACACCGAGCTGCTACTGAGAATTTCCTGACGGAAAAACCCAATAACCGAGACCGAGACCTCCCAATCCCTCGCGCACATTTATGCCGCGAGGCCAACGAGGATACAAAATTAAGTATTCTAATTTCATGTAATATACAAATTGGAATGTTGTAAACAAGTAATTTTCTGATGCTACGAAATAAAATATTGGTCCAGTAAATCGACATTTAAAATTTTAAATATAGAAGTATAGATTTTCGAGGTAGCAATAATTATGTTTTTATAAATAGTAGATAACATCAGTTAGAATTATTAAGAGTCACGAATCTATTCAATGAATGCAAAGGTATTATAAGCATTGGCCATAAATTGTTAAAAAAATTTACTCCAGGTCAACATGGGATGATCTACAAGCGATGCAAATGAAAATAAATTTCTCAATCTAGAGATATTTTAAGTCATCATCAATCATCATCCACCGCCCTGACTTTTTCCATTGCCGAACATAGGCCATATCTTGCTAAGAGACGGCCGACACCTCTTTTCCCGTCAGTGGCCACCATTCCGCACGGATCTATTCTATCTGTTGTCAGCACGTCTAGCCAAGCCCAAGTCTAATTTGATGTCATTATTTGAGTTCCCACGTCGAAAACCTTTGTACGTTTCCGAATATCAACGTTGAGAACTCTAAAACTTTAAAATGCTAAACTATTCCCAGTAGACCAGATAGCAGCTTATAAGGTTATGACTGTGTTATATTTCTAGATTGAACAACACCTGAATAGAAATTCAAACTAAAATAAATGTGAACGAAGCTTTTCACGGAGAATTTCTGTGAAATTTACATAACACGGTTTCGGTTAAATAATAAATTTATAGATAAGATATGAAAACGATGTTAGACTTTGAATTATACAAGAAAAAAAAATTATTCTTGAAGTAAGGTGAACATATTTTACATCTAAAATAATCTTTTTTCTTCGTTCGATGTGTTTATTTTTCTCAAAAAGCAGTCTTATAGATCTTGAATTTATTTCTAAACTTTCTTAACTAGATTTGAATAAGAATTCAAAGCGAAAATTTTTTGAACTTTTGCTTATTCTGCAAACTTTATTGTTGTTTAAAGCCATATTTTTGTTCAATATACTAAGTATGTATGTTTCCAGAAAGCTTTGCAGTATATTTTTTTTATTTATGAGAATACAGTATCCTAAAATACGTTACTGCGTTAAATAATGTGGTTTTCTCCAAGTCTGGATGTTATAATATTGTCTATGATACTATTGTGTAATGAGCATTATTATTCCTTATTAAGGTAAAGTTCATTGAATAGGTAAAATCAATGGAGTTTTTATATCTTTTTTATATTGGCGATCTAAAAGAGTGGCCACGAGTTTTATTGCCCGTTCTTTCTCGTGGTTCTACCTATTGCTTTGCGAACAAGGCAGTAAATGTAAATGTAGAAGCATTAAGTAATTTTATTTTAAAATTGATGTTCATAAGCGTCACCTTGTGACCTAGATGAATAAATGATTTTGACTTTGACTTTGAGCGTAAGTACCTACTGTGTGATTGACTGTAAGTAGTAAATAATAATTTTAAATATAAATATCTAGCAGTCGCCCGAAAAACTTTCAATCTTGATTTTACCCTTTTAGCGTAGCATATTAAAGAACGATTCCCTAGTGGGTGCTAAGACACAATATGAACTCGTTCTCGTTTCAAGCTTCAGTTGGGGTTCTGCGATGATATGACAGCCAGGACAAGTAATATACGAGCACATGATAATGGTACACGCAAGAGACTAAGATCTAGGCAAACTAATAGTCAACTTTTATTCCAAAATTGACTATAATTTATAAACGTACCATTGTTTGCGACGAAGGCAAAACAATTATAACTGAAAATATGCCATCTGCTCATTTCGTGTGATGAAATCTAATAAAAAATGAAGTTCTAAATTTATCAACATAAAGTAGCAAATTAAGGTTTACAATAATTTGCTTTCAAATTTCTACAGCTATTTATTTACGCAGAAGCATACTAATTACTAATAGAGTTGATTTCTATTGCACCAAGAGTGCAAACTTTAGGGGTTTGAATGTTTTAACAATTGAAATAAATGTATTGTAAATTAATACTGATTGTTATAACCTCTGCTTATATAGAAAATATATTATTACTATACTGGTGACTAAATTAGGCAATTTGTACATTCTATACAGTTTTGCTTATTTTAATAGCTTTCTTTGAGCAGATGAGTTTTGTTAACTTTAACGTAACACTACGTTTCTTTTATTTTTTGGTACATACTCGCAAAATGCTATACGTGTGTGATAATAATATGTCTCCAAATTAACTTTGTTACCTAATTGTTAGATATATTTTTACCTGCGTTGTAACACCTTGTGACAGAAAGACGTTGCCGAACTACATGTTTATGAGTTTAGATATTATGTAGACATGTGGGGCCTGGGTACAAGATAAAGATATATTTCGAAGTTTGAATTTAATAATTGAAATAAATAACTTAGAACGGTCTAAATGTAGGACTGATCTCAACTAGTTTCGTGCTATATTTAGTACCTACTTGTTTTGTACTATAGGCTTACTGGTTTTGCTTAACAAAGTGTTTTGAAAATGTCTTATTAATGGCCACATCTTATTTGCGTTAAAATAGAACCTTAAAATTTCTTCAGACATTCATCATACACTTTCTGAAAAAGCATGACAGATAGACGAACGATTTGACGTACATCAAAGTGATCATAATGATTATGATTTCAGTTTACCAGAAATATGTCTTTTTACTTGTCCATAATTATGTAAAATGAATGTGTGTTATGTACACGTATTCGTGTCATACAATATTATGTAGCGGGTCTTAATCGCGATAATTATAATATAGGCGGGTCTTAGTCGCGATAATAATAAATTATCGCGACTAAGACCCGCTAAATAATATTGTATAATGTATACAAATCGCGAAAGCTCAAAAACGTATTCGTGTATTCATTTATGTATATATCTGGGCAATTTCATACGCTATAAGAATTATCAAGAGAGATTAGGTAGTGAAATAAAAAAGCAATTAAAAATGTTTTTATAAATATTTATAAAAACTTTTCTCTCATAGTCACTATAGTAGTAGGTAAGTAGGTATTTTATATTTGTTCATTCGCTTTCCACGTAATGCAACTTATTATAATTATCTTATTCTGTATATTATATAAAATTATACAGATACTAGATTATGTTCGCAGCTCCGCTCGCACATTTTTCAAATAAGCTGTTTTTGCCTGATTCCATGGAAAATTCGGGAAATCCCCTGTTAGTGCACCTCTATGTTCCCTGAAGAATGTACATGCCAAATTTCACCTTCTTGCGCTCAGAAGACTCGAAAGGATTATTTGGATTTAGAAAGGATTTCTCAAATTATTTTTAAAAAAAATGAGATTTTAAATTATTTTTTCTTAACGTTGGATCATTCTTTCTCCATAAAAACGTTACCAATCCTACACACCCATATGCGTACAATGAAAATACAAGAATCGTAGTAAATCTGCGTGGTGACTGAACCTGCTCTTCTCAGTGTAGTGCTAAAACGGAAAGACGTCTACTCAAACCAACGGCCATACAAACGGTGAAACTCAGTCAGTGATATACACGTTCTATTATAAAATAGTCCGTAATGCACGGTTATCCCCATACCCGAAAGAAAAACTCTCACAGAAACATTCATTCATTTTAAAAAGCTACATCACGTAGATAGTAAGGTGCCAGCGCAATAGACGTTGCAAATAAAGGTTTGAAACTGACTCAAACACAGATAGGAGAATGTGACCCGTTGGCCTTTCGAATAAAGCCAGTTTAGATACAGTTTGAATAATGCTTTGGCAGAGGTTTCGATGGCTTAGACATTGCTTTAAATTTCTGTTTAGGCAACTAATGGCAAATAAATTTACTTTTATTTTTTGCAGCAATTTTTTAAAGACAAATAAAGAATGCTTGCCAGGTTTATTTAATGTTTTTCATCACCCAAAGTTTTGTCCTAGATGGGAAAATAAGAATGTACCGCTGTCTTAACACTACGAACCACGTATCAGGCTGATTTTAATAATAAATTTCGAGGGCAACATTCGGTGGGCGGATAGTTTCTATAGTCTTCAAAACCAATAGAAAGTTTCGCAGCAGACATGTTAATTAAGACTTACTTATTTAATAATGTAATTATGTCTGAGATGGCCCTGATGGGCATTTAAAGTTAATTTAATAAAATCAAAGTTAAATTCAATTTAAATTCAACAATTTGTAAAATACATAATCTTCTTCTTCTACCTGCCCTGTTCCCATATTACTTGGGGTCGGCGCAGAATGTCTTTCTCTTCCATTCTCTCCTATCAGACGTCATCTCATCATTCACTCCCTTTTCATTCATGTCATCCTTCACACAATTCATCCATCTTTTCGTTGGTCTTCCTCTTGCCTTATATCCCTCAACTCTCATCTTCATCACCTTTCTAGTCACATGATTTTCATCCCTCCTCATCACATCCTAAGATGCCATACCACGATAGACGATTTCCTTTCAGCTTTTCTTGCACCGGTGCAACTTTCAGACTACCCCTAATAAACTCATTTCTAATTTTATCCGTCCTTGTCACCCCACACATCCATCTCAACATCCTCATCTCATTGTAAAATACATTATGTATTTTCGAAACAGTAAATTACAAGATCGGGTGCTTTCCTGGTAATAAAATAATTAATTTAACGATTTTTCTTTCAATACAAAGCTATCAAAGATACTACGATAACCCCGTATAAAGGCAAAATGTGGTCCCTTTCTCCCAGTTATCGCCAATATCGGTACATAGACAAGATACAACGGTCTCCAAAGGTGCAGGTATACCAATTTGATCTACGACATGATCCTACGAAAGTCGTTTTTCTAAAATTACCTTTCTGCCTAATGTACCAAAAATCGCATCAAGTGACTGCTGCTTGTTAGTAAATGTTTATAGCAGCATACAGCCCTAACACATAAACGATATAGACATATAAACGTTGCCATAAACGTGCCGAGGTAAGCTCACTTGCATTGCATGTATTGGAGGATCTCCCAATTTTCTAAATTGTGTCTGCGAAAGCACTCCACGGCTGTATAAAAAAAACTTTCATATTTTCGCGGAAAAATGTAATAGAGAGAAATAGTGACATTTAGTGCCGTAGGTAATACTAGCCTATTTTGTTTTCTTCTCTAAATGAGCGACCACTGAGCCAGTAAATTAGAATTAGTTTTATTAATACCTTGACACCAGACTGTTTTTATCACGACACATTAATAACAATAATTAAAAGTTATTCGATCTCGAGATGTTTCAAGGACTCTTTTTGTTATGGTAGGGCTTATACTAATGATGTCTAAGCAGTATTTATTCGTTTCTGCAAGTTTTTACTTTTTGCGTTTTCTTTGCTATAAAACATGAAGTTATTTTTTTGCGTGATATTTTTTACTCGTCTTCACATTTGAAGACTTGTTAAAAAATATCGTGCAATTTACTACGAAGATGAAGTCAAAATATTTTACAGCGATAAACTTGCTCCAGCTGCCATGAACACTCTTACTACATTGGAGATACGCCCGTATTGAGAGCGATATTTGGAAAGCTAAGACAAATTATAACTCTATTGAACAGAGGTTTTGCCAAGTTGAAAACATTGGGACTATTTTTTTAAACATAACTATGTAGTTTTATTGTAGTCACATGGTTATCTCTGAAATAAACAGTGACTAAAATCTTGTTTATGCAGGCTTGCAACATAACTTGTGCGTAATCTTATATATATATATATATATATATATATATATATATATATATATATATATATATATATATATATACTAATACTAATAATATTATAAAGAGGAAAGATTTGTATTTTTGTATGTTTGTTACGAATAAACTAAAAAAGTACTTAACGGATTTAAAAAATTCTTTCACCATTGTAATGCGACATTATCCCTGAGTAACATAGGCTATATATATTTCAAGAAAATAATAGGGATCCCTACAAAAACATCAATAATGTAACCCAAGGTGTAAGAAAATTTTCCAGAAAAGGTCTTTCATGACGTGCGCTGCTAAAACTATTAATGATACATAAAAATCATGTATAACATTATTAAAGTACTCATTACTACCTACAAAAAAGTCCGTAATAGCATAGGTCCATCTCCTAAGGAAAATCCACAGTAACCATTTTTATCAATAAAAATTTAGAAAAATATATTGGGTTATTTTGGAAGCTATTTTAAGCAATGCAGTATTACTTCTTATCCAATTAAATACGCTAGATATGTTGTGTATTTAGTGCTTATAGGAATTGTCTTTGACAGTATATCATTATAATGAATATCTTAAAAGATGTGGCAAAATTAAAATAATGCGTGAGAAAATAAATTCACCGCTCGCACACCGATATTCCGTCGGGACGAGACTTTCTTGATGCGATCGATTATTGGATATTTATTGGATATTTAAAAAACAAATGTCCACCCGTTTGAAGCCGGGGCGGGCTGCTAGTACTAATATATAAAGCTGAAGAGTTTGTTTGTTTGTTTGGTTGAACGCGCTAATCTCAGGAACTACCGGTCCGATATATAATATAGACGGGAATTAACGTGAACACGCATTAGGTATTTACATACCTTATTTTGCTTGACGTTACGAGACGGTTGCACATCCCGTTATTCCACAACCACGTATAAAACCACGTAGTGATATCGCATTTTCCCGTAAAATTCTATACCTATAACGCGAGTGTACGTCTCCTGAGACAGTTAATACGCAACAAACATAGTGAGCTGAATAGTGTACAGTGTGAGTTATATGCCGCGCATACGAAGTGTAGTGAGTTCCTATCTCGCGTTGACTATGGTTTGTGTGATCGGATAACATTCTTACAAGCAAGTCCGACATTCGAACTATGTAGTGCTACTCACGAGCGAAAGTTCTCGAAGTTATTAAACCGACGGTATGCGAATAAAACGTTATCTACGGAATCGGTACAAACCAGTAACACCGTAATTAATCTATCCAACGCGAGTTTAGATGAATCTGCGATACATCTTGGCCAAAGGTTTAAATATCGCATTAACGCCTAAGCGAATACCGTACGGAAATATAATCAGCAGTGTTGAGGAGACGATTATCCGTAATAAAGTACCGCCCGGTGATGCCGATACCCTACGACAGGACGTCGCGGTGATATTACGGAAGTCGAAGATACCCACTAGCAATGTCACTATGGAAGAGCGTCAAGCACTGAAAAGGATTCGGGATAACCAGGATATTTTAGTGCTTAAGGCCCACAAGGGAAACGCCACTGTAGTGATGAATACGGCTGATTATACGGACAAGGTACAAGAATTGTTATGTGATAACAAGGTGTATAAATCGGCCTCATATAACCCCACGGCCAGAGTAACGCGCAGAATACGAGCACTGATACAAGACCATCAGGACCTGTTCACGGAAGACGAGTACAGCAAGTTATATGGTCCCAAGCCATACCAACCACCTAGGCCAATGACCATGATATGCCTCACAACTATATTGATCTACTAAAACACTGCTTAGATGGCAACTACTTCCTCTTCCAAGGCCAATATTACCTCCAGATCGATGGTGTCGCAATGGGGAGTCCAGTAGCCCCAGTACTGGCTAATATCTGGATGGAACACTTTGAAGAAAAGGCGCTTAGCATCGGGCCCAAGACCATCAGGCTTTGGAAAAGATACGTGGACGACATCTTTAGTATCGTAAAAGGAGGTAAGCAGGAAGTAGATCAATATGTGCAACACCTTAACTCCATTCATCCGAAAATGAGGTTCACCTACGAAATGGAAACTGACAGATCGTTGTCATTCTTGGATGTCAAAGTGACTGTGAGACCAGATGGGTCCTTAACACACTGCGTATACCGGAAGCCTACACACACAGATAGATACCTGCACGCCACGTCGCACCATCACCCTCGACACCTGCAATCCGTTGTGACATCCCTAAAAAACAGAGCACATGAAGTCTGTGACCCTGAGCATTTGAAGCTAGAGCTTGACCATGTTCAAGAGATACTTAGGAAGAACGGATACCAGGTACAACGACGAATGACGCGGCCTATCAAGCGCGAAAAACATCCGGCGGTAAATAGACAACCGACCTTCATGCCCTACATTAGAGGTGTTACGGATAAAATAGGAGACAAGTTAAAAAACTACTCCATTCCAACCGTATTTACACCAGGGGCCAAAGTATACAACATGGTGGGCACACCAAAGGATGTTCTACCGCTACAAACCCCAGGTGTCAATAAAATCAACTGCAGCTGCGGAAGCTCTTACATAGGGCAAACGAAGCGGACTATCGCTGAACGTATAAAAGAAGCACATCGCAGCTGTAAAGAACCGTCAAACGAACAAATCGGCGATTGCGGAACATTTACTTCAATCGGGCACCAATCACTGGATTGAATTTCATCGTCCCCAAGTCCTCTCCACGGAATGCCACTTTTACTCAAGAGTTGTGCGTGAATTGATCGAAATCAGAAAACATAAAAATTTCAATCGGGAAGAGGGCTTCAAATTGTCGTCGGCGTGGAATCCGGTGATTCGGCTAACAACACCCCACTTTAATGCGCAGTCGGCGAATGTTCAATATACAGATACGGTTAGTATGTTTTGCACCGGTACTTCGAAAATAAACGACCCGGGGGTAGAAATAGAAGCTTCTACCTCGCACTCGGAGACGTGACATCGCTACACCAGTCAGCTTGCGACCACAGGACGTGCAACCGTCTCGAAACGTCAAGCAAAATAAGGTATGTAAATACCTAATACATGTTCGCGTTAATTCCCGTCTATATTATATATTCTAAACATGCAACGCGAGTGTTTAAAAGTTTCCACCGGTCCAATTCCAAAAACTCTTTTAGTGTTAGATAGGTAATTTATCGAGGAAGAATCTATATAAAAAGGCACAGTTCAATATAGTTCGCTATTTACTCTACATGCGACACTTTAATTATCATTGAATATTCAACAATATTTACGATCTACATCTATTTCAATGCAATGAAAATATATTAAAATAATAACGGAAATGGTAAATAAGATCATGTTTTGTTTTACTTAACGAACTTCGTATTCTTTCTGTATTTTCATTGTATACATCAGATTGAATTATGTACACGAAATACACGATATATTTTATATTTTCCACTCGGGCCACAGTGAAAACATAAATATTGTGTTATCTCAGTAACTTAATATTATATTCGGTAAGCGGCAGATCCGATCTATTAAAAATATAACAAAAAAACAGAAAATCTTCGTTGATTTTCTTGCAATAGAAGAACTTGAAGTTATATTATCTCAAAGTATAGCAGCTCAAAGTATAATTGCAATATTGCACCCAGTTGTAGCGCTTTCTCACGGGTACTTATTATGTGTTTCTGATATCTATGTTGTGTAACTCAATGAAAAATGAGAAGCCATGAGTTAGTAGTTTTTTAGTGCAATAACAAAAGTGAAAATAAAAATTCATATCATACACATACAATATGTCCAAGTAAAATATACAAAGGTGATAAATCCCGTAACGTTACAATTTAAAATCCTTTATCAAACCATTCGTTTTCCCTATACCTATTCATCAAATGGGCAGTACATTAGCTGTTACCTTGACATATAAAGGAAAGAATGGATGTAAAACAAAAAGAACACACTCAGACAATAATATAATTAGAATAACATGAGCGCAGAGAGAAAAACGTCAAACGGTAAAATATTTTCCAGCGATAAGTCGTGAAAGACAATATATTTATATCCATTTTATTCGTCAAGGCGGTATTTTGCAAATCACATAAGCCGAATCGTGCCTCATTTAGGTATATTTATAGTAAGAAATATTGTTTTGTGGAAATGGATTCGTTCACATCAAATCTCATTTCATATTCAATATCAAAGACAGAACTTTATTTCGTATGAAATATAAATATAATGTTTTTTTGGTTAAATTTACATTAGAAAAGGATCAAGAAAATGTTGTTTCGAGACTCTTTACCTTCTTTTAATTTATTGGTAACGTGTTATAACGTGTTATCACCCTCATTTTGTTTTTTTTAGGTAAACCATAAATTTAATTGAGTTTTTTTTAATAAAGTTAAGTTATGTTTTAGCGCTCATAGCGAGATTTGGCTTGCCGTTCGTAAGAGATCGGCAAAGTTAAGCAAAGCTTGCACAGGTCACCACTGGGATGGGTGGCCACATGTGGCATTTACATCTAAGCGCTACCGTGCTTCGGTGGGCACGTACAGCTGTCGGTCCCGGTTCTTGTCTCAGGATAAGAATCGTTGGACCACATACTCACACCAAAAAAAAGTTTCTGTTTCTATATCCAAAGATTTTTAAAATCCTTCACAAAATATATTTTATTAAATACACACAGGCAGGCCCAAGTACAAGTTTAAATATCAAAATTTATCGGTTCTGATTTATGTTGTCGTTAAGTTTCCTTAATGAGGTAACAAACAATATCCGATCAATATGAAGTAGTTATCACAAACATAATAATATGGTAAGTAAGTAATCACGACAAGTATCAAAATGACCGCATAGAACCTTCAACTATTATAGATACCTATACAAAAATAATAGTAACCATGACAGTCATTCTATATTTTATTCAGTTCCGAAAAACTCACGCTAAAAGACTGGTAAAAATATTAATTTTTTACAGAGTCGATCTACTATTTTGTGTAACCTTTTACACCAATCCAGATAAATGGTCTGGTCCTCGTTACATAGGTACATATCTAGAAGTCCCAGGTGGCTTGCTACTGAAGAACAATAGTATCAAGTAAGCTCTTTAGGATCAATGAGCATTGCGTAACAATATTCAAAGGGATTAAGACAAGTTCTCAAAAGTGGAATCGGCAGTTAGTAAGAATTGTATACGTAGTCGTATGTAAATTGTTTAATCATACAGTAGCGATTTGTCAGTTACGCATAATATCTGGTAGAAGCGGTTATTATATGTAAATTCACTATATATCTAAATGTAGATTTAGCAGTTAAGAAAAATGTCAAATATAGCGATTGTTATACCTTTCTGTCGCTTTCGATGCAGATTTGACAGTTAGTTTACCTTCCATTACATAATTTACTGGCCCTCACGTAGGACACTAGGTGTGATTATATGGGGCAACTACCCCGTCTCGTATTGTTTTTATTTGCTAAGCTTACACACAACGAGTTCTTAGATTAATTGGATCCTACTGTAACGGGTTCTGGTATTAAAACGCAGTAGAGGTTCTAGATGCGTTTCTTGCCGAGTATTGTCTCACTTCCCTTGCACGAGTATGACCGACCAACAACACGACACTGGCCTGAACACTAAGGGCTGCAGTCTCCCACGCTGTTCCCTCCGGTAGTGTGCAGGGCAGGTTGCTCGAAGGGCTGCGCGTAGCGGGCAGATCCTCGCAGGCCGTTGGTTCAGATGGCAGGCGCCGGCGGTCTGAGTGCGATGAGCAGGGCAGGCCAGACTCTTCAGCGTCGATGACGGTGCAGGGTAGTGTAGCGGTCTAGGTAGAGTAGCCCGGAGCCTTAAGGTGGACCTGGAACCTGAAGGGAAACAGCATTAGGAAAGCCACAACCAATAGAGTCAGGCAGGCGGCGTCAGCTGGCCTCAGCTAGCAGGTAGAGAGATGGGCAGTACGCTAGTGCAGTAAATGTAGTAACTCACCCACAGCTGGGAATCAGGATACACGTACAACGTATACGGATAAAGTAGCGGTAGCAATCAGTATAGATTAGCGGTGCCGGCCTCTCTGTCGGCCCCTTTATATACCGGCCCTCCATCAGAATTGGAGTCCGTTCATGACCATATTTGGTCAGGCTTCGCGAGCGCGGACGATGGCCTTCTCTGATTGGCCGAGCGTATGGACAGTACTGTGACGTAGACGCGGTAGGTACCGGACATACGTCACAATACCGCCCGCGTTTGGAGAGGATTTTGCGTGGCTAACAAGAAAAATCCGACTACCTGCGTTAGGTCTACGAGTCCGCTACTGTCCAAGCTAAGACGGCATATAGAAAGAAGGAAGGGAAAGTCTTATACGGTTTGTAACAATTGGTTAGGCGCCATAGTGTATAAGTTTTAAGTCTTTTATGTGCCAAAACCCAATAGAATTTCCAGACGCGTCCGATAACTCGTAAACGAGAGGCGACTTTTTATTAATCACTGTGCACTTCACGAATTTAGGGGCTAGTTTCTTACAGAAGGACTTATCCTTGTCGCTCTGATAAAAAGTCCTTTTCCACACAGTGTCTCCCACATTAAAC
The DNA here is from genome assembly GCA_944739405.2 of Euclidia mi. NCBI lineage: Eukaryota > Metazoa > Arthropoda > Insecta > Lepidoptera > Erebidae > Euclidia > Euclidia mi. The sequence goes on along the minus strand of OX123202.2, from coordinate 33,646,627 downwards.
TCTGCTGGTTTACGGCGTAAATTATAAGTTTGGGAATTCCTAGCATGAGCTTGAATGAGGAGTACCTGAACTTTGTCAAATATGCCTGATAAGTGACCTATGTGTCGACATAGTGTGAGCCGCATGGAACTAATTCACGTCCATAGACTAAAAAAACTAGGTTGTTCAGAACAATCTGAACATATAAAAATGTTAAATTAAATAATAGTTTTTATGTTTTAACTGGCAATGCAGTTAAATAATGTTTATTTGTAAAATGGAAACACTGATAAAAATGTAATTGGTTTCTGTGTTGTCATTCTTCCTTCCTGTTTGTAAAATCTTTGATGGCGGATTGCATCTCGACTGTTGATTTAATAAATATCAGTTTTAAAGTTTCTCACGCATATTTGAATTCGTACATGCGTTCGGTGGTCCTTCGAGGAGAAAATAATTTAGAGTCAGTGTATAGTTTTTATATATCTTTGTGCCGAACAGTGTAGTTTTCGACGAGTTAACGCGAAAACCGAGTTCGCCAAGACCGGCTTGCCATACAAGTCGGCATTGTCGGGTTGTTGTACGAGGCCCGCAACTTCGTTCTATGCTATCAAGAAGAAAGCATCAAATCATCGAGTTATCGTGTAAATTTCAATCTTCTGGTCATCATCACGTTTCTTCCTAACTACCTTCCACGGAATTTGATAATCGGATCGTGTCATGTGGGTAGGTACTCAACGCGACGCCTCTATAGTCTATGGTATAGAGGATTAACGTGCGCGGGATTGTCCTGTCATCTGTCATTCTCAACGTCAAGCTGTCAGTTGTTTGTTGGTAAACAAAGAGCTCTCCGGTGTCTTCAAAAGTTCGTAAAGTGCTACTAAAGTGCGCGTAGTGTTCGTAAATTGTAGTAATAATTTGTTTCATCGTATACCTACCGTATTACAATGGTGGAATCCAAGGAATTATTGCGTAAACATCGATTACTTCGAGGACAGTGCAAATCTACAATCTCACGTATTGAGACCTTTGTTGAAGACCCCGAAAGCCTTTCGGATGCAACGGTGGAGATTCTGGAGGCGCGTAAGGAGAAGCTGATCAGTGCCCTCAGCAATTATGAGGCGGTGCAATTGGATATACTAAGTATTGACGAAAGCGACTCAGAAAAGGTTGGTGAAGTAGAAGAAAAATATTATCTTGTGCTTGCTAAAATCAATGCTGCTATAAAGCGTATAGGTAAAAAACTTGTCTCAGATTCTCATAATAGTTCAACCTGTAAACTACCAAACATTGAAATAACTGCATATGATGGGAAAGATTTTACTAAATTCAAGCCATTTTATGATTTGTTTATGGCTGTTATCGATAATAACAGTACATTGTCAGATGTCCAAAAGTTGTTCTATTTAAGAAAGTATGTAACAGATGATGCTTTGGCAGTCATAGTCAATTTGCCGCTAGTAAATGAATCATACAGGGAAGCATTAAAGTTGTTGGAAAAAAGATTTGACAACAAAGCGCGGTTAATAGGGAATCACATAGGTGTTTTGTTAGATTTGCCTACAATGCAAAAAGGCACTGCAGCCTCTTTAAGGTCGTTTGTGTCTGAAGTGCAGCAACAATTGCATGCATTGAAAAATCTTGAACAGCCCATTGATACATGGGACATGTTACTGATTTCCATTTTAACCAGAAAATTAGATCAAATCATTAACAGAGCTTATCAATTAGAAAGGGATATAGAAAAGATGCCTTCCATGGTAGACTTTTTAAGCTTTCTCGTGATAGTTTACCCCCTAAAGGTACTTGCTATGAAAGTACTAGTAGATTCTTTAAATCTACACAACCAAAGGTAACCAATGTTGCCTCACAAGTCAAAAAGTTGAAAGTGTGTACAAAATGTAATAAAAATGACATCCTCTTTTCAGCTGTCCAGAATTCAAAACGGCAGCATTAGCAGACCGTCAGAGGTTTGTGAAGGACCATGATTTATGTACCACTTGCCTAAAGACTCACAGCGGAAAATGTCAGTTTATCTTTAAATGTAAAATATGTAAAGGGAGCCACAACACATTGCTGCATGAAGAACCGGCCAGTCCTGTTGAGGCTGCAGTGTCTTTGGTTTCGAATCCTGTTTCCAACAATGTTTTACTTCCGTCTGTAAAGGTTAACTTGCTAAATCTTATTGGTGAAAAAATTTCTGTCCGGGCACTGCTTGACACGGGCAGCCAGGCATCATTTGTTACAACAAGTCTTGTAAACAAACTTGGGCTGATTGCTATAAATCAGCACCATAGTATTATAGGCATAGGTAATACACCAACTCGAATTGACAAACTTGTGCACATAAGTGTGCTTCCATGCCACAATAATGTAAAATTAAACTTAAAATGTCACATTGTTGACCAAATAACCTCAAGGTTGCTCCAACAATTTATAAATGTATCTGGGTGGAATTTACCTAAAAATGTAAAACTTGCAGATGATGATTTCAATATCCCAGTAGAGATTTCTCTGTTGTTAGGTGCGGATATTTATTATAGTGTTTTACTAGATGGTTGTATAAATATCCAAAATGGTCCAGTTTTGCAAAACACCCTGTTTGGGTATGTAGTTGGTGGCAACATTCCTAAAAAGGTGTCTGAAAATAGTGAAGTAAGTAATGTTACTTGTGAGATTGTCTCTAATTTTGCTATCCATGATGAGAAAAAGTTACAAAATATTATGGAAAATTTTTGGCTGACTGAAAAGTTACCCGAGCCTGCAGGGAAGAGTTATGATGAGTTTCAGAAGGCTGAAGAAAGTTTTCAGAAGTCAGTGAGTCTGAAAGACAATCGCTTTCATGTTGATATGCCTCTCATCACTCCTCTGGAGGAACTGCAGCTCGGTGATTCATTTTCGGTTGCCTATCAAAGATTTCTTATGTTAGAGAAACGATTTAAATCAAATCCTTTGTTGTTAAAGCAATATAAATTGTTCATAGATCAGTATGTAGAGCTGGGACATGCTAAAGAGGTGGATTTTGCGATGTATGATATTGATAGAGATCCTGTCTATTTTCTAGCACATCATGCTGTTATCAATGAGGCAAGTAAGACAACCCGACTCCGCGTGGTGTTTGACGGTAGTATGAAGTCGCGCAGCCAGGTGTCCCTCAATGACGTTATGCTGAATGGCCCCGTGGTACAGAGTGAGCTTTTTGACATTTTAATATTGTTCAGGACCTACATGTTCACACTAGTATGTGACATTCAAAAGGCATTTCGCAATGTTTTCATAAACAGTCCACAAACTTGTCTTCAGAACATTCTTTGGCGAGATGATCCCAGGAAGCCTATCAGCTGTTTACAGCTTCAGACTGTCACTTATGGTTTGAAGGCCTCTACTTTCTTGACCTCTCGGTGCCTACTTGAACTGGCTAATAGGTACCAAGGTGATTACCCACTTGCTGCTCAAACAATGATCAAAAATACTTATGTCGATGATATTTTGTGTGGATCGGACAATGTAGAGCAGCTTTGTGAACTCAAAACTCAATTAGTAGAGCTTCTCAAGTTAGGTAGCTTTTCATTGCATAAATGGTGCTCCAACAATCCAAAAGTCATAAATGACATTCCAAGTGAGCAAAGACAGTTTGAAAATGTAGACATGAGTGGAGATAACCTGGTCAAAACTTTAGGTTTGATGTATGAAATCACTTCAGACACTTTCAACTTTTCCAGCCCCATAATAGAGGAAGGGCATAACTTAAATTCAAAAAGAAAAATTCTGAGCTTTATAGGAAAGATGTTTGATCCTCTTGGCTTAGTAGGCCCAATTATAGTGGTAGCAAAAATGTTTATGCAAGAACTATGGTCTTTAAAAATAGGATGGGACGCTATAGTTCCACAAGAACAGTTTCTATACTGGAACAATTTCTTACTTAACCGCTTGACCGCGCACAAGTGACTATTCTCCCTTTTTCGAAATGCCGTAGACCGCGCACAAGTGACTATTTTCCCTTTTTGGTTACAGCGCTATACTCGGTCTGAATTTACTGTTTCTTTCTATTACGTAATGTTTGAAATTATTTTTCTCTGTTCTATTCAAATCATTGAACATTTCTTCATGCTAAAAATACGAAGCGAGTCTTAAAATCGTTAACCCGGAACGAAAAAATTATGTCAAATCCACTCTTTGTTTCGCGCGCTCCGTGATTACGTGCTTATCGTATGCGTGTAATTAAATATTTTTATACTATGATACATGTTTTTTTTTATTTAATTCGGTGTAGGTAGAATCCCTCTACAGTTAAAACTTATAAAATATGTATGTCATCGATTTACTTTTTAAAATAATCCTGTTTAAAATACACAAAGTGTTTTTTTCAACGATAGTCAATGTTCGCTGCTAAGTAATTACGTGCTTATCGTATGCGTGTAATTAAATATTTTTATACTATGATACATATTTTTTTTTATTTAATTCGGTGTAGATAGAATCCCTCTACAGTTAAAACTCATAAAATATGTATGTCATCGATTTACTTTTTAAAATAATCCTGTTTAAAATACACTGAGACGGGGGATCTCAGGTAGGATGTCGGGGTTCGAGAGAAACACTGCTAGGCTGAACAGGTTCTTTATTATGTCTCACTACCGCTTACATACAGTATGACCGAACTAGGTAAGCACTGGCCTGAGCTGGCTGGAGTGTAGACTCCTGCTGCTCTCCGACGCTCGCAGGGTAGCTGCTCGAAGGGTCGCCGATGAGCTGGCCAAGGTGCGCTGCGCAGGCAGCTCTGTGGTCGATGTTCAGGCTGAGCGGGTCTCAGGCGGTGCAGCCGATGTGGGTCGAGCGGTCAGGCTCAGGCGTCCGTGGCCTGGCTGTAGGAGCTCGTAGGCAGGAACGGAGGCTTGGGTGGCAGCTGGCTAGTAGCGGCACGGCGCCAGCAGCTCGTGGCTTGTAGCCCGTAGGAAGAACGTCAGCCCGTAGGAAGAACGTCAGGTGCAGTGAGCTCGTAGGGTGAACTGGAAACAGCATAGAGAATACACAACAACCGGTCAGGAACAGGCTGTCCCTAGATCGGCTGTTATGCTTAGGAGACACAGATACTACAGACAGAACATATAGGCACACAGACAACTAGAATATGCTTACCCCCAGCGGGACAGTAGATAGGAAGTAGAATGTAGAATAATCGCGAGGTGTAGCGGCAGCGTTCCGATGTCTAGGGAAAGTGACCATTCTACGACGCACACCCATCTTATATAGGCATAAATCTATGACTCACAACTGCCTTTGGCTAGTGAATATGACCATATTTGGTAATATTGCGAACGATGTCTGGCTAAGCTGGCGTTAAGCGCCTGCGAGATATTATAACGCAATACGTGTAGTATTACGTTACAATACCCCGCTCTGTACAGCAGGATTTTTCGTGTCTAGACAAGAAAAATCCGTCTAACTAAGTCCTCCGAACTTCTGTAGACAGTGCTAAGTAGATAGTGACTATGAAACTCAAACTGCAGGTAGGTACAATGAAAGAATCTAGTTCGGTTAGGAATCAGTGTAGTTAATTAGTTTTAAATCTTTAATGTGCCAACTGCCAATAGATTTACCCGACGAATCCACTAATACGTATACTAGTGGTGACTTTTTAGCAATAATAGTACGCTTGGTAAACTTAGGAGCTAGTTTTTCGCCAAATGATTTGTCGTAGGTTCTTTTCCACACAGTATCACCCACGTTAAACCCAGCCGGTTTACGACGTAAGTTGTATGTGTGTGTATATAAAGTACCATTGTTTTGGTGTTTACGTGCGACACAAGTATCACACGAAGATATAAACTTAATAATGCCAGCGTGCATACCAGGCCAATAATAACGCTGCGCTAAACGTTTATACGTTTTAAAAATACCTAAATGACCCGCACCGAGTTCCGAATGGTATTCTTTAATGGCGGTAGTTCTATCCGAGGTATGTAGGACCTCTTTCCAATCGAATACTTTACGCAGTGTACATTTAGATACCATTTATCTGTACAATTTATCATTTCTGATAGAATAATTAGGGAAAGATGTAGGTGAGTTTTTACAGCCATTGTAGATTGTAGTATACCACTGATCCGAGGTTATAGTAGTCTCGTTATCAGTGTTAGTATCAATAGCTGACAAGGTAGCATTAACTTTATTAGGCAAGGAATTACTACGAGAGTAATTATTAGATAAAGAAACAGAGTTAATATAGTTTGGTAACAATTTAAATCTTTTCCAGAAGTCAATACCTAAAATTAACGAACTAGTAACTTCTGGAATTACGTACGCTTTTAAGTTATAAGTTTTATTTTCAAAAGTGGTGGGTAGGTTGATATAGCCGATCGGTGTCAAACGATGACCACCCGCCGATCGAAAAAATATAGTAGGGTTGTCACACTTATTCAAAGGGAGATTAGTTTGAGAAATAATTTTTATATGAGAATTATTGCCCAATATAGTCACGGCAGAACCTGAGTCAAGTAAACCAGTAAGGGGTAGATTCTTAATGGTTACATTAACATAGGGTCGAAAATCAGTATTAGGTTTTTGATCTCGGGTCGCAGCCACAGAATGACTAGAAAAATAAACTTTTAGAGTGTTCAGCCAATTTTTCCAGTCTTCCTTGTCAAAATATTTAGGTTTAGAAGATGTACAAACGGTAGGGTTTGTCATTTTATTTGACGAACGACGATCCGAATAAATTAGTTTTTTTGAAAATGATTTATTTTTACAGGTAGGACAATTTACGAATGTGACATCCCTAAGGCCACACTTAAAACATATCGGATAACGTTCTCGCTTGCACGTCCCTAGTGAGTGATCAGTTGAATGGCAGCGCGGGCAAAATACACACCTCTTATTAGTTATTTTTGTAGGAACAGCTGATTTAGATATCATGTTGACATCATAGTGTTGTAGGTTAGGCACAGGTGTATCGTTCGGTTCGACATTTATAGATGCGACAGAAGCGTAGTTTTTTAGTTTAGGCGGTTTATAGTACTGTGAATTATTATAGTGACCGGGCGTGTCCTTTTTATTTATGTAAGCTAAATCAGGTGCTACTGTGTTAGACGTAGGGTAACTAGGTTCGTGAAATTGTGCACTTAAACACTGGAACCTCTCATAGTTTAGACATAGTGTTTTTAGAGTGTCTATAGTGTCTATAGCCGTAGTACATGAAGCTAGTACTGTAGAATAACACGGTCTAATATTGTGAAGCAATATATTTAATTTTTCATGTTCGGTTAGTACCGTGTTCGGTGACAATCGCGCAAAAAGTTGGAACATAATTGATATGTAGATGATTATACCCTCAGTTTGCCCTTGAGTACGATTACGAATCTCGGCTAAAAGTTTATAATCATAGTCGTACGGTGTAAAATCAGCTGTGAGTTTACTAGCTAGTTCGTCCCATGTAGAAATGGAATTTTTAACACCGCGAAACCTGCCTGCCTGTCCAGGGGTTGAATCCGTGCAAGTCATCATCGACTCCGGTAACTGTCCACTGTGAGCATTTGAGGGTTGGCGAACTATCGAAACTCAAATTCGACGGAACAGGCTGCGTTCGTGAATTTCTACAACGCGTGACGGAATTTAGGACGGTTAGAAATCTACCTGCCAATAGATTATTCGATTACGCGTCCGAAATTTTTACTGGTAATGCGTTACACTGGTTTCGCGGTGTTAAAAATTCCATTTCTACATGGGACGAACTAGCTAGTAAACTCACAGCTGATTTTACACCGTACGACTATGATTATAAACTTTTAGCCGAGATTCGTAATCGTACTCAAGGGCAAACTGAGGGTATAATCATCTACATATCAATTATGTTCCAACTTTTTGCGCGATTGTCACCGAACACGGTACTAACCGAACATGAAAAATTAAATATATTGCTTCACAATATTAGACCGTGTTATTCTACAGTACTAGCTTCATGTACTACGGCTATAGACACTATAGACACTCTAAAACCACTATGACTAAACTATGAGAGGTTCCAGTGTTTAAGTGCACAATTTCACGAACCTAGTTACCCTACGTCTAACACAGTAGCACCTGATTTAGCTTACATAAATAAAAAGGACACGCCCGGTCACTATAATAATTCACAGTACTATAAGTCACTATAAGTCACTGAGACGGGGGATCTCAGGTAGGATGTCGGGGTTCGAGAGAAACACTGCTAGGCTGAACAGGTTCTTTATTATGTCTCACTACCGCTTACATACAGTATGACCGAACTAGGTAAGCACTGGCCTGAGCTGGCTGGAGTGTAGACTCCTGCTGCTCTCCGACGCTCGCAGGGTAGCTGCTCGAAGGGTCACCGATGAGCTGGCCAAGGTGCGCTGCGCAGGCAGCTCTGTGGTCGATGTTCAGGCTGAGCGGGTCTCAGGCGGTGCAGCCGATGTGGGTCGAGCGGTCAGGCTCAGGCGTCCGTGGCCTGGCTGTAGGAGCTCGTAGGCAGGAACGGAGGCTTGGGTGGCAGCTGGCTAGTAGCAGCACGGCGCCAGCAGCTCGTGGCTTGTAGCCCGTAGGAAGAACGTCAGCCCGTAGGAAGAACGTCAGGTGCAGTGAGCTCGTAGGGTGAACTGGAAACAGCATAGAGAATACACAACAACCGGTCAGGAACAGGCTGTCCCTAGATCGGCTGTTATGCTTAGGAGACACAGATACTACAGACAGAACATATAGGCACACAGACAACTAGAATATGCTTACCCCCAGCGGGACAGTAGATAGGAAGTAGAATGTAGAATAATCGCGAGGTGTAGCGGCAGCGTTCCGATGTCTAGGGAAAGTGACCATTCTACGACGCGCACCCATCTTATATAGGCATAAATCTATGACTCACAACTGCCTTTGGCTAGTGAATATGACCATATTTGGTAATATTGCGAACGATGTCTGGCTAAGCTGGCGTTAAGCGCCTGCGAGATATTATAACGCAATACGTGTAGTATTACGTTACAACACAAAGTGTTTTTTTCAACGATAGCCAATGTTCGCTGCTAAGTAATTACGTGCTTATCGTATGCGTGTAATTAAATATTTTTATACTATGATACATGTTTTTTTTTTTATTTAATTCGGTGTAGGTAGAATACCTCTACAGTTAAAACTTATAAAATATGTATGTCATCGATTTACTTTTTAAAATAATCCTGTTTAAAATACACAAAGTGTTTTTTTCAACGATAGTCAATGTTCGCTGCTAAGTATAATAAATTAGAAAGTAAATATCAACAAAGCAGTCATACAACTTGAAAGAGTCATTTATAAGGTTGAAGAAAAACATCACTTCAACTTACTCGTGTTACCGACTTATCAACAATAAATGTTTATGTTAGCGCGCCCATCTGGCGAGCGGCGGCGCGACATTTTGTTTAGAACGTGAGCGGTCAAGTGAATTCGGCGAATTGGCGCTAGCGGTCAAGCGGATAAGTTGAAACTTATGAGTAAGGTATCAGTAAAAAGAAGTGTCAATAATAATTATATTCTGAATGTAGAGTTGGTGGGGTATTCTGATGTATCATTTAAAGCCTTCGGCTGTTGCCTTTATTTAAGAATCATAAAAAATGATGGTTCAGTGCAAACAGAATTACTCTGCTCTAAGTCTCGTGTTGCTCCATTAGGCAAAAGCCTCACAATTCCTCAACTAGAGCTCAATGGTGCTCTTCTCCTGGCACAGCTAGCACAAAGGGTTGGTAGAGTCCTGATGGGTAGGTTCTCCCAAGTAGAGACATTTTTATACAGCGATTCCCAAATAGTGTTAGCTTGGATTAAGTCAGGCAGTGTAAAATCCAATGTCTATGCCAACAATAGAGTCAAGCAAATTGTAGAGCTAACTGATCAGAATAAATGGGGATTTGTGAAGACAGGTGACAATCCTGCAGATTTAGTTTCGAGGGGAGTTTTGCCGCACAAGTTGCAACAAAGTTCATTGTGGTGGCACGGGCCAACCTACTTATCAGACAAACAATATACACACTTAGGCTTAGAAAACTTTAAATTGCCTGACTTATTCACAAATATAGAACAAAATGATGAGCAAGATTTACCATGCAATGTGACACAGGTAGAGCCATCATTTGCAGTCAACTTGTTTGAAAAATATTCAAACTTACATAAATTGCAGAAAGCAGTAGGATTTATTTACAGATTCTTTAATAACTGCTCTAAACGTAAGAATAAAATACCAGACAGTAACTTAAACATGGATCGTGTTTAAGAGAATTTAGTAGATCTACACCCAAAATGGACCACAGCCCCTTTAATCGGAGTAGCAGGACCCTGCACTCCCCGCTTCCTACACCGTCGGCAGAGCTTGCACCTGCACCCGCAACGAGACCTAATGCGCCGAGCCAATGGGAAGATGTTCGCGAAGTGATGCAAACACCGGAGATACACTCGTGGATGACCATGATTGAAGAAAGTCTCAATGGGGTGTGCGCTATCGTAGCTGAGAGCAAAATGAACTCGGAGCAGAAGTTGCGCATCAACAATTTGTGCCGTACTGTGGGTACTGCCACATTGCATATGGAGGTACGGTACCAGACACTGAAGATTAGACTCGTCCAAGCCCAAACATTTGTACAGTCACTTAAAGAGCAGTTAGACCTATCACAGCGGCTACAAGACCTCACCCGGACCGTTGAAGAAACATCAAAACCTCCCGAGACCACTTCATTTGCGGACATGGTAAAAAAAGGACCTAATAATTTTATACAGCCAAAGAAAATGAACTCAGTAGCCATTTATCCTGGTGATAAATTGAAGTCGAGTGAGGACACAAAATCCCTTGTCCAAAAGATTATTAGCTCTGAGCAGATGAAACTGCACGTACGGGGCCTACACAAAATTAAAAATGGCGGTGTCATAATTAGTACTAATTCCAGAGATGACATTGAGAAGCTCAAGAAATCAGTGCAGCTCACGAGCTCACGTCTTAAGATAGATGAGCCTCATAAGCGACGACCGAGGGTGGTGATAATAGGTGTGCCCACTTGTATGCAAGAAAGGGAAGTTTTTTCCTGCCTATACCACCAAAATGTTGCCGAAGTGATGCCAGATTCCGACCTTGAAACTTTCCTTAATAGCGTCAAACTAAGCCATAAGTCAGGCAAAAAGGACGGTGAGACCTGCAACTTCATCATAGAAGTGTCTGCAGTGTTAAGGAAAGCCCTCATAAAAAAAGATCGAGTTTTTATAAACCGGTCTTCGTGCCCTGTTAGAGACTTTACCTTAGTGACTCGGTGTTTCAAGTGTCAGCAATATGGCCATGCAGCTAAGACTTGCCGGGAGACAAAATACACCTGTGGACATTGTGGTGATCGTGGACATTCAATAAAGGAATGCACGAAAAAGGCAGACGAACCAACGTGCGCTACCTGCTTGCACTACAAAAAGCCAAGCAAACACAACACAGGCTCTATTGACTGTCCGGCGAAAATTATGGCAGAGAGGAGATATATCAACACCGTTGATTATGAAGATTCTTAGGCTTAACTCCACTTGCTACATACTAAACTCGCTTTAACTAACTTTCATGTAATTTGGTTATCATAATTATATCTTTGAATATTAGTTATAAACTTAACAGAAACTCATTAGAATAGTCACTTATTAACATTATATTGTAATTTCATCGAGTTTGGATAAACGCACATTATGTAATTATTATAAATAAATGCTAAACACAACTATAACTAACACACTGACACTGTTCACGATTCAGCTGACTCGTAGTTTTATATGTTACACTTAAGTTTTCTACAAAATGCACAACACGCAATTTTTATAATAAATGCGTCAATGTTATATGTATGTACCTATTAATTAGAAACTGATTTTAATGTTTTACCTTTTTATTTCTGTTTACGAATATTATAATTATTTTGTGGTATTTTTAAAATACATAACAAGAATTTGTAAAGGGAGAACCCACTTACTGTGATACAGTTTTCTAACTAGTACAGGAGTGGTGTTCTTTCTAATTTATTAATAAACCGCTTAGCCTTAAGTTTGATTTTATGTAAAAATAATATTTTAATGTAACTGTGTTTTTTGATAAATAAATTGAATTGAATTGAATTAAGTTTTTATTACCGCTTAATTAACAGCGAATGAGAACATCTTGAGGACACTTGCACGTCTGAGCCTTCGCCAAAATGTTCTCAAATCCCCAAGGGCAGGGTGGCAGACTTCACATGTCTATGGGAAGTTTGCCAACCAGCGGTCTGTGCACAGCAGCGGAACAGATAACGAACAAGGCGTATGATGAATACATTTTATCTGTGTTTGCCCGAACAATTTGTATGTTTTTTTTCCGCTGGCGCATAATACTAGCTTGCCAGTGCAATCTAAAGCCGGCTTCGCACGGTGAGTATTTTGCAGACTCAAGCCCGCGCGGTTTTGAAGATTGAATTGATTTTGAAGATATCCGACTCGCGATGTAACTTCAAAGATTCCGCGCAACCATGCATCGTTGGAAGTGGCCTTTACACAGACTACCTATGATTCGAATAAACTGAAAATTATAAGGCGCTGTCAATTACTTCGAGAAGTTACTGATAGTAATAGCTCTATAGAATGCCTGCCTTGTTGGTTGCATATGCACCTTCGTAATGAGGTATTTAATAGAGCAATATAGAGGTGCAATTATGGCTTAAAATTTGTGAAACTAAAAAAACCGATACCCTATAAAGTGATAGCACTTTTACTTACTTCATAAAGGATTGTATTTAAACGAGTGACTGCAAATTAAAGTTTTAAGTGTCAAAAATAATTAATTTAGGTTATAGAAATACGAAACGAGCGGCTGACTGCGAGTGATGAGAAATCAACAAAACAGCAACTTACAAACATTAATTTGAGTTAAAATACAAAATGAGAAGCTTGTTACGAGTGCAGAAAGCCTCGTAAGCTAAATAGCTTTCCCACGAGAACCGTGGGACTGACGGAGACGTGACACCTCGTTTACGTCATATTAGCATTAAGTTAAGATAGTCTTAAGCCTAACTTCGGCCGGACCACTCTAGCATTAAAACTTAGTTTTATATCAGTTTAACGTTTCGTGGACATTTCTATGTGAACTTTATTTTATCGAACCTTTGTGGAACTTTCAATATAAACTTTATTTTACGAAAAATACTGGTTTGATTTCCTTCCCGATAGCGCCCCACGTAATTGGCGCAGTCGTGGTTAGCTCGGGACTTACAAGTGTATTCGTGTGTGACCTTGCATCGGACACTACCGAATTTTACCCTGCGCTAAGGACCTACCGGAGGCGTGTCGAGGAGCAGCCGCTGACCTACTATCGGTTAGAGCAGAGTTCGAGGCATCCAAAAATTTATGAGTCGTAATTCTCCGGCAATGATATTCAAGTAAGTGCATGAATCCTTTTTATTAGTTGCTATAACTATTTTTAGTAATCAGTGATACTATAATTTTCACCATTTTTCACCCAAAGGGGTCTAGAGATTCGTCCCCTTCAAGGGATTCAAGGCGAACGCAATTACGAGCATCGTTTAACGACGCTCGTCGTAGCTTAAATTTAAACATGGAGGGGCAGCACAGCAAGCTCGTCTGCCTCCACTATAGGCGTAAGCCAAATAAATAAGATCGACCAGATTTGTAGATCATTAAAATTGGTTCCTCAATTCGATGGCAACCCATATGTCCTTACAGTTGTAACATACGTTAGCCCAACAGAAGGCAACGAACTTATTAACCTTTCTCTGATTAATGGAATTTTAAACAAAGTCACTGGTAGCGCGGCACGCACATTGGCCACTAACGGCATACCGAGTGATTGGAAAGGCATAAGATCCACTTTAGTGAACAGCTTTTCGGACCACAGAGACGAGACTTCGTTATATACTGATTTATCGTTGTTAAGTCAGGGAAGTGACACATTACAGATATTCTACGAAAAAGTTCAGAATTTACTGTGTACGATAATGACATATGTCGAATTGCACGAAACTATAAACACTACTATAGAGGCCAAAAGAACTTTATATAAAAAACTGGCCCTACAGACTTGTTTAAAAGGTTTATCAGAATCACTAGGTTCTAGGATAAGGTGTATGAGACCTGAAACCCTTGAAAAAGCCCTTGAGTACGCTCAAGAAGAAGCGAATGTAATATATCTTCAGAATAAAAATCGCTATTTACCTATTAAAAAGAATGTTCAAAACTTTAATCTACCTTATCATACACCTCATTCTTCTCGTTCATACCATAATCCTAATATATACATACCACCGAACACTGTACAAACCTTACAAACATATTCGAAACCGCAGATTCAATCACCTCACCATACACCGCAATACAGACCACCCCACATAAAGCATTCAAGGACACAACAAATGTTTAAAGATCCCCCCACTAACGTGTCAGTCGGGTTCAAAATTCCACCCCAGCAAAGATCCCAGAATAATTACCCGAGACCTATGAGCGGTATTAGCCACCCGGTCGCTCGTACCTTACCGCCTACTCATTCTAACGGCAGACGCGAAAATTATGTACCGCACAAAAACGCACCGATAGTGAAAGAACTGAATATTAATGAATCTTATAATGATAATTACTACAATGATGATGGCCAAATGCCCATAACAATTTCAGATGTAACGTATTGTGACGATCCAGATAATAATAGCATGGAACATAACGTTGACCTTGAAAATTTAGACGTTTCGGATGACCCAAATTTTTGTCCACTTTTGAACAATACTGCCCCCGAATAGAATTACATGTGCAGAGTAAACGTCATTTACCTTATATTCAAATTAATAATCCACCCTTAAAACTTCTAATTGACACGGGTGCAAATGAGTCCTTTCTTAGCCCTGAAGCGTATGAAAAATTTTACGGACACACTTCACTTCAGTATGATCCATTTTTAGTTACAAATACGCATGTTACAACGCAAAATTACTATTCCATTACCATTCCTTGTTTTACGGAATTTAAAGACAACACACCAATAAAATTATACATATATAAATTCCATAATTTTTTCGACGGTCTTATAGGTTGTAATCAATTAAAAAAGTGGAATGCTAAAATTTTATTGACCTTGCTGCCCACATCTTAGAGACAAAATTGGCTATAGTACCTATTATGTTATATCAATCCGAAAGTTCGAAATGTGACGGAATTACTATTTCTGCCCATACGGCCCAATTTATTACTGTTCCAATTAATATAAGCTATGGTGATATTTATGTAGAAGAACAATCGATCCTTGATTGTTCCATTAGCGAATGTCTGTCCACAGCCGAAAATTATCATGCTATAGTCCAAATTTCAAACCCTACGGATAATGATATTATTATTTCCATGTGCAATCCGATACGAGCACAGGTGTACAACGAACAAACGATTCCAATGAAACATAATACCACTACTACTGACGATAACAGGATTCATAAGGTCTTATCTAATTTGCGCACAGATCATTTAAACGCAGAGGAGTCACTCAATTTATATACTCTTTGTAAAGAATATCACGACGTATTTTACCTTGACAATGAACCTTTAACTTTCACAAATGACGTTAAGCACTTTATTAACACAAGTGATGATATACCTATATATAGTAGAAGTTATCGATATCCTTATATACATAGATCTGAGGTACAAAATCAAATTAAATCTATGCTCGATCAGGGAATTATTCGCCCTTCATCGTCTCCATGGAACGCTCCAGTATGGATCGTACCTAAAAAGTGTGACGCATCTGGCAAGACGAAGTGGCGCTTAGTCATTGACTTCCGACAGTTAAATGCGAAAACAATTGACGACAAGTACCCTATCCCGAACATTAGCGATATTTTAGATAAACTGGGTAGATGCTTATATTTTACAACCCTTGATTTAAAATCAGGTTTTTATCAAGTAGAATTAAATCTGGACGATATTTCCAAAACAGCATTTAGTGTAGAGAAAGGGCATTATGAATTTCTCAGAATGCCCATGGGTTTAAAGAATGCTACATCTACCTTTCAGCGTGTGATGGACAACGTCTTTCGGGGATTACCTAACTGTATTACATATTTAGATGATATTTTGTGTTTTTCGACCAGCTTACAGGAGCATATAGTTAATTTGCGCGCCATTTTTGAGCGACTCAGAAATTCCAACCTAAAAATTCAAATGGACAAGTCGGAATTTTTCAAACAAGAGACACCATACTTGGGTCATATAATCACTCGGCAAGGTATTAAACCCAACCCGGATAAAATTTCAGCCATTTTAAATTACCCTCTCCCAAAAACCCCTAAACAGATTAAATCATTTTTAGGTCTTTTAGGATATTACCGCCGTTTTATACCAGATTTTGCACATATCACAAAACCCTTCACTTCTTGCTTAAAAAAAGGTGCTAAAATTTGTTTAACTTCCGAGTACGTTAACTGTTTTAACCATTGCAAAACTCTATTAACAAACGACCCCATTTTAATATACCCAGATTTCAGTAAACAGTTTATCATAACCACGGATGCATCTAATGTTGCAATAGGTGCTATACTGTCTCAAGGCCCTATTGGTGCTGATAAGCCCATTGCTTACGCATCGAGGACTCTAAATGATAGTGAGGTTAATTATAGTACCCATGAAAAAGAGCTTCTCGCTATAGTGTGGGCTACCAAATATTTCAGACCATATATATTCGGTAGAAAAATCAAAATTGTTACTGACCATAGACCTTTAATGTGGCTTATGAATCTCAAAGAGCCCGGCTCTCGCCTTACAAGATGGAAACTCAAATTAGCGGAATACGATTACACTATTATTCATAAAAAAGGCAAGGCCAATACTAATGCAGACGCTCTGTCACGCATAGAACTAAATTGTAATGAAAACATGTCGTTATTTGTTAACCAATCCACTCAGTCCGATTCATCAACTATAACTGCCCCTGGTAGCCCAGTACTTTCTTCATCATCCACTTTTACCGCTCATTCAGATTGCAATGTCGAACCCCAGAACGCGCAAGAAAACCGAGACTCTCCATCTGCAGAAACCATTCACAGTAACCTTCAAAACTCAATACTAGAAATACCTATATCGGAAGAACCATTGAATAAATTTAAAAGACAACTAATTTTAAACATAAAAAATAGTAATATAAGCAATATACCGCTCATTACAGAACCCTTTACGTCCTTCCAAAGAACCTCGGTAGATTTACATGAGGATAACTTTGAATTAAATCTTATTAACTCTCTAAAAACTCACATCAAAGATTTTAAAAGTACGACAGCGATTTTGGTAAAACCAATAGATAAGATGTTATCCATAATTCCCATTTTACAAAAACTTTTATTAACGGCTCCATAAACCTAGTTTTGGTAAAAACAATAGTCAACGATATTAGCGATCAACCCACTCAGAATCAGATAATTAAAAACTATCATGACGGAAAAACAAATCATCGCGGGATTAATGAAACATATCTATCGTTATCACAGCGTTATTTCTGGCCTAAGATGAAAGCAGATATTACAAAATTCATTAATGAGTGTCGTACTTGTAGTCAAGCAAAATACGATCGTAATCCCGTGCGCCCACAGTTTAGAGTTGTGCCCCCACCAACGAAACCGTTCGAATTAGCACATGCAGACGTGTTAACTATTGAACACGATAAGTATTTAACAATAATTTATTCTTTTTCCAAATACGCGCAATGTTATTTCCTACCAGATTGCACTGCCCCTAATATAATAAAAGCTCTATTAAACTATAGTACACACCACAACAGACCAGGGCACAGAGTTTAGTAACCAAGTTGTAACAGAATTCCTACGACTACATAAAATACAACACCACGTGACTAGTGCATATGCACCGAACGAAAACGGTGTTATAGAACGCTTCCATAGTACTTTACTGGAACATTTACGGCTCTTAAAACTACAGCATAAGCACGACCCAGTGCGCAGTCTAATACAATATGCATTAATAGGTTATAATAGCTCCATTCACAGTTTAACTAAATGTAGACCATTTGATTTGATATCCGGTCATTTTGATCCTCGTGAACCCATAGACTTTAATATGACGGACCGATACCTTCAAAATTATATTCAAGAGCATCGTAGTAAAATGGACACAGTTTATAAAATGATTCATGACTCATCATTGTCTGAACGTGAAGCGATCATGGCGCGTCGTAACGCTAGCAGGGAAGAGGTTTTAGATTGCGAACCAAATCAGGAAATATTTGTGAGAAATCCTGCAGCGGACAGACAAAAATTAGCACCCCGTTTTATTCATGATCGAGTTGTTACTAATTTACCTATACACGTGTACACCGCACGAAGCCGTGGCCCTGTAGCGAAATCGCGATTAAAAAGACCAACCAAAAAATAAAAAATAAATGTATGTATATCTATTGTTACAGGTACTTTTTAATACTCCACGTCCTAATGGTCAATGCTCAAGACATACAACTTGATAGTCTAGATAATGGACCCGGCATATTACCATTTAGTCTTGGACCTACAAAAATTGTTTCCCATTTTCATACGTTTTTACAAGAAATTGACCTTGACAGAATTGAGTCACACGTGAATACAATCAAGTCCGCACTCACCGACACTACATATAAATTGTCAAAATTGGAACACACTTTATTCACTCATCAGATTAAACACCTTTTCGATAAATTAAATAAAATGTTGGTGCAATTAGACACGTTTAGACCAAACAGATTTAAAAGAGGCTTGCTGAATCCATTAGGTTCAATCATTAAAAGTATTACAGGGAATTTAGATAACGAAGACGCCTTGAAATTCGAAAATGCTTTGCATATCTTAAATAAAAATGATCAAAGTTTAGCGCAGACATTTAATAAACATATAACCTTGTACAAGGAAATGACTATTCAGCAAAATCAAATACTTAGTAATTTATCCATTAATCAGAGAAGATTAGAGAAGGCTCTTTCTTTTGTCATGAACATGACAAACAATGAAAATGAGCGTAGTATTCATTTTGCCAAACTTTTGCAAGTTTTCGCTGTAATTAGCGAAAATGCTCAAGATCTGCTGAACGAAATTAACCGACTAGAAAACATATTGGCTTTTAGTCGGAACAAGTCAGTTCATCACTCCATACTTTCTATTAAAGATTTAAATAGCATATTGATTAAATTAAAAGAAACTTATCAGTTAGACCAGATTATAGCTTTAGATATTAGAAATTATTATGATATTCTTAGCCTAGGTTCTTACATTACTGAGTCGAAAGTCGTTGTAGTGATCAAATTTCCAATTACATCAAGTACTTCTTATCAGTTATATGAACTATGTCCAGTCCCCAATAAGTATAATAAAGTTATAGTACCACCTGCACAATTTATAGCAACTAATTCTCAGGAATTCGTGTATCTAGAGACTGAATGTCCGAGAATTGAATTCTGGCACCTATGCGAGCAGAAGACTAATCACCAAATGAAATCCCAACCGGACTGTATTCAACAACTCATACATAATCAGGAGATAGATGTAACGTGTAAAATCACGCCTATCTCTCTGACTAAGGAGGCTCTAACCGAACTGGATAGCTACCGATATATAATTACATTTCCCGTGCATACCAAGGTTCAATTATCTTGTGGACACGAAATACATAGAATACTACAGGGCAGTTTCCTCATCAGAATACCTACAGGAAGCAAATTAAAATCGCAAGAAATAACCATTGTGAATTTGGACAACAAAATAGCTGGAGAGCCACTAGAGATCACACCACTAGGATCTCGGGATTACGAAAATTTGAAAAATACACCAAATTTTAAACTCCAATCTACAGATTTAAGCAGCCTTCATAACATACAAGGTCAAATCACGATGGAACCTACAATCGAGACATCAGATTTATCTTCGGTCTATCACACCACAATTCCGCTTTATACCATGGTATTACTAAGTGCAGGTGCACTGATTATAACATACACCGTATGCAAACGTCGCAAAGCGAAACTAGATATTGCGACACCAGACACTGTGGCGCATTCAGATGTATCGGCAACGGAGAGAAGAGCCGCAGCTTTTGGCGTTGACATCACCAAATAGCTGCTCATTTTAGAGGGGAGGTGTTACGAGTACAGAAAGCCTCGTAAGCTAAATAGCTTTCCCACGAGAACCGTGGGACTGACGGAGACGTGAAACCTCGTTTACGTCATATTAGCATTAAGTTAAGATAGTCTTAAGCCTAACTTCGGCCGGACCACTCTAGCATTAAAACTTAGTTTTATATCAGTTTAACGTTTCGTGGACATTTCTAAGTGAACTTTATTTTATCGAACCTTTGTGGAACTTTCAATATAAACTTTATTTTACGAAAAATACTGGTTTGATTTGCTTCCCGATAGCGCCCACGTAATTAGCTTCCTAATATTAGAGCGACCTTATATTTTTTTGAGCGTGAACGTTACGTCCTGCATTTTTTAAAATGTTTAGCTAATGATTTATTTATACTGAGCGGCATTTTATCTTAAATAAAGTGTTTCGAATAGCAAAACTACTTTGAAAAATACTTTAATGAGCAGACTACTATGAGCTCCCATTTTTATGAAAATTTTACATACATACATATCGTCACGCCTTTTATCCCCGAAGGGGTAGGCAGAGGTGTATTTCTACACCCACTTTTCGCCAGATATACTTTAGTCCCACGTAATAAGGGGCGAGCCTATTGCCGTACCGGGCACATTTCCAGACTCCGTGCTGCTACTGAGACAGAAAAACCCAATAACACTGCCCGACCCAGGAATCGAACCCGGGACCTCCCGATCCCACGCGCAAATTTATGCCGCGAGACCAACGAGGCAGTCGTATAGGGTTTGATGTCGAGTTTTCCATCTCTACGCAAATATGGTATTTGCATCGTGTTATCCCTTAATTAAAGAAAATTTTCATAGTCCGTGTGGTGACGGATTAAGAATACGGCATGTCACCACCCCATATCATCCCATGGGTGTCGTAAGAGCCGACAGAGGGAGCATATTATGCAGAGAACAGCACTTTAAGAGACGGAAAACTTGATACAAACCCTATACCAACCCGTTTGGCCAGCGTGGTATAGTAGGCCAATTCCTCCTTTCAAAGGAGAGGCCTAGTCCAGCAGTGGACTATTAAAGGCTGATGATGATGATCCCTTAGTCGCCTCTTACGACAGCCACGGGAAGATAGGGGGTGGTGACACTTGTATTCTATGCCGTCAACCACACGGCAAATGAAAATTTTCTTATGAAATAACTATTTAAAGAAACACTACTAGCCAAGAAATTTTATTATTTAAGGGTAGGTAATTAAATGAAACTGTGTATTTCGACAAAATAAGGCAATATAAATTTAAAACTTAAATCGCATGAACACAAAACAGAATAAAATAAGACGCTTCAGTCTTTTAAGTGATTTTCGAAATGAAGACAACAGTTTCGTCACCTTCGTCAACGCCGACTCTGCTCATCTGACTGCACCCATTTGTCAATCTATCAACAATTTGTAGTTTTCATAAAAAATCGTATCAAATCGATAAACATAAGACCTCAAATAGAATTAAGTAACCAATAATCATTAATAAAGCCGCTTACAAAACCTTGCTTAAAGTGAAATTTTTAGCAGTTCGTTATGCAAAACCTCAATTGGACAAATCGTCACTACCTTAATATTGAAGTCACCTTCTCTGTATTTCTAGTCGCTCACCTAGTAAATTAGGTGCACGGCTGGCATTTTAACATCTGAAATGGATTAATCACAACCCGCTATTAACTAATAGCGGCTTGTTCTAGATTTTATTATTGATCAATATTCGTCGTATACATGCTCAAGTTATTAAAACAGTAGCTCATCATCAGTCGCTTAGCTTTTTTTTTATTCGCTCGTTTTATAATTCCCCATTCAGAAAATAGAACACAGACCATTTACCTATATTACACTAGCTTTTTTTTCAATACCAGCAGAAGGGTTGGGTTAATAGCAATTGTAAACTCAGATTAAATGGAGTCCGCAAATTCTTCCGAAGGAAAAATGTATATCAATTAGATCGATATTAGAATTTTTGGGACGAAACTATTTCGGTTATTTGACTCTATTGGGCATTGAAATAAAAGGTATGTTATTTTCCCTAAAGATCGAGTAAGGAGTTAAATTATTTAATATTATTCGAGATTCGCCGGTCGCGACTAAAGTTACATTATGTTTAATTTTCATCATGCAATGAAAACCGTAGCAACAGAGGCAAAGCAACTATTAATTTTAATTAAAGGCTGCCCTTTCATTAGTTTAAACATATTTACAATTTAACATTTGCTCTTCGTTGCTTTGTTAGTGGAATGCAAATATTTCTGTACAGTTGAGGCTTGACTAAACACACGTAGTAAATAAAAACAATTCTTTGTATTTAAACATGACATGTAGTGTTTAAGTTTTAGTATTTATTTAGTATGACGCGCCTAACAAAATTAATTTGATTATACACGAGAGATCGGTAAATTAAATATCATAAATTTGGTTTTACATTATTCAAACAAAAGCTTACGTTTTTTAAACTGTATAACGTTAGTGTGATATGTACTGCATTATCAATTGATGTCTACGAATGTCAATACAATTTTACAATACACGTACGTATTGCATATACGTCGAAGATTTTACAAGCGAGCTCCCGTAAATTCAAATTAGGTACATTAAAACTTCTGGTTTCTTTATAAGCCAAATAAGTTTGGTATTTGAGAATGCTTTTTAAGGCAATTTTAATTATCTTGAAGTATTTGACATCAATATTTCGTTAAGCATTAGTAGTATCTGCAAACACGACTGTATTTCGGAGAGATGGGAGTCCCTTACAGATTTATTAGTTTTAGCATGGATTATAAAACATTTTGAAAATCGTCAGTCTTCTTTTATTTATTAGATCAAATATAATCGCTGTCATTAATACTTTAATCTCTGTTTTCGATTCGCAAGACAAGTGACTTCATATAACAATGAGTCATCATCATGCCTAGAGACGTCCACTGCTGGACATATGCCTCCCGCAAGGTTCTCCACACAGACCGATTTTGAGCCGCCCGCATCCAACCACTTCCTGCGATCTTAACCAGATCGTCGGTCCATCTTGCGGAGGCCTACCCATGTTGCGTCGTCCGGTACGTGGTCGCCACTCCAGAACCCGCCTGCCCCAACGGCCATCGGTTCTTCGAGCTATGTGCCCTGCACATTGCCACTTCAGCCTGGCTACTCGGAAAGCTATGTCTGTGACTTTGGTCCTCCTGCGGATCTCCTCATTTCTGATTCGATCTCGCAGGGAAACTCCGAGCATAGCTCTCTCCATCGTCCTCTGAGTGACCCTGAGCTTTCGGATAAGGCCCATAGTTAGCGAATACGTCTCAGCGCCGTAGATCATCACTGGCAACACACACTGGTCAAAGACAGTCTTGAGACACTGCGGGATATCGGACGTGAAGATATGCCGTAACTATAACAATACGTACGTTCCGTATTCTTAATCCGTCACCACTCGGACACAATACGTATTGTATTACTTATTGTCAATTTAAACTTATTATTGACCATCCACTTTTATCCAACGTTCTATTACTATTTTTAAAACACAACGCCGAAAGCGGCATTAAATAACATTTCTATGATTTGTTGTTACGACTTTTCCCTTCCAAAAACTTTTAGTTTTGTATACTTCCACAAGATTTTGCTTTTGTGTTAGTCGAAGGTGTCTTTATGCCTGGCAGACAGCGTCAAAAGCTTTTTAATTCCAGAGATTTTTTCTCCTGAATAAGAAAACTAAAAACGATTGGATTCTTTTCGAAAAGTGTTCGGCAGAAAAAAACCTTTGACGAAATTGGTTTACTTTTGTTACTTATATTTGGGTTTTAGAATTTCATTTCATAGGATTCGATAAGAATAATTGAAAAGAAAGTTCATGTTGTTAATCCACTCACCATCCTACTTAGGTTACTTCCACTTTATTACTCTGTGTGCAAATGTCAAAACCAATCACTTGGAAGATGACGATAATAATACAATGACTGTGAATATTTTAATGCCAATGAAAATAGAAAATCAATTTAATGTTCAGTTTTGATTTTCGATCCTTTATTCAATTTATTTTAGTCCTTCACCGCAAACACAATGAATTAAACCATTCAATTTTCCATTTCAAATGATTCTAAAACTGAAAGTTCGTAAGGGTGAATTTTATCTTTTATTTACAGAGAAAGGTTTCGTTTGACATCAGATTCGATTATATGACCAAGGTTTATGTTAGCTCTAGAAGCTTATATAAGGTATTTACTTATGCTATTTTGGTAACCTATATTGTACGGTTCCACCGTACATCTTACAGTCATCAATATTTTGTGGGTTAAATCAGTGCGCGTAGATGGTGCGCTTGATTTTAGCTCTATTAAAGAAAACTGGGAGTTAGAAGATTTCTTGACGGTCCTAACGTCGCGGTGCTTTACATTATCGACGCTTTACACTGGAAAATCGACAGCGAGCTGCAAGAAGACAACTTGGAGTATGAAGAAGCCTTCACCAAGTACGAACGAAGATACAATGAAATCAACATCAAGATTCGTTCGTCGCGCCATAGGGAAAGTGCAAAGCCGCAAACCGATATTCCAACTATCATCAGTGGGTCACGTTCAAGGACTTGTACACCGAAGCCGTCCACAACAACGGATCCATATCCAACTGCCAAAAAATGCAGATTTTACAGAGCAATTTGAAAGGAGAAGCCGTACAAATAGTTTCACATCTGCGAATAACATCTGAAAATTATCAACTATGTTGGAATATCCTAAATAATAGGTACAATAACACCAAATTCATCTTCGGTTCGTATATGAACATTATAATGAATTTACCTTCGTTACAACAGCAATCGTCATCCCAGCTTAAGAAAATGCACGACAGTGTTATTGAAAGCCTAAACTCTATCAAGAATTTATTTGTCGATATTAGCACATGGGATCCAATGGTCATATATGTACTAGAGCAAAAATTGGATGCCGAAACAAACAAGGAATATTGCCAGTCCTTGAAAAACCCCAGACCATTGCCGACTATAAAGGAATTTATTGATTTTCTCGAGAGTAAGTTCACGTCATTGGAGTCGTCCCAGCGTAAGCAGAATAGTACGCCTAAATCATACAATCAAGAAACTGTTCATCAAAAATACAACAACAATACAAAATCAAATAATAGCAGCCATCGCCAGATGAACAACGTTGTATTGAAAAATGCAAAAGTAGGATGCCCACTATGCAAAAAAGATCACGGCATATTCTATTGTAGCACGTTTCTTAAATTGCAACCTACTGAAAAACGTAATACAATTGCGAAATTGAAATTATGCGTCAATTGCCTGTATGATCACTTTGGTAAGATTTGCTTATCCAAGAAACGTTGTCGCGAATGCCAGGGTAAGCACAACACGTTGCTTCATGCGGCCTTCGTAAATCCACGTACTTCCGCGTCGCCGTCGGAGAGTGACCCACAAAGAACTGTTACGCACGTGTCTCAAAACAATGTCACTGAAACCCTCTTGACAACAGCCTTGGTGAACGTGAAAGCAGCTGATGGGTCGTTTATAAAATTGCAAGCCTCGATAGATCATGGTTCACAGACGTCCCTTATATCTGATAATGCAGCGTAATTGTTAAAACTGCCCTTTACAGAGATGCAAGCGCGTTATTTTCGGCGTTGGAGCAAAAGAAAATAACTGTAAAGAGTATGTTCGTCACTTTACAGTGATTATCAATTTGACGCGGACGCATTTATCATGAAGAACTTAGTGAACAATCTACCTGGTCGTACTTTTAGCAAGCCTACGTGGGAGTTTCTTGAAAGCATTCAGCTGGCCGATCCAGACTTCAACATTAGTCAATCTGTGGACTTGTTATTAGGAGCAGATGTCTATCCCGACATAATTTTGACTGGCATTATATCATCGGATCAGTCACTGCCAGTCGCGCAACAAACACGTCTCGGTTGGATTTTATGTGGTAACGTAAAATCGTATCAATGGAATGTGGTTATTAACAACGTCGAGGAAATACAGCGGTTCTGGGAAATCGAGGACGTACCCGATGATCTTTCTATGACTCAAGAAGATGCTCACTGCCTCGAATATTTTAAAAACACAACAGAGAGACAAGCCGATGGCCGATATATTGTCAGGCTACCTTTTATTCCTGACGCAGAGCAGCAGTTAGGAGAATCAAGGTCAAAGGCGGTCGCTCAGTTGAAGGAATTAGAAAAACGTTTCGCGAGAGACGCTAATATTGAGCAAAGCTACAAGGCATTCATGCAGCAGTTTATCAATTTGAACCACATGCAATTAGCACCTAACAATTTAAGACCTACCGTATTTTTACCTCATCATTGCGTACTAAAGGAATCAACAACAACAGCGCTGCGAGTTGTCTTTAACGCGTCTTCAAAGACATCGAGCGGCCGCAGCTTGAATGACGTTATGTATCGAGGTCCAAACCTACAACAGGATTTATTATCACTTATCATCACGTGGAGACAAAATCGTTATGCTTATACTGCAGATATAGAGAAAATGTTTAGAAACATCGCTCTACACAAAGATGATCAACGTCTGCAATGTATCTTATGGCGAGAGTCTCCATCGGATAACATACAAGCGTATCGTCTTACGACCGTCAGTTACGGTCAAAAGTCAGCACCTTTTTTGGCCATGATGATGTTGAAGCAATTAGCCTGTGATGAAGGGCATAAATACACATCAAGTGTTGCAGGTACAGTGCAAAAGGAACGGTTCTACGCTGATGATCTCGTTTCTGGCCATCATCATATACCTGGAGGTAAACAATTACAACGAGACTTGATACAGTTATTGCAAGCTGACGGTTTCAATCTAAGAAAATGGAGTTCTAACAGGCCAGAGTTATTACAGAATGTACAGAATGTATACAACAAGTTTTGATGAGCAAGTTTATGATTTCAAACATGATCAGTCAACGAAGACCTGCGGACTACGTTGGCACTATCAAACAGACGATTTTACCTTTGATCTCAAAGTAAATTTGTCAGAAACATTAAAATACACAAAGCGTACTTTACTATCAGAGATATCAAAGTTTTTGATCCGTTGGGTTGGCTTACTCCCGTTACAACAGAATTCAAATTACTGTTTCAACAAGTTTGGTCATACAGCATAGAATGGGATGACGAGCTACATGGCGCGATTAGCACCGAATGGTTGAAGATCAGACAAGACTTCAAAGATATTACACAGATACTTATTCCTAGATGGCTGCAAATTCGTGAAAATGACGTCATTCAATTACATGGGTTCTGTGACGCATCGAAAAATACTTACGCTCGTGTAATATACTGCAAGATCAATACAACAGATAACTTTGGCAATCGACACAGCTCAATAACTCTCATCGCCGCAAAATCTAGATTAGTACCATCAAAAAGGGGAATGTCTCTTCCACGTTTAGAACTTAGCGCCACTGTGTTACTATCAAAATTAATGCAGATAGTACAATCGTGCCTAACGGGATATAATATACAGATATTCGGTTGGAGTGACTCTTCAGCAGTAATAGATTGGCTTCAGGGAGATCCAGCACGCTGGAAAACATTTGTGGCTAACAGGGTAGTTCAGGTCACGAGCGTATTACCAGCAAAAACATGGCGTTATGTGAAATCTGAAGAGAACCCAGAAGACTGTGCCAGTCGAGGAATAATTATGACTCACTTAATTCGACACCCTTTATGGTGGCATGGACCAGAATGGCTCGCAACGTTTGAGGAAACACAGGACAGAAATGAGGTCTACTCCACCAAGGAAGAGATTCGGCAGCCAGTGCAAAACAATGTCTCGACTACTTTACGCGTATCGTACGACCTTGACATAATCACGACCTTGCTGAACAGACACAGCTGTTGGCGTCGGGTGACACGCGTAATGTGCTATGTATTACGTTTTATACATAATAGGAAATCAGCATTAACAGTCGCTGAACTCAAAGCGCAATCAGATGGGAATAATAAATGCTTAGGAGAGAGACAGCTGAACTCAAAGCGCCTAGGCTAAAAATAATCAAACATATACAAGGTATTGAATTTGAAGGCGATTTAGATTATTTAAGACAACATAAAAGGGTACATAGTAAGAGCAAGTTACTATGTTTAAACCCATTTATTGATCAGGACGGTCTTCTGAGAGTGGAAGACTGAAAAACGCCTTTATCAGTCAAGACATGATGCATCTCTTAGCAGTCCCCATAGCAGTCATTTAACAAATTTGCTGATTGATCACGCGCATATAATGACGTATAATGGCGGAGCTCGTGTTATATCAGCAAAATTACGAGAACAGTATTGGATACTCGGTGGCAACCGAGTGGTCAAAACTCGTCTACGTAAATGTGTCACGTGCAGAAGACACGACCCCATAAAACAAGATCAGATTATGGGTCAGTTACCTGAATGTAGGATAAATCCATCAAGACCATTCTATCACACCGGAGTGGTCTACCGTGGCCAAAATGGCAAAAAACGGAACCCTTATGAATTCGCCATGTCTGTCTGTCCGTCCATATGTCTCAACCACTTTATTGAAATTTGAAAATTAGTAGGTAGATGTATTCTGTGAAACGCTTCATGATCCAGCTTAACGGCAATAGGGTCGCCCCTTCTTACGTGGGACCTAAAATACATAACCTGGCGAAATGGGGGTTCAATACTACACATCTGCCTAACCCCTCCGGTATACAGGTGTGAGGCTATATAAAAATAAAGTTTCGATGGAATCAAAGGCTTCTCGTAGTCCACAAGAGCCACGCGGCTCCACCGTCTTCCCCGGGAGCCTTTACTAAGCTGCCTGAGAGGCGCACTGATTTACTCGACATCTACGTCTGGGAAATCTTCAACTATTAAATAGCTAGTAAGTAGGGCTCCGGTTGGCTAGTGGTGAAGGCATCGGTGCATGCGCAGCATACATATATTGGCAGAATTATTAAACAGCCAGCATCTAAGTTATCACTACTAGAGGTAGTCACCTTTGTCAGATGAGTCTTTCCCAGTACTTTCGCGAAGACCTTTGACCACGTATTTTGCACAATCGCCTCCTATGAGTTCTTTCGCCGAGCTCGAGATCTCTACACGATGAATAAGGGCTTAACAAGGCTGCCTCTGGTGTTTCCTGTCGCATTAGTTCCAGAAGATAATTTAAAAGTTTAGATTTCCCAACTAATCATATTTTCCTTATGTGCCTTATTCTTAGTTGATGTACAGTACCGACTATGCGCTTAAGTCCTCATCTAGGTATCTATCCGTCACATGGTTGAACGTGCTAATCTCAGGAGTAACTGCAATGGTGTGATTGGAATAATTACTTTTGTGTATATCATCATTTTATACGGCTATATAACATCAGCGTGGTGCTACTCATAGCTGGTGTTACCGCGGGCTCATCTAGTGTTCCTGAAGGGTGTTACTTTCGTACATAAATCTCCTTATTTGTGTCACTGTCGGGGCGCTTTCAGGTCTACATCCATCGTCCAAGTTCATCTTCGTGCAGATCATCTCCTGCTTGAACTCATTTGCCTCCTATTGTT